>CAXKVW010000189.1:0-600000 GCA_964058825.1 Carex arenaria
GTTCAATCAATTTTTTTTAATTATTTGACATAATACCTTTGTCAAGTTCTAATTGTTTTTTTAAAATTCAGTTTGTCCTCTTGAAATTATTAACTAAAAATCTAACTCATGAATATTGAGGAAATAATCTTCTATAAAAAATTAAGATCGAGATTGAAGGAACTCCTTAATTTGGAGGACCTCCTTAATTTATTTCAAAGAAAATTTGAGTTATCATGGAAATTTTATTTTTTATGAAAATCTCGTCAACTTTGAATCTATGATGGAAATTTGAATTTTTTTTGGATAAATTTGTATGAAAATAGTTTGAAAAATAATATAATGTCTTATTAAAAACGAAAGAGGAAGTTTTATATTCGTATTAACAATTATGATTCAAACTTATAATTTTCTGCTGTACTTATTTTGCAATATTTTTTTGTTTCACAATAAACTTTCTCTGTGACACTTAAAAAGTTTGAGCTAAGTTTTGGAAAATATATACTTTATGACACACAATACAAGATATAATCTACTCAACTACTCTGACTCATAAAAAAATTTGAAACTATAAATTTCCATCACAACGAAATTAAGGAGAAAGAGTGTTATTTTTTATTATCCCAACTAGAAAATGAAGTGATATTTCTCAAACCTTCGGCATAAAAAGCCAAAACCCAAAGCCTTTTGAACAGTAACCATTATAAGTTATAAAATTTCTCATAACAAGCATTGCCATATAAATGCAACACACATACCCAGCAGGCAGAAGGTCTGATAACAAGCAATTTCTTCTCCAATTCTATATAAACTGGTTACCAATCTACTGAGGATCTCATTTGTTGATCCTAGGAAAAATTGATGCTTACCACCTTCTTTTCTTCCACTACAAGTTCTTGAACAGATGTACGCAGCAGCAATACATAGATTCTACTTACAAGGTTACATTCAATTCAATTCATTGCAAGCAGCCATGTCTACTGGACTGGAAAGGAAAAGTAGCATCTATGAAGTAATAGATAACAGCAATGTTTGAAGCCAATATGCATAGCAAACAAGTGCACTGACCATGTAAGGTAATTGTGATATACAGAATGTTACATTCGGAAAGGCCATTCAACTTTAACATATATCATTTTAGTGTTGATTAAAATTACAAGAAATTGTGAAATGTTCAATATTGAAATGCTAGAGATAATCTCACTTCAATTAAAAGCAATTGTACCCGATGTTCATTACCACACATAGCCTCATCTAACAACATACAATACAATACAAAACAATACAATATGATACGATACAATATAATACGAGTTTTAACTGGCTGACATATACAAAATAAAGACAAGTAGACCAGAATGCATAGCATCCAAAAAAGCAGGTAAGAAGTGTGGCTGCAAAACATTGAATCACCAAAAAAAAAAAAAAAATCTGTCCAGGGCTTTTTCACGAACGGGACACTTCTATTGTAAAAAGTAACACTAAATGGAGCAACCAAAAGTACATAAATTGCTCATTTACATTCAAATAAGCTATCTGTTAACAACAGGATTAAGCACTTCAATCATTAGTCTTACCAATTGTCTGTTCCATGAGATTTCTCGCATCATCATCTCGTCCTATTTTCAAAAGCAGTTCTAATACTGGTGCAGAGGCAGCTAAATCTGGTTTCACCCCTTCTTTCTTCATTCTGTTCAGCACCCTCATAGCTGCGACTACTTTTCTCTTCTTAGCATATGCTTTGAGCAAGGAAGTGTAAGTAGAGAGATCTGGCGCTACATGATTAAGATGCATTCTATCTAGGATATTCATCACATCATCAATATTACCATCATTTACATAGCCAAGAAGTAAAAATCGATATGATACAACACCTGGTTTTATACCTCCCCTTACCATTAAGTCGAGCAACTTTTCAGCTTCCTTTCTTTGTCCTTGTTTGCACAAAGAATCCATCATTGATCTATAAGTAATCTCATCTGGCAAAAAGCCTCGGTCAATCATATCCTTGAAAACTCTAATCGACTCTTTCCAGCAGCCTAGCTTAGAATATCCATTTATAACAATACTATATGTGATAAGATTAGGTGTGGCACCTTGATCAAGCATACCATTTAGTAGTTTTTCTGCCTCGTCAGTTTCCCCCTTCTTACAAAGTGCATTCAGAATTATATTGCATGTCACGGTGTTAGGCAATATTCTCTTTGAAACCATCTCATCTAGTACCTTCTTTGCCTTTTCTAATTTGTTAATCTTGCAGAACCCATCTATAAGAGTAGAGTAGGTTAAAACATTAGGATCCTTTCCTCTAGAAATCATATTACATAGCACCTGCTCTGCCTTTTCAGCTTTCCCCTCCTTGCATAGAGCATCTATGATGGTAGTATAGGTCACAACATCGGGATCATGTCCTTCAGAAACCATGGACTGAAGCATTTCCACTGCCTTGTCCAACTGCCCTTTCTTGCACAACCCATCCACGATAGTATTATATGTCACAATATTAGGTTTAAGTCTTTGAGAAACCATGTCGGACATCAGTTCCTCTGCCTTCTCAGTATCTCCTTCCTTGCACAGGCCATTAATCAGTGAGCTGTATGTGACTACATCTGGCGCAATACCCTCTGAAAGCATTCGGTCAAACAAACTAAATGATTTATTAACTGCGCCTTCTTTACAAAGGCCGTCAATCAGGGAGCTGTATATGACTACATCTGGCGCAATACCCTCTGAAAGCATTCGGTCAAACAAACTAAATGATTTACTAACTGCGCCTTCTTTACAAAGGCCGTCAATCAGTGAGCTGTATAAGACTACATCTGGCACAATACCCTCTGAAAGCATTCGGTCAAACAAACTAAATGCTTTACTAATTGCGCCTTGTTTACAAAGGCCATCAATAACAGTGTTATAGGAGATCAAGTTTGGTATGCAGCCAAGCTTAGGCATTTTATTGAACGCCATGGCTACAGCCTCACTAATCCTATTCTCAGAACAAAGGCCCTTAAGTATTGGATTGAAGATGTTAGGTTGAGCTCTCTGCCCGCCCTTGATAAACCGCCCCAAGAAAACCAAGCCTAGTCTCGGCTGATTAATTCGGATACAGCAGCTGATCAAGAGACTATAGGTGCAAACATCGGGTGACGGTGAGACTCCTCTAGATTGGGTCCAACGGTTGAAGAGTGAAAAGACAGTTGCATAATGGTTGTTTGAGTTCTTCATACGAGTTAAGGATGTAAAGAGTTGGTTAAAGGAATAGATGGACGGTGCCGGATTCTTAGCGGCCAGCAAGCGATCAAAAAATTGAAGAGCATCTTTAATAGTAAGAGTGCCCGATCGATAACGTTCTTTTACAAGTAATTCCAGCTGGCGGGTCCCCATGGCCATGGGGTGAAATGGTTACAATGGATAGATACACCTGTTTGTTTAACTTGGTTGGACAGAAATCCAGAGAGGAGAGGTCAGCTGCAAGGGCCTTACTGAAGGTGTGCCATAATTTATTAATGGATTACCTGAAAAAAAAATGAAAGAATGGTAAATAGATTTTACATAAAGTGCTCAAGTCTTCAGGTCAGTACAATAGGTACCACACAGAGTACTGTTAGGTTATGTGCTTTTGTGTTATGAGGGGGTTATTAAAGGGCGGTAAGGTTCAAGTCAGACTCTGCCAGAAGGGCTTTTTGGTCATTTTTCTTTCTAGGGATTTGGTGAGCCAGCAAAGTGATCTAAAGAATCAAGAAGCATCAAATAACAAATAGCTTGAAAACAATAAATACACTAAATGGAGAAAAAAAAGGCTATACAGGAACCCCTATTTACTAAATTAATTTTTCCTAATCAGTCCACTTATACAAATTAGCAAGCCTATAGTCTATATGAAACAAACTTCAACATTAAGAATCAGATTCTAGTAGTTAATTGGGAGTGTTTGTTTGCTTTTGGTTGACTTGACAAATTGGTGCATAGTTGAGGCTCTGCCAGAAGGGCTATTACCATACTCAAAAGGTGATGCCTCTAGAATTGGTACAACAGAACTTATACCATAGGCTATGCCTCTTAAAATTTACGAATGACACTAGCCTTACTTATGCCCACAACAAACCAATACTACTAAGAAATGGAATTAAACCGTCTCAATTGAATGTTTCAAATTGACCTTATAAGTATTGACCATCACATGGAGGTTCAAGACTTGATCATCCTAAAAGCAAAAAGAACCTGAGGTTGCATCATTGATTGGAACTCGAATAACCAGCCGTGTAAAATTAATAATAATTCTGCAAAAGAGAAATACTTGATCCAATATTGAATCGATCTGACATGATTTAAAGATGTAATTTCAACCACTATACTTGCAACCTTCGAACTGTGTAGTAACAAGCACAAACCCTACAAATTTTGAGATCCCTAATAATCTTATTTTTTGTATTCAACATAACTAAATTGATTGTTGTTTCATTAGATAAAGCCCCAATTCCTTCCTGTCCAGTTTCATTAACTAGCCACAAAAGACCAGTTAAATGGCACCCAAGTACAACCAGCTGCTGTTCCCTTCTCAATGGCATTGGCTCTAACCCAACTTGTTAAATAATGAATAGACAAAGATGCATAATTAATTATAACCACATTTGTAAAGGGTCTTGTCCTAATTGATGTCAATTTATGACTTGTTTCTCAATTTGAGACATACAGCAAGGGAAATGAAGCAAAATTAGATTCAAATACTGAAAGTCTCTTTGGGACATTTCATCAAGTAACTTGCGTGCACCATCAGACAAGAGAGAGAGAGAGAGAGAGGGAGGGAAGAGCACTTACCAAGGTTAGAGTGATCCTCGCTTGTCTTCCTGCATTTCAGAGGTCGACAACTGCTTTAGTCAGAACGCTTGTGTTCCAAGCCACGATATCTCTACGGGGCATTTCAACAAACACTTGTCTTGCGAGAGAGGGAGAGAAAGAGAGAAGGAAGCAAGAGGAGTTGTAAGGAGGCGGCGGAGAGATTGAGGCTTCACAATTTGATTTTTGACCTAAAGAATGATGACACGTGAGAATATACGCTGCTGGTATGAATCAGGGACTTCAGAATGAGCATTGATGTAAAGAGCAAGGTGGTGAACTGGTGATACTAAAAAGAACTCGTTACACTTTAGTTCTTTTTATTTTGGCACGAATCAAAACGAACCCCCTGTGGTTTCTATAGGCACCGGATTGACTTTGGTCCGGCTGGAATTAATCTGGTCCGTTCGTTTGTAATTTGATTAAGCCAGGTACCTGGGAGGATACGGATTCGTCTGATAATCGTTGAATATTTGGCGAAAATTGAAATTAGAGAGAAGGGGTCTGAAATAATAAGAATTTTATCGAGTCTAGTGTGGTTTCAAATTGGTCACTGATTTGTCAAGTGATATGAAAAAAAAAAGATTCAGCTTTATCGATCTTCATATCAAGAATAAAATGAATTATAAATTTTAATATAAATTTTGTCATACAAATGATCTAAGTGATATATAATATTTTGTGAATTGATATTTAATATGTTTCTTCTTTTTTATTAGTAGTAAAATAAATATGCTTCTTCTTTTTCTTTAGTAGCAACAAAAATATTATTACATCTTAGTTGGTATTAAATTAAATAAAATATAGTTGTTGAATGAATGCAAACAACATTACAAGATTTTTAACTCTCTAATTATTTTAAAATATATATATATAACTACAAAATAATTAAATGAATATGTCAAATTGAATGAATCAACCACCCCCTCACCAAATAACACCAAATAAGATGGGTAGCAAATTAGTACCAAATTTAATATGATATGCCGAATAATTGTAAGCAATTTTCAAAAATTATTATCGCAAGTATTTAATTTTGCTTAGTCAAAACGCATGCCTTTTTTTATTGATTTGGTGGGACGCAAATTGGGATACTAAGTTTAATTTGTTTTGTGTAAAATTTGAATGCCAATCAATAATCCATCCCAATAAAATGTGCAGTACATTGGTATCTATCTTAATTTGACATTTAATATCTTGTAAAAAAATATTCCACATTGTAAAAAATAAAATTGATTAATTAAATAGGCATTGTATTAAATTAAATGAATTCACAGTCTTGTGTAAAAAAATATGTCATAGTGCTCAAGTAAAAATATATAGTGCATGTTAATTATCACTCAAATATGCCACATACAAAATTTGGGATGATTTGAAGATTGATCTACAATATGTCACACTAATGAAAATTTAAACGGTTTAGTTTTATCACCGTTGGATATACATGTACGGGTGCGTTTGGATTGGGAAAGAATAGTCACTAATTCGAATTAGCACCATTTCGAGCTACTATTTTTCATTTGGGTGTGTTTGGATTATAAATTTTAAACTCTCTAAATTTCTAAATTTCCACATCTCCGAAATTAAAATTAGAGTGTCACATCAACATTTAATTAAGATTAGAGTTTCTAAACCTCTACCTCCACATCCTTGAAGTTAATTTGAGCGAATGATCTTGCCACATTAGAGTTTAGAAATTACTTCATATTACGAAACTATTTGGCAAAGTTGCTAAATAAAAAAATCCATCTACATCTCTGAAACTAGTTTAGAAACTGCCAAATCAGCTTAAAAACTCTAGTTTCAGAGAGGTAAATGCTCTTACAGATCATACAAAAAAAGTATTGAAAGACTCAACGGCATAAGAAACATCATCATTTGATAAATTTTTTCAACATAACAATTATAAGTCCCGAAAGACTCAATATTATAAGGACCATCGTCATTTAATAAAAAAATTAACATAACAATTTTAAAAATATTTTCAAATCAAGCTTAAAATTTTTGGATGGGCTTTGAATACTTAGATGACCTAACTATTAATTTTTATAATATAATGATAACTTAATAAAAATTATATAATTAGAGTAGTCCACCTCATAAAATTATAAAGTGATTGTTAATTTAATAAATTTGTTAAATTAATATTAAATGTCTTTCACTCCGGCAACGTAATGTCCAGCTAAATCTTACGGATCATACAAAAAAGACCCTGAAAGACTCAATTATAAAGAACTTCATCATTTGATAAATTATTTAACACAACAATTTTAAAAAATTTATAAAAATTTTATAATCATAGTAGCCATCGCTCATGTGAAAATGAATGGTCCACAATTATTGGTACATGTTGAAGGAGCACATAATGATGAAACTCTACAAAATTGACAATTATACATATGATTTGGCCATAGAAGTTGTAAAAAATTAGAAAATATTTTTGTTGACATTTTTTCATAATGTTTGTTTTCAATTTCTTACTCCAGTTGTGCGCGATTCGTGTCCAAACCGTATGAAAATGTTGTTTAATCATAATGCTACTTTTTGCCGAAATTTTTAAAAATACCATATTAAAAAAAACAATTTGCCACTTTTTCTGAACAATTATATATATGCCACGTCCACCATTTTTAACAGCGGACACAACAAGTCCGTCATTTATTTGGTGGACACAAGTCAGGGTCTGCCAAATGAAATGGCGGACCTACTTTTTTTTAGCTGAATGTCAATTAATGAGGTAGGGCCCACAAACTATACAGATTTGTTAAAAAATAAGTGTATGTCCGCCAAATAAAATTGCAGACTCTGACTTGGGTTCGCTAAATGAAATGGCAGACTTGCCCTTTTGTGTCCGCTATTTAAAATGACAGATGTGACACATTTATAATTATTCAGTAAAAGTGGTGATTTGGTTTATTTTATTTATTTATTATGGTATTTTTAAAAACTTCAGTCATTTTTGACCCGAAACCACTAAATTCCCTTAATACGCAAAATCACTAAAAATCCTCCCAAATGAATGTGCAACAAACATCAAAAACAAAAATAGTTTTTGTTTTTGTTTCTTTTTTATTTCTGATTAAATAATGAGTATCATTCTATTAGTAACTCCTTGTAAAAAACAAGATATGTATTATGAATTTTGAATAATTTATAAGAAATTTTCTAAACATTTCTCTTAAAAATGGTAAAAAAAAAAAATCTCCAAATGAAAAAAAGAAAATAGATTTTAGAAATTCAATCTAGAACACGGAATAACAATATAACATGCCTTTTCCCATGCTTACATTGATAAAGAAAGAATAACATAAAATGAATTGTACAAGAAGAAATCCGCAAAACAATATGAGATTTTAATCAATCGATAAAACAATAATCAAATTACAGCATTATTATAGACGATTCTAGTGCTATTAAGATCCATTTAAGTGATGCAATTATATGAGTAAATTCCTCTGACATTGATGATGTGTTACTATTGCATATTAGTCCTTATAGATGTTCAATATACGATACAAAGCATATGCAAGAGAAAGGGGAGGTAGCACAATTGGCTAGGAAAATGTCCTAGGATTGTTGTACTCAAAGGTCGAGAGTTCGATTCCCCCTCACGACTTCGCAGCCTCTGCGAAGGTTTCAAAAAAGATACAAAGCATATGCATTCATTATAAAGCAATTTGCAAGTTTAATATTACTAATTAGTTAAGTTTAAGAAAACATCATTAATAATTAGAAAAAAGGAAAAAGACATGAAATGTGCAAATAGGCCCTTTACAGTTATTATATTTGATGTAGATCTAAATGATGAAAACTGACAACAATATGTAAAATTTACGAATGGAACCCTTATATTTGTACTATTATCATATCTTATTAAATAATGGATATAATCTACACAAGTGAAACTAGAAACAGCAAGCATAGTATTAAAGTTTAAATGACCTGGACTTCAGCTCCCTTTATTGTTTTATCTAATCTAAACATAAAAATGACAGATATAAGAAAAAAAAAAAACAGTATCAGCTTTTCTGCATGAGTTGGCTGTTGGCCAATCATCAGGAAAAAATAAGGTATCAGCTTTTCACACTGCTAGACAAGATTCCTGAACAAAACCAAACAGTTCAATTTGGGCCCAACCTACAAAAAAAAAAAAAAAAAATAGTTTTGTTTTTCTAGATAGGAGCCTCAAGACAGAAGCAGCATTTGAATATGAGCACTGTAAAATCTATAATATATTATCACGCGCAATATACATTTATCTTAGCAAAAACATAACATATTAGAGAAAAAGCACATACCATCAACAAGATTACCACTCAAAGCAAAAAGGATGCAATGAATCATAGCCTCCCTGAATTTCACCAAGAGAAAAATAAATAAACAAAAGCTACACTACAATTATAAGAAGACACCTGTCTTATGTTCACCTTGTATACTACACAAATATAGGTCCAAGATTGAATTATTAATTTTTTTAAAATCACACTACAGGTGTAAGTGTATTTTCTGACACACAGCAAAAAGGACAACAGCTTAATTTGGTTTCAACTTTAACCATTACAAAAGGTTCCCAGTTCTTCCAAATGAATCTTGTAAACTTTGTGCAATTGTGGAGGTTCTGTGTGATTTAGCATTTGAATTTCATAATTCAAATATCAGTGCAAGCTGCACATAAAAATCAGCTTTATATGAAAGGCTAGGGTCCAGTAGTAGAGTAGCTGCCACATACCACTACATAATTGTATACCTGGAAAGTACTGAATAAGCAAGTCAGAAAAATCACAAACAAAAAATACAATACAAAAATATATATTGAGCAAAGCATTACCAATAAATATAAACACAATTAAAACTAAATATATATAAAGATTACCAATAAAGAGAGTACATTGAAAAAAAATAACGAAAATATCTAGAAAAACAGAAATATTGAGCAAAGCAGTAGGACTTCATTTAATAGAGCAATAAACTTCCAAAATTACATAAATTGATTATCTACATCCAAATAAGCTATCTTCAATCATTAGTTTTACCACTTGTCTGGTCCATGACAACTTTTGCATCTTCGTCTCGTCCCATTTCCAAAAGCAGTTCTAATATTGGTGCAGAGGCAGCTAAATCAGGTTTCACCCCTTCTTGCTTCATTCTGTTCAACACGCACATAGCCTGATCTACTTTTCTCTTCTTTGCATATGCTTTCAGCAAGGAAGTGTAAGTCGAGAGATCTGGCGCTACATGATTGACTTGCATTCTATCTAAGATTTTCATAACATCATCAATAGTGCCATAATTTGCGAAGCCGGTAAGTAAAATTGCATATGATCTTGCATCTGGTTTTATACCTCCCCTTACCATTAAGTCGAGCAACTTTTCAGCTTCCTTGCTTTGTCCTTGTTTGCACAAAGAATCCATCATTGATCGATAAGTAACCTCATTCGACAAAAATCCTCGGTCAATCATATCCTTGAAAACTCTAATCGACTATTTCCAACAGCCCAGCTTAGAATATCCATTTATAACACTAGTATATGTGATGACATCAGGTGTGGCACCTTCATCACGCATATCATATAGTAGTTTTTCTGCCTTGTCAATTTCCCCCTTCTTACAAAGTGCATCCACAATTATAGTGCAAGTCACGGTGTTAGGCAATAATCCCTTTGAAACCATCTCATTCAGAACCTTCTTTGCCTTTTCTAATTTGTTAATCTTGCATAACCCATCTATAAGAGTATTATAGGTATGAACATTAGGATCCTTATCTCTGGAAATCATAAAATGCAGCAACTCCTCCGCCTTTTCAGTATCCCCCTCCTTGCATAGAGCATCTATGATGGTAGTATAGGTCACAACATTGGGATCATGTCCTTTGGAAACCATGGACTGAAGCATTTCCACTCCCTTGTTCAATTGCCCTTTCTTGCATAAACCATCCACGAGAGTATTATAGGTCGCAACATCAGGTTGAAGTCCTCGAGAAACCATGGTTTGAAGCATTTCGACTGCCTTGTCCAAAAGCCCTTTCTTGCAAAGCCCATTCGCCAGAGTATTATAGGTCACAATATCAGGTTGAAGTCCTTTAGAAACCATGTAGTACAACAGTTCCCCTGCTTTCTCAGTATCTCCTTCTTTTGACAGACCATTAATTAGAGAGTTGTAGGTGACGACATCTGGCACAATACCCTTTGAGAGCATTTTCTCAAACAAACTAAATGATTTACTAACTGCGCCTTCTTTACAAAGGCCGTCAATCAGTGAACTGTACGTGAATACATTTGGTGCAATACCCTCCGAAAGCATTAGCTCAAACAAACTAAAGGCTTCACTAACTGCACCTTCCTTACAAAGTCCATCAATCAATGAGTTGTACGAGAATACATCTGGTGCAATACCCTCAGAAAGCATTCGGTCAAACAAACTAAATGCTTTACTCACTTCACCTTCTTTACAAAAGCCATCAATAACAGTGTTATAGGAGATCAAGTTTGGTATGCAGCCAAGCTTAGGCATTTTATTGAACGCCATGGCTACGGCCTCACTGATCCTATTCTCAGAACAAAGGCCCTTAAGTAATGGATTGAAGATGTTAGGTTCAGCTCTCTGCCTGCCCTTGATAAACCGCCCCAAGAAAACCAAGCCTAGTCTCGGCTGATTAATTCGGAAACAGTACCTGATCAAGACACTATAGGTGCAAACATTGGGTGATGGTGAGACCCCTCTTGATTGGGTCCAGCGGTTGAAGAGTGAAAAGACAGTTGCATAATGGTTGTTTGAGTTCTTCATACGAGTTAAGGCTGTAAAGAGTTGGTTAAAGGAATAGATGGATGGTGCTGGGTTCTTAGCGGCTAGCAAGAGATCAAAAAATTGGAGAGCATCTTTAATAGTAAGAGTGCCCGACCGATAACGTTCTTTTACTAGTAATTCCAGCTGGCGGGTCCCCATGGCCATGGGATGAAATGGTTATAACTCCCACCTGTTTGTTTCAGGTATGGATTGGGGGCAACTTCAACACTGCTTGTAGAATATGGATAGATACACCTGTTTGTTTAACTTGGGTGGAGAGAAATCCAGAGAGGTCAGCTCCAAGGGCCTTACTGAAGGTCTGATATAATTTATCTATGGATTACCTGAAAAAAAAAATGAAAGAATGGTAAATAGATTTTGCATAAAGTGCTCAAGTCTTGCAGGTCAGTACAATAGGTACCACAAAATGTACTGTTAGGTTATGCCCTTTCGTGTTAGAAGGGGTTTAGATTCTGATCATATTGGACTCTTCCAGAAGGGCTTTTTGGTCATTTTCCTTGCTAGGGATTTGGTCAACGAGCAAAGTGATTAAAAGCTATAAAACAGTAAATCACACTGAATGTAGCAAAAGGCTAAATAGGAACTCCTATTTCGTAAATTAATGTTTTCTGATCCTCTTATACAAACTAACAAGCCAGTAGTCTGTATCAAACAAACTTTGTCTTTAAGAATCAGATTTTAGTAGTGAAGTACTGTTTTTGTTTGCTTTTTCTTCACTTGACAAATTGGTGCTTTGTTGAGGCTCAAAGAAATAACTCCTAGTACCATACTAAAAAAGTGATGCCTCTCAGGAATTATATCAGATTTGATGCCTCTCAACAATTACGATTAAACATCATAACACCAGCCTAATTTATGCCCCCAACAAATAAATTACTCCCAAGAAAGTTAATTAAACCATCTCGATTGAAAAGTCAAGACTTGATGAGCAAAGGAACCAGATTGGAGCTCGAATAACCGGCAGTGAGAAACTAATAATAATTCTGCTAAATAGAAATACTTGATTGAAAAATGAATAGGTATGACATGATAATTCAGATGCTACAAATTTTGAGAACCCTAACAATATCATAAAACTAGCAACTATTTTAATAAACAGAATGGCACTCTTTGTGTGCTCCCATTCTCTTATTTTTTGCATTGAACATAAGTAAATTGGTTGTTGGTTCATAACCTAAAGTCCCATTTCCTTCGGATGGTATTTTGCTTCTTATTTTCCTAACTTGGGCTCTAACCCAACTTGTTCAAAAGTAATAGACAGTGATGCATAATTAATTACCACATTTTTAGGGGTCCTAAATGACTACTCAATTTATGCCTTGTTTCTCAATTTGATAGAAACAGTGGAAGTTTGTTTGGGACATTTCATCAAGTAACTTGTGTGCACGGTCAGGGATTCCCAAATGGTACAATCATGTTCACAAATGCGGTACAAATACAGATCTTAAATTGAGGAAACAATAGAATTCTCCATCCCGATAAATGCAACTTACCTAAAGTTGCTGATCTATGAAGAGAGTAGGCAGAGCACTTACCATGGGTAGAGAGAGCCTAGTCAGTTTGTCTGCTTGCATTTCAGAGAAGAGGTGGAGAAGTGGTTTAGGCACCACGTGTGAAGCATCTCTTTGTGGGGCATTTCAACAAACAGTGTGTTGCGACTTGAGAGAGAGAGAGAGAGAGAGAGAGAGAGGAGGAAGCTGACTAACTAATTAACGACTGGAGAAAAATGAAAATGCGTCGAAAGTGAGGAGGGGAGCTCAGAGTAGAGAGAGAGGCAAGATTTAAAAGCAACCCTTCTTTGTTGTGTTTGTGTGGACTGTGGAGTGTGGTGATAGTGTACACCTCCTTTGAAAGCAAACCTTCTTTGATCGGAAATGAAAACCTAATAATAAGATCCCAATTTTTATCGGTAGAAAAAGACAAGAGACGCCGGAAAAAACTTATTATTGTAACACATTGACAAATAAATTCATTTGAATATAATTTGGAAATGATTCGGAATTATTCGAATCAGAAATCTTAGTTATGCAAGAGAGTAAAAAAAATGTCTTGGAAAAAAATCAGAAAAAAAATTGTGAATAATTCGTAAATAATTCTGTCAATTGAATAATTCGACTTTCGGTTTGACATCACCAAAATAACGAATTATTCGCTAATAATTTACGAATCTTGTGACTATGTTGGCCACTGGATCGGATATTTAATTGCGTCCATTTTTAAAAAAAAATTGTTCAATCAAGTTTTTTAATTATTGGACATAATAATTTTGTCAAGTTCTAATTGTTTTTATTAAACAGTTTGTCCTCTTAAAATTATTAATTAGAAATCTAACATAGCCAACTCATGAATATTGAGGAAATAATTTTCAAGAAAAAAATTAAGATTGAGGTCGAAGGATGTAAAATTATTGAGGAGCTTAAATGAACACGAATTCTGAAACTTGAATAAATACAATAATAATGAGGAGGAACTCCTATTTTCAAAGAAACTTTGGGTTTTCATGGAAATTTTATTTTTGATGAAAAATCTCTTCAACTATGATTGAAATTTTGATTTTTTGGATAAATTTGTATATTGAAAATAGTTTGAAAAATAATATCTTCATTCTTATATAATGCACATACTTGTCCTGATCTGCCAACGGCTGAGATTGAAGAATAATTTTTTGAATTTAATATCAGCCCTCCAATCACATAATCTGTCATCTTTTGATTAAATGCATCTATTTTATGTGTAGAAGTCTAACTTTAGTTAAAAACATATTCGCCACACATATTGCTATATAGTTTGTTAAAATTAAAATTGAATGAATCCTAGTGATTTATTTCCTTATTTCTCTATCTTTGATGGGAAGTGCTATAAATACTTTCTTATTTTGTTTCTAATTAATTTCTGCTATAAATTATGGAAGGAAAATTCATGCCTACAATTTTTTTTATTTATTTCTGCACAATAAAGTTGCTAATTCTACATAAATTGGAATAAGAAAGTATAGAATTTCTCAACTCCAAATTGATTAAAATTTAGAACAGTTAGAATTATTTTTTTTGAATAATTAATTCATGTGGGTAATTCATTGAGATTGGTCAAAAATATTGGTATAACAAATTAACATTTATTTGATCCAACGGAAATTATTTGGATTAAAAAAGAGAGTCAAAGTTTGATAGTTCCAATATGTACAATTAAAATTATGAAAAAAATATAACATGTTAAAATTTGGATCATTTTCAATTGAGGAGTCATTGACTAATATTTAAAATTTAATAAACATTTCATAATTTTCTAAGTATTTCATTTGTGAATTTAAATAGATAGTTTCATTTTGAGAAAATTATTTATTGTATTTTGTGCTAAAACATTTATCTTTAATAAGATAAAGTAACTTGGTTTATATTATAATCATGATCATATGGATAAAAGTAAAAAATAATTGCATTTCTTATTTATAATTTTCATATATATACAAGATCTGTCATTTATACTGTTAAGCATTTGAATTTTTTTTGTAGATAACATGACAAGAGACTCTCTCTGGTGCTTATTTGGTGAATATATGTGACGACATATAGTCAGATTTGGACTTGTCTCGATTTTCAGGTTGCAATTCAAAGAAATTACAATTTCATTGAGAATAATGGATTGAGAAACAATTCCAAATCAAATGTTTCCTTTATTATAGTGATTAAATTTCAAATAAAGATTGAAATAAAAATTTATTAAGGACAAAGTTGGTAGAAAAGAGAAAAAATTCTTAGCTCTCAATAATAGAATTCTTGCTTTCAATATAGCGTTCCCCATCTCTGATTCCTGTAATTAATTTTTTTTTATTTCTTCATTTTCTCTGTTTCATTTCTCCTCTTCCTTTATATTTTCAACAGTGGAAATAAAAATTATTCAATCTTTCCATATCTGTAGAGAAAATATTTTTTCTGATATGCTATATTCATTGTGTCAAGGGAAAAAATAATTTTTATTACGGCTACTGTATCTCTGCCAATTAATGAAATAAGGTATGAACCGTATTAATTTAACATTTCTAATTTTATTATTTTATTATATATTTTCAATTTTAGGAATTATAATCTAATTTTCATATTTTGTCTGTTCATTTTCATAAATGTTGGACGACATCGAACTGGATTACACTAGCAATGATACTTTAAGAAAAAATTCCATGTTATATTTGATCTGTTGTTTTCATTTATTGTCATTTATTATTTGAATTTCCATTTTTTTATTTTGGCCTTAATATTAATTTAAATATATTTTTTCTTAATTTTGTGTGAATGTCAAACAAAAAAATATTTTCATGTTCTATTCAATCTTGTAATATGTTCCCGTTGCAATGCACGGGCACGATACTAGTAATGTCTTAAGAACTAAAGAGAAAGTTTATATTCGCATCAATAATTATGATTCAACTTATGATTTTTTATTGTACTTATTTCGCAATATTTTTTTGTTTCGCAGTAAACTTTCTCTATGACACTTTATTACTAGTTAAATTTGTAAATGTAATTTTTTTTTTTCAAAAAGTTGAGATAAGCTTTATGACGCACAATACAACATATAATATATTTAACTACTCTTGACTCATAAAAAAATTAGGAACTTTAAATTGTCATTTTAATAGAATTAAGGAGAAAGTGCTATTAATTTTTATTATCTCACCTAGAAAATTCAGTGATATTTCTCAAACCTTCGGCATAAAAATCCAAAACCCAAAGCCTTTTGAACAGTAACCATTATAAGTTATAAAATTTGTCATAACAAACATTGCCATATAAATGCAACACACATACCCAGCAGGCAGAAGGTCAGATAACAAGCAATTTCTTCTCTAATTCTATATAAATTGTTGATTCTAGAAAAAATTGATGCTTAGGCAACTTACCGCCTTCTTTTCTTCCACTATAAGTTCTTGAACAGATCTGTACACAACAGGAATACATGGATTCTACATACAGTTATATTCAATGCAATTCAATTCAATTCAATTCATTGCAAGCGGCCATGTCTGCTGGACAGGAAAGGAAAAATAGCATCTATAAATTCATAGACAACAGCAATGGTTGAAGCCAATATGCATTGCAAACATGTGCACTGACCATGTAAGATAATTGTGAATACACAAAATGTTTCATTGGGAAAGGCCCTTCAACTTTAATATATATCATTTTAGTTTTGATGAAAATTACAAGAAATTGTGAAATGCTAGAGATAATTTCACTTCAATTAAAAGCAATTGTACCTGATGGTCATTACACACGTAGCCTCATCTAGCAACATACAATACAATACAATACAATACAATACAATATGTCAATATGATACAATACAATACAATGCGAATTTAACTGACTGACATGTACAAAAAAAAGACAACTAGATCAGAATGCAGAGCACCCAAAAAAGCAGGTAAGAATCACCAAAAAAAAAACAATTATGTCCAGGGCTTTTTCACGAACGAACACTTCTATTGTTACAAGTAACATTAAATGGAGCAACCAACAGCCTAAAAGTACATAAATTGATCATTTTACATTCAAATAAGCTATCTGTAGACAACAGGATTAAGCACTTCAACCATCAGTCTTACCAATTGTCTGGTCCATGAGATCCCTAGCATCATCATCTCGTCCCAATTTCAAAAGCAGTTCTAATACTGGTGCAGGGCCAGCTAAATCTGGTTTCACCCCTTCTTTCTTCATTCTGTTCAGCACAATCATAGCTGCGTCTACTTTTCTCTTCTTAGCATATGCTTTCAGCACGGAAGTGTAAGTAGAGAGATCCGGTGCTACATGATTAAGATGCATTCTATCTAGAATATTCATCACATCATCAATATTACCATCATTTACATAGCCAAGAAGTAAAAATCGATATGATACAACTCCTGGTTTTATACCTCCCCTTACCATTAAGTTGAGCAACTTTTCAGCTTCCTTGCTTTGTCCTAGTTTGCACAAAGAATCCATCATTGATCTATAAGTAACCTCATTCGGAAAAAAGCCTCGATCAATCATATCCTTGAAAACTCTAATCGACTCTTTCCAACAGCCTAGTTTAGAATATCCATTTATAACAATACTATATGTGATAAGATTAGGTGTGGCACCTTGATCAAGCATACCATTTAGTAGTTTTTCTGCCTTGTCAGTTTCCCCCTTCTTACAAAGTGCATCCAGAATTATATTGCATGTCACGGTGTTAGGCAATATTCCCTTTGAAACCATCTCATTTAGTACCTTCTTTGCCTTTTCTAATTTGTTAATCTTGCAGAACCCATCTATAAGAGTAGAGTAGGTTAAAACATCAGGATCCTTTCCTCTAGAAATCATATTACATAGCACCTGCTTTGCCTTTTCAGCTTTCCCCTCCTTGCATAGAGCATCTATGATGGTAGTATAGGTCACAACATCGGGATCATGTCCTTCAGAAACCATGGACTGAAGCATTTCCACTGCCTTGTCCAACTACCCTTTCTTGCACAACCCATCCACGATAGTATTATATGTCACAATATTAGGTTTAAGTCTTTGAGAAACCATGTAGGACAGCAGTTCCTCTGCCTTCTCAGTATCTCCTTCCTTGCACAGGCCATTAATCAGTGAGCTGTATGTGACTACATCTGGCGCAATACCCTCTGAAAGCATTCGGTCAAACAAACTAAATGATTTACTAACTGCGCCTTTTTTACAAAGGCCGTCTATCAGTGAGTTGTATGTGAATACATCTGGCACAATACCCACTGAAAGCATTCGCTCAAACAAACTAAATGCTTTACTCACTTCACCTTCTTTACAAAGCCCATCAATAACAGTATTGTAAGAGATCACGTTAGGTGTGCAGCCCAGCTTTGGCATTTTGTAGAGCAACATGGCTACAGCTTCACTAATCCTATTCTCAGAACAGAGGCCCTTAAGTATAGGATTGAAGATGAAAGCATCAGCTCTCTGGCCCTCCCTAATGAACCGCCCAAAGAAAATCAAACCAAATCCCAGCCGATTCATTCGGATACAGTAGTTGATCAAGACAGAATAGGTGCAAACATTGGGTGAGGGTGAGACCGCTTTAGGTTGGGTCCAGCGGTTAAAGAGTGAAAAGATAGTTGAATAATGGTTGTTGGAGTTCTTCATACGAGTCAAGGCTGTAAAGAGATGATTAAAGGAATAGATGGACGGTAACGGATTCTTCGCAGCCAGCAAGCGATCAAAAAATTGAAGAGCATCTTTAATAGTAAGGGTGCCTGACCGAGAATGTTCATTTAAAGCCAGTTCCAAATGGCGAATCCCCATGGCGTGTGTTGGAAATGGTCTCTAGAGGCTGTTGGTAGCCTCAGAAAATGGGCTGCCCCTCCTTGTTCAACTATAAATTTATCAATACATGAATGAAAGAATGGCTAATAAATTTTGCATAACATGACAAAGGCTATAGGTAACAGAACAGTACTAGTAAGGCATCAGTCCAGTACGTGATGTGCACCTTTGCTTAATAGTGATGCTTTCCAGGTTGGTACAATTGCAATCAGATTAGCTACCGATAGATGAAATTTTCCAGGTAGCTACTGCTGGGTACTACCAAATGTCTTTACTGAGTTACAATTTCATGTTCCTTGTATTTCTTATCTGTTCTGACATGGGCTTGGTTGAGGGCACTGAAGGTCAAGTTGGGCTTTTCCCGAAGTGTATTTTGATCATTTTTTCTGGTTAGGAGTTTGGTCAGTGAGCAGGTAAGGAATCAAGAAGCAACACCATACTAAAACTTGGAAAAAAAATCATGGTATCACTATATGTAGCTAAAGGCTAAATAGAGTACCTATTAACTTAATTAATGTTCGAGCTGGATACTCTTATACCAGTAATTACTGAGCTTGTAGTGGTCTAAATCAGACGAACTTTGACTTCATGAACCAGATTACTAGCCTAAAGGAAGTGTGACAGGAGGGCAGAGGTGGTACCATGGTTAAAGAGAGACTAGTATGTCTTCTTCATTCTTGCATTTCAGGTTAGAGGTTGGTTGAGAATATCTCTGAGGGACATTTTCACAAACACTTAACGTGCAAGAGAGTTCTATTATACCATTTCGAAAAAGGAAGAGAGGAGTGGAAGGCAGGAGATTGAGGTGGTGGTGTGTCGCTGGGGAACAAGTAGCTAGAGTCGGTGGGATTTTAGGACAGCCCTTTCTTTGCTCGGAATCAAAGAAAAGCGGGGAGACCCCATTTGGTCGGTCGGTGGGTTGTACTTTGATTTGTGCAGAAGACTGGAGACCATTAAAGTTAATTTTGTATAGAGTCAAGTTGTCAAAAAAACAGCCAAAAAATAAATGCATTAAAATTAGTTTATAAACCTGACCACTTGACTAGTAAGTAGTAACTGCCCAAAAAATAGTAGCTCAGAATGGTATTCCTATTTTTTGTACATAGGATGACTAAATTGGTTGCTGGCTCAAATAGTTAGACTACGTTGCAATGCACCCCAAGGACAATCAGGTGTTTGCACAAGTATACAATGGCCAATTTTCACTCTAACCCAACTTTTTTTAAAATAAATAGTGGATGATGATGCTTAATTACCAGATTTATAAGGGTCATAACTGGAGTGAATTGGTTTTATGCCGTGTACTCAATCATCTATTTGACAAAATTAGCAAAAAATAATTCCCATCCCATGAAAAGATTTGACAAATTGAATTCAAGACTATAACATGATCTATTTGACATTTTTCCAAGAAACCTGAATGCACAGTCACCACGATCTAACAAGGTACTGAATTTCAGGCCTAAATGCAAAGCACCTAAAGAATCACTTACCACAGTTAGAGAGAAGAGGTAGAGGTAGAGGTAGAGGTAGAGCGCTTCTTTAGGAAACAAGAGAAGTACGTTGCGTGGTGCTTTGAGCGACAAAACTTCTCAGTAGCATTTTGACAAACAGTTGAAGTGCAAGAGAGAGTTGAGAGAGGAGGCACAGACGTCGGTGGGATTTTAGAACAGCCCTTGCTCGGAATGAAAGAAGAAGAAGGGAAAGCCAATTTGGTCGGTGGGATCTTAGGCGCCACGTGTAAAGTGTAGCCGTAAAATGCTTGTGCTCCAAGCGACAATATCTCTCATCGGCATTTCAACAAACAGTTGGTTTGAGAGAGAGAGAGGAGGAAGCTGATCGAATAGGAGTCTAGGGTTTAGGGTTTGAGCGGAGTTAGGAGGAGAAAGGGTACAAAGAGACGGTCTGGAAAATTCGCGATTTGAAAGTGAGATTAGAGTATAATTCGGGTGCTATTGTGCTCACTGATTGTCACCATGCTCCTTATTTTAGCTGCTATTGTGTTTTACTTGTTGGTTTTATTTGATAGATAATATTTGAGAAATTGATATATTAATAAAATAGTTAAATTTACCGTCATTTTTATTCATGCCCACTAACTCCTACATTTCCCCAACTCTGCCCAGAAATCTGAAATTTCGTCAAAAATGCCCAAACCGGCCACTAAACCCGCGGTTTCTAATTTTTATTAGAAACCGGCTACTAGACCGCCGGTTTCTAATAAAAATTAGAAACCGCGGGTTTAGTGGCCGGTTTCCATGTTTAATTTCGGCCAGAGCTATTTAATAGCCGATTTCTCTCAAAACGTACAGTAGCCCCATTTTTAGAGAAGAAGAAAAGAGGAGAGAAAGAGAACGACGCGAAGAAGCAAATCTACAGTGATCTGCAGTATTTTTTTGAACAGTACGTATAGTATTTTTGTACAGTACCGGTATTATTTTTGTACAGTACCTGTAGTGTTTTTGTACAGTACCTGCAGTATTTTTGTACACTACGTATGTACAGTAATTTCTACAGTATTCTGTCAACAGTAATTTGTGTACAGTAATTTGTACAGTAACTTGTGTACAGTAATTTGTACAGTATTATGTCTACAGTAAACTGTCTACAGTAACATTTCCACAGCAATTTTTGTACAGTAAACGCTGTATAGTAAACATTGTACAGTAACGTTTTATTTTTTTATTATTATTTATCAGTGGATTATGAATAAAAAATGGATTACTTGAAAGATGTTTATCATTTACGACAATGTAGTTTGTTGGTTATGGCGTTGCTTGTTACATTACATTATAATGGAAAGTTTCTACATGGTCCAGAAGGAGCATATTACTCCAAACCGCCATCGCATTCTTTTGTTGTTCAAGATGGTACTTCCCTTTCGGGCTTGAAGTCTCAAATTTATGATTGTGTGGGTTTTAACCCGAATCAATGTGACTTAAAGTTGTCAACCCGAGCCATGAACGGACCAATGTATATCCAAGTTCCGATAGATAATGATCCTTTTTGGAGTCAATTGTGCAACAAGTTTAAGGAGCAGGGGTTTTCTTTTATGGAACTATACGTGAAGAGAATTAAAAAAGACGAAAGTAGGAGTAGTTCGGGACAAAATTCGGTGGCGCCAAACTATGGACAAGAACGAGTCATAGAACAATACACCACTGTTGGTCCAAGTTTCCAACAACACCCAGAACCAGTTATGGACCCATACACCCCAGCTGGTCCAAGTTTCCAACTACACTCACCACCAGACATGGGCCCATACAACCCCGTTACTGCATATGCCGAACCATACACCCCCGTTGGTCCATATTTCGAGCCAACCCCTGAACCACCAATCCATAACACAATTCCATTGCCATTACCTCAATCACCACTAAGAAAATCACCACCTCACCCCAGACCGTTACCAGTACCAGTAGATGAGCGTGCCGGGTCGGATTTTGAAAACATGAATGAAATTCCAGAATATACACTGGAAACGGCGGATGAATATGAAGGAGAATGGGATTCGGACCACTTGGAGGGATTACGTGAAGATGGTGCTTCGGGGGGTGGAGAAGGATCAGTTCGTATCAACCCATTCAATGGCAGGGCCAGCACGCACCCGTTCGAATGCTTCAATGATACATCTGGCTTTCAAGAAGCTGATATCGGATTTTTCGGTGCCCGAATCACGTACAGTAGTGACCTGGCAGCCGGGCTATATTTTAGAAACAAAGCTGATCTGAATAAGAAGATTAACGAGTACCACGTTGATAAGAATCAGGAGGTTGAAAGGCAAAAAAGCGACAAGACTCGAATGGTTGTGGTTTGTAAGGATAAAGATTGCAGTTTCAAACTCAGAGCTCAACCAACGGGTGACGGGGATGCATGGGTTATCACAGAGCAAAACCATCCTCACACATGCAGGACTGATCACACAAGGACAGACAATGCAATGCTTACTGCGTCCATTATTGCTGATATTATTGAGGATTCTATTAAAAAGGACCCGGCTATGAGCATCCAATCAGTCGCAAACTGTGTGAGGGTTAAATACAACAACTGTGAACCGAGATACAACCGATTGTGGAGAGGTCATGAGCTTGCAATAGCACGACAATTCGGGAGTTGGGAGGGTTCATACAGCTTCTTGCCAAAATTACTAATAGGTATATGCGATAAGAATCCCGGCTCAAAGTACAAGTTTGTAACCAGTCCAATCCGAGAAAGCACAGGTGCAATTATGCAAGGTGTTGAACACTTCGTTGCAGTAGCCTGGGCGTTTGGTCCATGTATTGCAGCATTTCGATACCTGAGACCAGTGATCAGTATAGATGCATGTTTCATGTCTGGGCGTTATGAAGGGAGGCTTCTGATAGCTTGCGCATATGACGCCGAGAACCAGCTGCTGCCTCTGGCATTTGCAATTGTGGAGAAGGAGTCTGGTCCAACATGGGGTTTTTTTTTGCAGTGGCTACGGAACGAAGTGATTGGAGTTAACACTTTTGTATGTGTTCTATCGGATCAACACTTAGGAATTAGAGCTGCTCTTAACCCAGAATACGGATGGTCAGAAGAACTTTTTAAGCACAGATTCTGTTCACAGCATATTGCAGCCAACCTGGTAAGTAATTGTGAAGGAGACAAGTGGTACGGCCAGAGGTTCAGACGAGGAGCCAAGAAGAAGAAGCCGAGGAGATTGAAGGAGATGTTCGAAGAATTCGCTATGGTAAGTACATTTTATAAATTTTCTTACATAATTCTTTAATAATTTCTCGTCCTTTTCTTTAATAATTTTCCTACCTAATGTTGTGCAGCTAAATCCAAGGTGTAATGCTTATTTGAAAAAGTATGGCAAGAAAAAGCCTGATGACCCGTTCGAGTCGTCTAATTATGATAAGATCTTCCAGACATGTGATGGAGGTTTTCGTTTCGGAATCATGACAACAAACGGGTCGGAGTCATTGAACCATGTATTCCAGAAGAGCCGGAGACTGCCCGTAGCTGCGATTGTTGAGGAAACATTTTACAAATGCAATGCCTGGTTCGTACAGAGGAGGGCCCGAGCCATGGCACTAGCCGATGCGAATAAGCAATGGTCTGAATGGGTGGAAAAAAAGCTCAGAAAAAGATGGGAGAAAGCAACAAGGATGACTTTGGTCCCGTATACACAGGGTGAAGGAAGATACCAAGTCTCCTCTCCTGATGAATATGTTCCGGTCTGCAAGCGCTCTGATGGCACCATGGACATTATTCATAGGGAGTTCCAGTACACTGTGACTCGTGGGCCAAATAGAACTATGGAGTGCACATGCAGAGGTATCCAACTAACATCTATTCCGTGTGTTCATGTGTTAGCAGTTTGTCGAAAACGAAATTGGGACGAGAACCAGTTTATTGCTGATTGGTATAGTGTCAACTATCTTGTCAGTACTTGGAATGGTATGTTTCACCCTTATGGAAATGCAGATGAATGGCCATTTTACGATGGAACTACAATAATACCTAACAAGAAATGGATTAGAAAGGGCCCAAGAAAACACACCCGACTCAAAATGACCATGGATGAGTTAAGCGGTCGCCAAAAGGGGCATACTGCTCGCCGTTCAACTACCGACCGACGTAGGAGAGGTACGTAACACTCACAAAATCCTATATATCGTTATAATTTCATGATTTAACTGACACATATATGAAATGTAGAGGCAAAAAATGCAGCAGCTGCGGAAGAAAATGAGCGAATTCTTACAGGGGGGTCATCTGGGTCAAGGCGTAGCAGAACCACAAGTTCGTTGGATGCATCCATTATGTATGCCGAGGCAATGGGAGATGTCTTCTCAGTGCCAGGAGAGGCCACTGGTAGCCATGCAGAGCAGTCAGTTGTCCAACCAAGGAGGTCATCTCTCAGGATAGAACGTACTGCAGGGTCGTTTATGTCTGCAGCAGATCCATTGGGTGCGCATGTAGAGCAGCCAAGGCGATCATCTCTCAGGATAGAACGAGCATCTGTTAGCCAAGCAGCACCATCTGGAGCGGAGGTAGAGCCAAGTAGTGCTCCTGTACAACAAAGAAGGAGCTCGTCTTTTAGGCAACCAAGGGCATCTAGTAGCCAGGCAGCGCCATCTGATACGCAACCAAAGCCATCAAAGAAGCCATCATTTGGGTCTCGAATGTTAGGTGGATTTCGTTTCAGGAAAAATAGTTGAACATAAGAGTGACTGTGAACTATTATTTTGAGAACTTATTATATGAACTTGTAACTTTTTTGAG
Source organism: Carex arenaria (assembly GCA_964058825.1). Lineage (NCBI taxonomy): Eukaryota > Viridiplantae > Streptophyta > Magnoliopsida > Poales > Cyperaceae > Carex > Carex arenaria. Next base: position 25,194 of record CAXKVW010000189.1, read on the forward strand.
AACTTCATTTATATTATCTTTGGTTTATTATGTTGCTTTTCTTTAGGCAAAAACGATGAGCAAAAACACACCAAATCAATCGTCAGGTGCTGGCAAAGATAAATGGGAGAATGTGTTTCCTAAACACCAAGCCAATGATGAAGATGATTTTGCCGAAAGCATTTACATCAAAATAAAACCAATGTTTCCAAAGAAAAATACAGGTAGGACTATCTCTCCGCCTCGTGTGACTGTTACCGGCGAGGTCAAAACAAAAAAAAAACATGTAAGACTGTCTCTTCGTCTGCTACGACCGAACCAGACTCAGACGTTGATTTTGTTCCATGTACCTTCCGTACGAGTTCTGAGAAGTAGTAATATTGCAATGTCTGTAATAATTATTTTGCGATCGTGATGTACTTTTAATTTCAAATTCGCTCGGAATTATCAATTTTAGAATTTTGATGTTATATGTTACGAATCGTTTTTAAGACAATAAATGTAAGTAGATAATACAAATGTAAACGGAGAAGGGGAGTAGGAAATATAAACGATATGCAAATGACAAACATAACAGATCCAAATGACAAACGATAGAGTAGGAAATATAAATAAATAGCCAGAGATAGATAATACAACCATAAAATGATAAAAATAACAGATCGAAATGTAAATACTACGGGAACAACAAAAGTAACAACCTATCATCATCTAAACGGAGAAGGGGAGTATCGCTGGGCTGGATGTCCTCTATTATGTCTGTCGCCCAGCCTCGTCCAGACCGCATCACTTGCAGCAATAGCAGCAGCCTCTGCCTCTCTCCTGAGACGTGATCCTGTCTCCCACGGATCATCATCCCCCATAGTAGTAGCTGGAGGAGGCGGGGGTGTAGAGAAGATAGAGTCTGCCAGTCCCTCCGCAAAGTCAGAAGGGGCCTGTGACCCGCTAGCCTCGCCATCGTGTGCCATCGCCGTAGGGTATCGTCCCGGCTGTGAAGGTGATAGGGACTCAATCTCATCGAAACTGATAGTCACCCCATAATCCTCCATATGGTCGTAAGATGCAGACTCGTATGGCGGTGGCGGCGGTGGCGGCGGTGGCATGCTAGCTGGACCCTGCAAATCAAATAATAATATAAATTTTTGTATTAGTGGCAAAAGTTGAACTAACTCGACTCATAACAAATACGACTTACCGGTGGCTGCACTGGACGTCCCTCAGAGTTATAGTAGGCAGTCCAGCCGGAATTAGACAGCACCCACTGATAATAGTCCCAGTCTGCATCCACACGGGGTGGAGATGGCATATCCCGAGTGAATACGGCCGGCGCATCTGGCTCGTCTGGATCTACTGCCCGCCAATCGATGTTCTCTCCGGCGTCGCGCAACATGCTGATCAGACGCCCACCAGATCCGGCATCCTCAATGAGTTGGCCATGATCTTGCAACTGACTCCATCCAACTCTTCGCCAGCCCTTCACCCCGAGCATCTTGATGGCATGCGCAGCGGCCTTAATCGGCAGTAATATCTGAACAAAAAAACATATATTAGTCAACATATTTATGTAATTACCGTTTAATGAACATATAATATAAAGGCGTTGGATTAATTACCCAGCGAGCCCAGCGACGTCCGGTAGGCTGGTGACCTGATAGATCCTCTTGCAGTGGCTGGCGAAGATATGCACTATAATCGCCCCTCAGATATAATGACCCCCCGCCAACCCTGGAGTACCAAGTCCTGTACCTCAGCAGATGAGATCCTGGGGTCTGAGTCATCTCATCAGGCATCTGATATATCTGAGGCTCAGCCGGAATCTCAGACTCTACGTAATAATTTGGTAACTCAAGGCGCCAGTTTCTTTCCATAGCGCCGGCGTGCGACATCCTGCCAATTAAATGTTAGTTGCAATGAAAATGTAACAGATAATTTAGAGGCTATCGATAATTAATTAAATTTCTTACTTGTGCAGTCTCCTGATCTCCTGCCTGGGTAATGCCGGCTCCACTGGGATCAATGGCTCCTCTCCGTACTGCCGAAGAACCCGATCTGGATAGTGGTGCTCCACTATCCAGAAGCAGACTAGCGGGCCTCGGTACCACCAGCTGTCACGCTCCTCAAGACAACGAAGAGGCAACTCCTCAGCCGCATACAGATCTGCGTATGGTGTCCACTGCACCTGCGACTCGTCCAGGTTATTCAGCTGTAAACGCACCAACCTAATACCTACGGTGCGTCCGTGCCCCTCATCCCGATAGTGGTGGATACCATGCCAACGGTGGCCGTAGACCGGCCATCGCTCCTGATCATCTTGCGGCTGTCCCCAAACTGGCTCTGGCTTATTTGGCATAGGACGGCCCACCGGTAGCCGTGACCATGACCAATGCTGCAACAAAAGAACCGGCCCGTACACCTGTTTGGCCTTCACCTGTATTTCGGAGGTTATAAGTCGTAATTTCATTTGACTAATTGATGAAATAATTAAGTAACAAACAACATAATAACTAACCTGACAAGCAGTGCAGAGGCTACGGTACAGCATAGCTAACACAGCTCCACCCCAGTTGTAGGCCGGCGGGTTATCAAAGTCCCTCAGAAGTCGCAAATACATCATGGGGATGCCATCGCCGCTGGCATCAGGAAACATAACGGTACCGAAGAGGTCCATCACGTAACCCCGGGTGTATCTGTAAAAACAAAGAAGATGGTTAGTATTATAATTACATAAGTTAATTAACAGATGAAAAATAAATTATTATTATTATTATTACCTCCGAATCTCCAGATCACTAGAGGCATCCGTCAGACCGGCACTGAAGTGCTGCCGCAACTTTGTCTTCTGCATGTGATAACTGGACTTCCCCTTATCGGCCCGTAGCTGTGTCGGATCTGCCCCCAAATACTGATCGATGTCATGGGCGAAGTCTCTGCTGTCAGATACTTCGCCTACGGGAATGCCCCTGATCGGCAAACCCCAGAGGGCACTCACGTCCTGCAACGTGACAGTCATCTCCCCGAAAGGCATATGGAACGTGTGCGTCTCGGGACGCCATCGCTCAACAAATCCTGCGATGAGAGATGCATTGATGGAGGGAGTCGTGTCCCGCAGGATGGACACAATCTGATATAGTCCCAGCCGGATGAGATATGGGTCCATCTGTGAGAAGTACTGCATCCGAGGGACGTAAAAATTGACCTGCATCAGATAATCGTCCTGCGTTGAAAGCCAACAAAAGTATTACATAATGTATACAACAAAATTTAAACTTCGTATATGGACAAAAACTAGCATACCTCAACGGAAGCCAATGATACCCTGTGCTCGCGGTGGGGCATCCATAAGAGAGGGCTGAAGTGCTCGGTACTGGTGGTGTCAATCGGCGCCTCAACCTGTGGTGCACGTCTGGGCCGTCCTCTACCTCTACCTCCAGCCATCCTAAACTTAAATTGTGTAAAAACGCGTTAAAATGAGCTAAAATGAGCTAATTATACTATTTTATACTCATTATTTTCGAATTAGGCTAAGTTATATAACTATCCGAAATTATACAAAATTTTATCAAGTTCGATACCTATACTAAATTATATCCTAATTTATAACAAACCATAATTTATACCCAAATTATACCTTAATTTATAACTATACTAAACTATACTAAACTACCTAATTTATAAAAAAAAATTTAACATTTCTAATGAATTGGTAGCAATTTATAACAATTTCTAACAAACGGTAGCAATTTATAACAATTGGTAGCAATTTATAACAATTGGTAGCAATTTATAATAATTTCTAACAAACGGTAGCAATTTATAACAATTGGAACAAAATTGGTACATTTCTAATGAATTGGTAGCAATTTATAACAATTACTAATAAATTTTAACAATTTTTGATAAACGGTAGCAATTTATAACAACTAGTACCAATTTCTAATAAATTATAACAATAGTCAACAATTGGTAGCAATTTATAATAAATTTATAAGAAGTTATAACAATTGGTAGCAATTTCTAATTAATTTTAACAATTTCTAACAATTGGTACCAATTTCTAATAAATTTTAACAGTTTCTAATAAATTTTAACAATTTTTAACAATTAATACCAATTTCTAATAAATTTTAACAATTTATAACAATTGGTACCAATTTCTAATGAATTAAAACAATTCCTAAACAATTTATAGCAATTTCTAATTAATTTTAACAATTTATAACAATTTCTGGCAATTTCTAATAAATTTAAACAATTTCTAAACAATTTATAAAATTGGTAGCAATTTCTAATAAATTTATAACAACTTATAACAATTGGTACCAATTTACAACTATTTTGGCCTACTGAATAATATAAAATAATATATAGGGACTTACTTGCAAAAGCAGGCAGAAAAGGAGAAATCTGGGAGAAAGAGAAAATGTGAGGAGAGATAGTGTGAAATTTGATGAAATGAATTGTGAGGAAATTTCGGAACAGTGCACACGTATATATAAAATTATTTTTTTTGAGCGACCGGCCACTAAACCCGCGGTTTCTAATTTTTATTAGAAACCGGTGGTCTAGTAGCCGGTTTCTAATAAAAATTAGAAACCGCGGGTTTAGTGGCCGGTTTGGGTATTTTTGACGAAATTTCATATTTCTGAGCAGAGTTGGGGAAATGTAGGGATTAGTGGGCATGAATAAAAATGACGGTTAAATTTAGATGCAAAAATAAACTAATTTTTTAAAATTTAGACGAGAAAATATTTAAATCATGCATGGATATACATATAAATTTATCTTTAAATTAATTATTTTGATTGATTCAGTAATCAGTACAATGGAACTCGGTCAATAAAATTGGTCATTAATGACGGAATGAATTTTATTTTTTATAAATTAGTTATATAAATTGATCAATTCATTTAGGTCCCATATTTCTCTTGTTTGAATTGATATTACAAATTTTAAAGACGGAGTATGAGTTTTGTTTTTATAAATTAGTTTTAAGGTGACTTATAGCCAACTAACGATTGTATATCCGAATAATTCCATATAATTTTCAAATTATACCAAAAAAAAAATTAAATCACGAATTTTTAATCTTTCTGAAATAAACCCCAATAATTCATTTATCACTCTAATCTTACTTTTTATCCGAATTATTCTCGAATTATACCCGAATACCGAATTTTTAATCCCGCCGAACTGAATCCAAACTTTTGATTTGTCACTATGACAATGACACTAAAATGAACTCGTTACACATTGTTTTTAAAATATATTGAATATAGATGATCTGAGTATGAATTGATGAACTTCAATGCGGTGCACCAGGAGCAATTACCATTTTTTCTGCACCTAAGGAAGCATAGGGACAAATATGAGATATATGGTGGGTTTTGATGTAAATATGGTACAAAGGAATGAAGGATGCATATGGACAATTTGTTATTTGTTCTGATGTAAAAGAAGATTTCGTGAGATCCTAATATGGAATGTATGTTGGATTTTGTTGTAAATATGGTACAAAGGATGCCATTGAGACACGATCTGTATGCCATAGGAACAAACGCTCCAACAACAGGTTTAATTAACATGAATTTATGATGTTAATACACTCAAGCAATATTTTAAATTTAAAAGTTTGACGTAATTTGTTTATAAAATAAATATTCAATTTGAAAGATACTTTTATCTCATATATACATTAGTATACGACAGTCCTTCCTTTAAAAAAGTTAAAACTTATAAAAATAAATCAATATTCTGCCATATTTATTTTTGATATTTATATCTCTCGGCCAATATTTATAAAAATCACTTACTTACTGAAAGCATATGCTATGAATATCAAAGTGGACCAGGCTATGTGCGTGTTGAACAGAATGAAACAACAAAGGGTGAAACCCGATTTTGCTGCCTTTGTACCAATTTTAGAACTGCTTTTGAAAATAGGGGGAGACGAAGATACAAACGTTGTCATCCTCCTCGGCCCACACAAGTGGTAGAACTAATGATTGAAGTGCTGAATCAGATTGAAGATAGCTTAATTGAATGTCTATAATCTATTTTTGTAATTTTGAGCTGTTTGTTGTTCGTTAAATATCGCACTTCTAATGCTATGCTCAATATTTCTCTTATTATGGATATTTTATTAATTCTTTTTCCCTGTTCTTTTGCTATTTGTAATGTTTTGTTTACTATGTCGGAAATGCACAGTAAAAAGATTCTGTTCAGAAAATAAGAAATAAACTTGTTTGCTCATCTTCTTAATTAGTACCACCAATTACTCACAATAACAATTCTCTGAGAAGGAATTGCTAAAATAGTCAAGATTTGTTCATCAAATAGAGGTATGAATTATTATTTGTTTTCTTTCATTTGGAAGAGTAATTTCTCAAAATAGAAAGAGAGAAGGTGGGGTGGACAAGGACATGTTCTTAAAATTACAAAAATGAAATCTTCTATATAATTTTCTTCTAAGAAATGATAAACAAGTCTTACTGTAAAAAAAATAGTTTAAAAGAAAATAAAAGTATATATATTGTAAGAAAGAGCACTCAATGAGGAGCAAATATGTCCAAAATACTTAAAAATTCTGAGATACCACTTCAATAACAAAAACTATAGTGTGAATATCAGAGCAAACTGTTGGTTGTAATTGCATCTAAATTGTAATCTCATATATCACAAGTAAACAAATCAAACTGCTATGTTAAGTAAACAATAACTAACAAATATAATCACTTCTTCTCAAAACTGTAAACTCCTTTTTTTTTAATTATCAAAGAATAACCAATTTCTGATAATCACATCCTAACAAAGAATCAAACTGTTCAATCATATGATGAAGAGCTGCAGTTTTTCAAGTCCATTTCCTGTGACTCTAGTAGCACCAACTACAAGATTGAGGGGAGTATGTGAATTTTCTATTTCATCCAAGGCTGAAATGACTCGAGCAGAGCTGCACTTGTGCCACATGGGTAGTGTTGAGACATGACCCGTGATCTGAAACGGGTCAATGGGAGGTTCCAGCTTCACATATGATCTTTTGTGTCTGTACACTACCCATTATATTTATACAAAGTTGCCTTCCAAAAAGAAACTTTTTGTCACTTGCAAATAGTGTTAAATTTAAAAAGATCTGTGGTATTGAAACATTTTAATTCTATTTACCTCCTTTAAAAAAGAATATAATAACATCATTTATACACTCTTCTTCCTTTAAAAAAAATTTACCCTCTTTTGGTGATAAATAGTGTTAAATTTCCTGGTACCATTATCCGTACTCAACCTCTCTGGTAGTAGGGTACCATGCTGTCATGCATAAACTGTTGAAGCCTTAAACAACATGAGTCTATTTTCATTTCTGACAATATTTCAAATTGCTATCTCAGTTGAACTAGAAATAGAAACATAATAGGCCACAAAATTAACAGCATAAAACCTATATCGAGGTCAAGAAATTGCGAAATGTTCAATAGTGAAATGCTAGAGATAATTTCACTTCAATTAAAAGCAATTGTACTTTATGTTCATAACACACATCGCCTCATCTAACAACATTGAATTTGGATACAACACAATCCGGGTTTTAACTGACTGACATATACAAAATAAAGACAGACTAGAATGCAAAGCACCCAAAAAAGCAGGTCAGAAGTGTGGCTGCAAAACATTGAATCACCCAAAATAAACATCTGTCCAGGGCCTTTTCACCAACGAACACTTCTATTGTTACAAGTAACACTAAATGGAGCAACCAACTACCTAAAAGTACATAAATTGATCATTTTACATTCAAATAAGCTATCTGTAGACAACAGGATTAAGCACTTCAACCATCAGTCTTACCAATTGTCTGGTCCATGAGATCCCTAGCATCATCATCTCGTCCCAATTTCAAAAGCAGTTCTAATACTGGTGCAGAGGCAGCTAAATCTGGTTTCACCCCTTCTTTCTTCATTCTGTTCAGCACACTCATAGCTGCGTCTACTTTTCTCTTCTTAGTATATGCTTTGAGCAAGGTAGTGTAAGTAGAGAGATCTGGTGCTACATGATTGACTTGCATTCTATCTAAGATTTTCATCACATCATCCATAGTGCCATAATTTGCATAGCCAATAAGTAAAATTCTATATGACACAGCATCTGGTTTTATACCTCCCCTTACCATTAAGTCGAGCAACTTTTCAGCTTCCTTGCTTTGTCCTTGTTTGCAGAAAGAATGCATCATTGATCCATAAGTAACCTCATTCGGCAAAAAGCCTCGATCAATCATATCCTTGAAAACCCTAATCGACTCTTTCCAACAGCCTAGCTTAGAATATCCATTTATAACAACATTATATGTGACTAGATCAGGTGTGGCACCTTTATCAAGCATATCATATAGTAGTTTTTCTGCCTTGTCAGTTTCCCCCTTCTTACAAAGTGCATCCAGAATTATATTGCATGTCACGGTGTTAGGCAATATTCCCTTTGAAACCATCTCATTTAGTACCTTCTTTGTCTTTTCTAATTTGTTAATCTTGCAGAACCCATCTATAAGAGTAGAGTAGGTGAAAACATTAGGATCCTTTCCTCTAGAAATCATATTACATAGCACCTGCTCTGCCTTTTCAGCTTTCCCCTCCTTGCATAGAGCATCTATGATGGTAGTATAGGTCACAACATCGGGATCATGTCCTTCAGAAACCATGGATTGAAGCATTTCCACTGCCTTGTCCAACTGCCCTTTCTTGCACAACCCATCCACGATAGTATTATACGTCACAATATTAGGTTTAAGTCTTTGAGAAACCATGTAGGACAACAGTTCCTCTCCCTTCTCAGTATCTCCTTCCTTGCACAGGCCATTAATCAGTGAGGTGTATGTGACTACATTTGGCGCAATACCCTCTAAAAGCATTCGGTCAAACAAACTAAATGATTTATTAATTGCGCCTACTTTACAAAGGCCATCAATCAGTGAGCTGTACTACATTTGGTGCAATACCCTCTGAAAGCATTCGCTCAAACAAATTAAATGCTTTACTAACTGCGCCTTCTTTACAAAGGCCATCAATAGCAGTGCTGTAGGAGATCACATTAGGCGTGCAACCCAGCTTTGGCATTTTGTAGAGCAACATGGCTACGGCCTCACTGCTCTTATTCTCATAACAAAGACCCTTGAGTATAGGAGTGAAGATGAAAGCATCAGCTCTCTGGCCCTCCCTAATGAACCGCCCAAAGAAAATCAAACCAAATCCCAGCCGATTCATTCGGATACAGTAGTTGATCAAGACAGTATAGGTGCAAACATTGGGTGAGGGTGAGACCACTTTAGGTTGGGTCCAGCAGTTAAAGAGTGAAAAGATAGTTGAATAATGGTTGTTGGAGTTCTTCATACGAGTCAAGGCTGTAAAGAGATAATTAAAGGAACAGATGGACGGTACCGGATTCTTCGCAGCCAGCAAGCGATCAAAAAATTGAAGAGCATCTTTAATAGTAAGGGTGCCTGACCGAGAATGTTCTTTTAAAGCCAGTTCCAAATGGCGAATCCCCATGGCGTGTGTTGGAAATGGTCTCTAGAGGCTGTTGGTAGCCTCAGAAAATGGGCTTCCCCTCCTTGTTCAACTATAAATTAATCAATACATGAATGAAAGAATGGTTAATAAATTTTGCATAACATGACAAAGACTATAGGTAACAGAACAGTACTAGTTAGGCATCAGTCTAGTATGTGATGTGCACCTTTGCTTGATAGTGATGCTTTCCAGGTTGGTACAATTGCAATCAGATTAGCTACCGATAGATGAAGTTTTCCAGGTAGGTACTGCTGGGTACTACCAAATGTCTTTACTGAGTTACAATTTCATGTTTCTTGTATTTCTTATATGTACTGAGAAGGGCTTGGTTGAGGGCACTGAAGGTCATGTTGGGCTTTTCCTGAAGTGCATTTTGATCATTTTTTCTGGTTAGGATTTTGGTCAGTGAGCAGGTAAGGAATCAAGAAGCAACACGAGACTAAAACTTGGAAAAAACAATCATAGTGGTCTCATTCTTTGTTTTTTTTTTGTATACAATATTACTAAACCACTAGTTCCTTCCTAAATAATCCAGTTTGAATAGTTGACAAGGCAAAAAATGCCTTTTGCATGGGCTTTTGCTTCTTATTTTCCACAATTTAGGCTCTAACTCAACTTTCTAAAAAGATGCATGACAAAGTTTAATCTTTACCAATTCAAGGGTTAACAAATGCAATTAATCTGTTTTATGTGTTATTTTTCCATTTGGGAAATGAAAGCTAAATTACTTCCCAATGGAAAGGTTAAAACAGTTGAATTCATGTACTGTCTCTTTGGGATAATTTATCAAGCACCTCGAGCACAGTCAGAGTAGAGGACTCCTAAATTTTTCAAATGCAGTACCAATTGAATTTGAGGTGGGGAAACACCATAATCAATCCATCAAGGTGCTAAATTACTGGCCTAAAGGAAGTGTCACAGGAGGGCAGAGGTGGTACCATGGTTAAAGAGAGACTAATATGTCCTCTTCATTCTTGCATTTCAGATAAGAGGTCGGTTGAGAATATCTCTGAGGGACATTTTCACAAACACTTAACGTGCAAGAGAGTTCTATTTATACCACTTAGAAAAAGGAAGAGAGGAGCGGAAGGCAGGAGAGTGTGGAGGCGGTGTGGCGCTGGGGAACAAGTAGTTAGAGTCAGTGGTACTTTCGGTGGGATTTGAGAACAGCCCCTTTCTTTGAAAGCAGGGAAAGCCAATTTGGTCGGTCGGTGGGATTTACTTTGATTTGTGCAGGAGACTGGAGACCTAAAATATCTGTTGAATAGAGAGGAAGAGTAAACAGAGAGAGAGAAGAGAGAATGAATTTCTGTTATTGATTATTGAATCACTACAAATGACGATTAGGCCCTTATATGGAGCACCAGATACAACTCTCCAGTTTGTTACTGGGTTCTCCACTTGACATAATTGGTGCTTTGTTGAGGCTCAAAGAATTAACTCCTAGTACCATACTAAAAAAGTGATACCTCTCAGGAATTATATCAGATTCGATGCCTCTCAACAATTACGATTAAACATCATAACACCAGCCTAATTTATGCCCCAACAAATAAATTACTCCCAAGAAAGTTAATTAAACCATCTCGATTGAAAAGGCAAAACTTGATCAGCAAAAGGAACCAGATTGGGGCTCGAATAACCAGTAGTGAGAAACTAATTATAATTCTGCTAAATAGAAATACTTGATTGAAAAATGAATAGGTCTGACATGATAATTAAGATATAATTTCACGACTATGCTTGCAATCCTTAAACTGTGCAGTAACAAGCACAGATCGTAAAATTTTTTAGAACCCTAATAATATCATAAAACTAGTAACTATTTTAATAAACAGAATGGCACTCTTTGTGTGCTCCCATTCTCTTATTTTTTGCATTCAACATAAGTAAATTGGTTGTTGGTTCATAACCTAAAGCCCCATTTCCTTCGGATGGTATTGCTTCTTATTTTCCTAACTTTGGCTCTAACCCAACTTGTTCAAAAGTAATAGACAGTGATGCATAATTACCACATTTTTGGGGGTCTAAATGATACTCAATTTATGCCTTGTTTCTCAATCTGAGAGGAGCAGCATAGTGTAAGTTTGTTTGGGACATTTCATCAAGCAACTTGTGTGCACGGTCAGGGATTCCCAAATGGTACAATCATGTTCACAAATGCAGTACAACTACCGATCTTAAATTGACGGAACAATAGAATTCTCCACCCCGATCTATCAAAAGGCTTAATTATTTATGGACTAAATGCAAACAACCTAAAGTTGCTGATCTATGAAGAGAGTAGGCAGAGCACTTACCATGGGTAGAGAGAGCCTAGTTAGTTTGTCTACTTGCATTTGAGAGAAGAGGTGGAGAAGTGGTTTAGGCACCACGTGGGAAGCATATCTTTGTGGGGCATTTCAACAAACAGTTGTGTTGCGACTTGAGAGAGAGAGAGAGAGGACGAAGCTCCAAAGTGAGGAGGTGAGCTCAGAGTAGAGGAGAGAAAGGCACGAGTTGCCAGGCGGCGATGGGAAATGAAAACCTAAGATCCCAATGAGAGGAGGAGGAAGCAAGAGAAGAGTTATAATTTACAAGGAGGTGGCGAAAGTTGAAGTTGGAACTCCACTATCTGATTTTTGACCTAAGGAATGTTGACAGTTGACAAGTGATACTGTGATAAGGTAGGCTGTTGGTATGAATCAGGGACTTCAGACTTCAGACTTCAGACTTCAGAGTGAGCATTTATGTAAAGAACTCGTTACACATTATCTTTAAAATATATTGAATATAGATGATCCGAGTATGAATTGATGAGCTTCAGTGCGGTGCACCGGGAGCAATTAAAAGTGTGACTGCACCTAATTAAGGATGCATAGGGACAAATATGTGATATATGGTGGGTTATGTTATAAATATGGTACAAATGATGTATATGGACAATTTGTTATGTGTTCTGAATTCTGATGTAAAAGAAGATTTTATGAGATTTTAATATGGATGTATGTTGGGTTTTATTGTAAATATGGTACAAATGATGCTATTGGGACACAATCTGTATGCCATACAAACAAACGCTCTAACAACAGACTTAATTAACATGAATTTATGATGTTAATACACTCAAACAATATTTTAAACCTTCTTATGTAGAAGGTCCACATTTGTTTCACAAATGTATCCAATTTATTGTCAAATTAGTAATATCTGATCTCAGCTAAATAAAATAACGTCTTCATTAAAAATTAATAAAAAAATGAGCGTGTAATTACGTTTTTTTTTTAAGTACAGAATTTAGAATTAGATCCGCTTACATTGGAATTGTTTGGTGGTCCAACCTTGAAAAAATATGACAAATATAAAAATATAAAAGAGAAATTAGGCTTATTCAAATCTATGTAAAATCACGCGCCATCGAATACAAAAATTAAATGTCATGGAATCAATCTGAGAAAATAAATTAAGTGCCCTACAGTTGGGACCTTTACGTGGTTAGTGATAATAACTATGAAATTAAATAAAATTAAAATAGAAATAATGAAATTAATTTAAACTTAATTTCTAATCGTACAATTAATTTTGATTGTCTTTAACATTAAAAAAAATAAAAATAAAAACTCATATGTTTCAGAAATACTTTTTTTTTTTTTTTAAATGGATAAGCGAATGAAAATAATTTATGAGAAATACTTTTATTTATAAAATTATCATACATGTAAAAAATTTGCAATGATATTTCCAGTTTCAATTACCATCGTTCTCTTTTAATTGTTCTTACCAACTTCTCGGTTAAAGAGAGTAGGTAGTTGGAAATATTAATCGGACGGTTTAGATCGTGTTTCATTAAACAACATTGAGAAAGGAGCAAGCTCCGTATTTGTCTTTTTTTTCTTTTTTTTTTCAGAAACCATGGCAGATACTGCCAGATGTGTATTGCTACTGAAAATTCAGAACAATTACAATGTTGAGGTGCTATTAACAGCATCCCATGGTAGAAAAAAAATAGAAAAAAAAAAATTCAGAACAATTTCAGATAATGACAAGTTATCATCTTTTTATTTTAGTAAGGAGAATTGCAAAATAGAAAAACAAAATTATTATGAATTTCATGAAACTATTAATCGATGGAACGGGAAAGTAATGATCGCATAGATAATTAGTATGACATTTAGAAACTCATAATTTTAAAAATTAGCATTTTTATACATTAATTAACCAATGCGAGATATTTTAATTGTCAGACTAAATGTGAGTTAATATAATACATCGTTTTAAATTAAATTGCATTTGGAACTTCAAAAATTACTAAATGGAAATCAATTAAATTTTCTAAAGCCTTGCATATATTAAAGAGATTCAATACTTCTAGCAAATATTTAACAAAAAAAAAAAAATGAAATCTAAAGAACAAAATTGAGTCCCGAAGAATAGTCAAAGCCATTACTCGTACATCTGTTCTACATTTTAATGAAAATTATTAGAACTTAAGCCATAATTATGTAGAACAAAAATTCATGAATATATTAAGTTTAGCTTTTTTATTTCAATATGTTTGAATAAGTTTGATACACCAACATTCTTATCTTTTCACAATTACATAATTCAACCCAAGATGCAGCAGCGCATCAAGATAAAAGGATATATAAAACGAAGCACTTGTGAAGGGCATTGAAAGGCCTCATTAAAGCGGCCCGTAATAAATTTCAAAGCCCAATATAATTATGGCTCGTGCCGTAACCATCTTTTAAAAATTTGGCACAGCACGGCACGCAAAAGATCTGGTCACGGCACAACACGTGGTCACGTGATTCACGTGTAATTTGGACCGTTAGATCTTGATCAATAGTGAATCTTGAATAAACTAATCTAAATTATGAAAAAAAAAAAGTAGTTAATCGTGACAGACGTGATCAGTCACGTTTGAATACAGCACATTTGGGCATGGCGTGACTCACGTGCCATGATCACTTTCGATATTTTAGTCACGGCACGATACGAGTGACTGTTCACCTGGTCACATAACAGTACGCACGAGACCAAAGTCACAACACGGCATGGTACGTTTTTACGACTATATTGCTGGGATCCTAACTCCAATCAGACGTTCCAAATTAAAAAAAATAAAATATCAAATATCAAGTAATAACAAAATTATTTCTCATTCAACATGCAACACAAAAAACAAAAATTGCCGGTGAAGTTTGAACAATTATATATACGAAGGATTCGGTGTCTGACACTTTATGTTTCATATTACGTACAATGTTTCATTCTAACTCAAATCAACAATTTAAATGGACAGTTTTTAGAATTTAATCATATGAAAATGAGTCCAAAAGTAATTGCAAACACTAAAATTTGCTAAATTTCACTAACGCATATTTAGTTTGCGTAAAAATGTGTATTTTCTTAAAAATTGTTCTATGATTATTTCTAGAAGTATTACATAATATTTTCGATATAAATGTTAATTTTGATAATTTAATCTATTGCAATGACTACATAAATAATAATAAAAAACTTAACAGTAAAATACTTTATTAAAAATTGAAATACTCTCTTGAAATTGCTATCATAATAATACATTTGTAAGTTTTTCATATTAATTGAAGCAGAACCGACCGTTGTATTCATTTAAGTACATGAAATAAATTACTGTAGTCAAACATGGTCAAAGAAAAATAAATAAATATGATGCCAATGTAGTAATTCCAGGACAACAATATTTTATTTTTGTCCGAAATTCATTTCTCTTGAAATATATATCAAGCTTATGATTGTTGGTTATGAATTGACAATATATATCATGCTCCAATAATTATAAACCGATCAATTCAAACTTTGTACCCCAAACTATATATTAATTTGGTGCTTTATCAAGCTATAATATGAAATAATTTGATTAGATTTAAATAAAAGAATAGATAAATACAATTATTATTTTCTAAGAAAGTTATGTTTTATTATTAAATGAAATAATATTATTATTAGTATAACCTTAGAAATCTATTACCTTTTCTTTGTCATAAATACGATATAGAAAAGCCAACATCAAGCTCTTTAATGAGTATATGTAATTACAAATGATCGAGATAAAATCAATAATATAATGAAAAAGACAACAGTTATAACACATCTCATGAGCACTCAAAATCAAATATACTTATTTTTGTTTTCATGAAAAATAAACGGTACAAAATCACATAAGGACAATATGGAAGCAACTCATTAAACTTAATGGACACAAGCTTTGAAATAAAGATCAAAGGTCATCACTGCCCATTATTTTGAGCTGTTTGACTTTTAGTTTCCTAATACCCTGAAAATCGACAAGGCTGATGTTGATGGCCGCGAGGAGAAGAAATCGAGATCCAATGAAGTAACCTGATTTTTGGGTTTTAAATCCAGACAATCCGATTCGAGATGGAGCGCGCGAGATGGAACGTCGTCGTACAAGACCAGTGAACTTTTGCTGTTTGGAACAAAAATCGAGATGGAGCGCGTGGAGAAGATATTTGGAGAAGATATTTGGAGAAAGTTGCGTATTTAGTCCAAAAATCGAGCAAAAATGTCTAATTTGGGCGAAAATTGAAGATGACATCAAATTAGGACATTACATGGCGTATGCAACAATCTACACGAAGTGCACAACATTCGAAATGACAATTTTTTTGAAAATATGCTAAGTTTGGAAGCCGTGCGGGTTACACCTATGTCACATGCATCACAACCCAAAGGCCACACGATTCGTGGACTCAATTCATGGATTGTTTCTCCAAGCATTTGATCGGTAGATCTGAGTCGTATATTGATTTCTTCTATAAAGTTTGACCTCTAGGCCTGCCACGTTATTTTTAGATGAAGTGATATTCATAAAATGCTATTTTTAGCCAATCATACTAGATCTTGGGTAGACCTCAAAAAACTATAAATACCCCCTCTTGTAACAGATTCGATGTGCGTATTTACTTGTGATTAATTCTTGTACTATAGCCACGAATCTTTACCGATTAGGAAAAATAGGCTAGATTAGAGTACTAGGGAGAGAGGCAAAGTAACTAAAAGTTAAGGTAAGAATGCGTCATCTAAGGATGCAAGGTCATTTTTCTTCAAAAGAATTGTAATTTATGTTCTCTTTATTTTTTATTTTTTTTTGCCATAGCTACGAGTAGCTAAACCTCTCATCTCTTGAGTGAGAGTTGAACTATGATTCCATTAATAAAATAATGATATTTTGTTTATGTTTTGTTGCATTGAATTTCTATTGTACTTTAATCTTTTTGTACTATTCAAGCATACATAGTTCTGTCTATTATATGCCAATGATCCTCCACATATCAATGATGAAATCCTTTGCATCCTTGTATGAGAATGATAGTATTGTAAGTGGTGACACTTCGGCTAACGAGACTTAGCAGCGGTTCAAATATTAGAGTTAAAACCCAAGAGGCTCCCTTAGCAGGATAGGATAGAAAGCATCATAGGCTAAGTTTGGCATCTCTATGGATAACCCAAACTTAGTCGGAACAACATTAGAAAGCATCTAAAATTAGGTGGGGGATTTGGAATATTTTAACTACAGGGTAGTATACGGAAAAAAAATAATTTTGTACTTAAAATACTTTAGTCTTTATAGCCTAAAAGTCGATCGAAAGATTGGAAAACCTTTTTAAAACACAAAACGAAATACCAGGGTGCCCTGCAAGTAGTGACAGTGCTTCATGCGGGATAGCCTGCGGGTAGTCTATACTGCACACGGTAGTGACAGTGCCGCATGCGACATAGACAGGAGCTGAAAAATATATATTTTTAATATTAGGATTCACAGGAAATCCTGAACTCTAGAGAATTCTTATTGTTTATGCCAATCACCTGTAGCGCCACCGCATTGTCAGATCATGGGCTATTTTATTCAATCTCAGGCTGGCCCCTGAAAGGGGGTCCAAATTCCAAGTTGTTCATGGCCCATGACCGGTTCTGTGAGGGTCTATGACACATGATCGATCCTATCAGATATAGAGCAATCCGTACCACTGTTGTGGCGCAAATCCAGAGCAAGGGTGATTAGAGGTGGTGGCATGTCGGGGAAATTGTGGGGAATCTATTTTAGCTTGGCTCTTGTAAAACATCTGTGACATTTCAAAATAAATAAATTACAATCATCCAATACAATTCCAATTAAAAATAATACACAAAATTGCACATTCCAAGAGTCATGAATCTCCAGGTAGAGCTCTTAGAATTGCAAATTATATATCAGCAAGTTGCTAAGGTTGTCTGAGGTCAATAGAATAGCAAATCACATATTTTTTTTCACAAATAAACACTACAAGAAACTGAAGCACAACTTTATTTTGATCCAAAATTAATGGAAGGAAAAACACACAACAAATTATTATTCATTACAGAACAACAATATTCTAAAACAAATGTGCTTCGAGCTGATGATCCTGCCTGTAATTCAAATGTTTGAATAAAATTAATTAATGATTGGGAAAATATAAAAGGTAAACTTCAGAGAAAAATAAGTACGGTGGAATTGCAATTGGTCTAATGAGTTCAAGAGTATATTGAAAACAAAAAATGATATAAAACTTAAATTATAAATGTTCAAGTTCGAGACCACCTATATATAAATGCACAAACATACAATATATATTTTACAAAAAAAAAAACAAAAGAAAAATTAAACACATGGTTCTGAAAATCAGAATGAGAAGCGAAATCAATAGGTTGATCATGGAATCATAATCGGGTGAATCGGATCGGAAATTCTTATTAATTTTTTTTTTCAAAAGTTTGTTTTGTTTTGGAAAATAGAAACTTTAAAAAAAAATTTGTTGAAAAATTAAGGTAAAAACAAAATATTACATTATAAAAATTATGTAAAAGCTAACTTCTCGTAAAAAAGCATGTTTAGAAACTAGTGCATTAAAAGTTGTTTAAAACTAAATTGATGAGAAACAAATCCTAATTTTCAATTCAAAAGAAAAAAAAAGTTCAGACGACTAAATTTAAAATTAGAACTTAAAATATCTATATTAAATAAGAAAAGACCCAATAAGGCTCATTCAATTGAATCACTTTCTTCATGATGTGGTCCCACCTGCCGGATTTTTCTCCCTCTCTTGTTCTTTTGTTATGTTTAGAAAACCACCTCCCAAATCATAGATTTCTACTCAAAATCGGCCTATTCAATGATTTCATCGATTTTTCCATACAAAACTCGGCCGATTGTATGAATTAAGAGTGATTCAGCTGAGTTTCCACATGAAATTCGCTTGGTAGTGTAACTCGTGTAGAAATCAAACCAATACCAACTAATTTCAGTCCGACTCTCTCGGATCAACTATGAATCAGCCAATTTTTAGAACCAGATTTAAGTAGTTATGTTGTTGCTTAAAAAAACTCTTGTTTCCTCATTACAAAAAACATTTACGATGAAAAAATGAATGACAAAGGAATAAAAAAGAAGAAGAAGCAAATAGTGATCACAATAGTTACAATCATAAAGAAGCAACTCTAGTTCAGTTTCATAATCAAAATAAAAATAAAAAGTTCCCAACAATCTTTTTATGCATTTTGACACATTAATAATTGATACAAATCCTCAAATTTTCTCCAGAACCGGACTAAAACATTATACGCACAAGTTTCAGAATGCAAAATGGAAAAAAAATATAAGTAAAGGCGTACCTTGCACTGAAATTATTGAGTGTTGATATTGTCTGCAATGTAGAAAACCAAATTTTTTATTTTTACCATCTTTTAAAAAAATAAACTATTTTAACCACTTATTTTAAAATTTTATTTTTACCAGCTTTGCAAGTTTAAACTGCGGAACTGTCTATCTAGTTCTGCAGTTTAAACTTGTGAACTTGATAAAAATATTTTTTTAGAAATAAAAGTGGTTAAATGGTTATGTTTTTTCTTCAAGATAGTTAATAAAAAATTTCCGGTCTTTAAAAACATGACAGTTGAAATGAAACAGTCGATTGGTTCCCCTAGCTAAACCCCCAAATTCAACAGGCATATTTATGCAGCCCATCCTCTTGAGAGAAACGAGGTGTTCCAGACCGGTTGGGACCTCCACTAGCTGATCCAGGTCCCACAACCAAAACTCTTCAAGGCTAGCCATGGTACCCGGTTCCATCTCCACTTGAATCAGATTAGGCATTAGTCGCAAATCTAGACTCTTCAAGTTAGGAAACCATCCTGCCCGAAAAATTAGTTGTTGTCCTTCATATGTTCTTTTGAGGTTTAAGCATGTGAGGTTTCTGCAATGGGAAAGAGATGGCAGTGGATCATTTTGTAGTTGAGACCACCAAAGCCATAGCGTTTGGATACTATCCCCAAATATGTTGAATAAAGGTGATTCAAGCATGGTTTCTTTCAGTGGCCCGAAGAGACCTAACTTCTGAATTTGTGACAGGTTCAGGCCTTCCAATTGAAGAAGCTCATTCTCATCGCTCGCATTGATAGATAAGTAGGAAAGGGAACTCATCTTCGATAATGATTTGCACAACTCTACTGAGTGGTTTTCTTTCACATTCATTATTCGGAAGCTTCTCAGTTGAGTTAAATTACCCAGTTCTCTTACTACCATAGGATTTGATTCTAATGCCTGTATAGTTTGGAGATCTTTCAAGTAAAACATGCTCTTTGGTAAAGAGATTCCAGTAAAAACCCTAAATGACTTATATGTAGGATCTACCACCACATCAGCAAATAGATGGCGTAACTTTTTTAGCTCTGATATACCATCCGGTAGCATTAGTATTTTAGAATTAAAGAGATCTAGTGTTTGCAAGTTGTAAAGCTTCTTGATAGATTTTGGTAAAAATTTCACCTTAGTTTTTCTCAAACCCAGGTAGTGGAGATTGAACAAATCCCCAATTGCATTTGGAACTGTTTCAATTGACAGGCCTTCTAAATCCAAAACAGTAAGATACCTTGACTTGTTTAAAATCATTGATAGCAAAGGAGATGAGAGCACATCATCGTCAACTGACAAAAAGGTTCTGAGTTTTGGTAGACAAACATCATGCTTGACTGTTGCCCTTAGATTTATTATTGAGAGTCGACGAGTAGAACTATCGGCATTTTCTGATTTGTTATCCTCATGCAGCAATCCAAAATTTTCTTTTCTGCATAATGAGATGGCCAACTCCCTCACTGTATCATGCATTTGGCACCTCTTCACCCTACCAAAATTATTTTTTTGAACCACCTGTAATATGCTGCGATGTATGAGCTCTATGAGATAACCCTCTGCCACCTCTTCTAATGTGCTTCTTCCCTTTTGTTCTATAAATCCTTCGGCTATCCAAAGCCTTAAAAGTTTCTTTCTTCGAAGGAGAAAATCCTCTGGAAACAAACTACAATAAAGAAAGCAATTCTTGAGGTATTTTGGAAGGTACTTGAAGCTTAGATTAAGAATAGTTTTCAATGGATCCAAACTTGGGTTGTTGTCTAGGTGCCAACTTAGTTGATCAAATAACCGTCTCCATTCAAATTCTGTCTTCTCAATCAAGGACAACATAACACCTAAGGAAACAATAGCCAGCGGTAAACCATCACACTTTGAAGCAATCTTTCTTGCCCACTTTTCCAGGGGAGGAGGACATGCGTGTTTTTTTTCAAGATGAAAAGCCTTTCTACAAAACAAGGACCATGAATATGTTTCTGACAAAGGTTTTAGTTCTAGTCTGTTGTTTTCTGGAGCTAGATTAGCTACCTCAGCCATTCTACTAGTAATCACTATTTTACTTCCCCGGTGATTATCAACAAGTGCGTCCCTTATATCAAGGAATGCTTTTGGATCCCACATATCATCTAAAACAATTAGATATTTATTTTCTTCCAAGAGATTTTGTAAAGTATTTTTCAATCTCCAAATATCCATGTTGGTTGCATCAATTGTAACACCCTTCTCATCCCTACATATTTCAGAAATTATATTCCGTAGAATATTTTCAGTTGTATATGATTGAGATATAGAAAGCCATGCATGACGATCAAAGTTTTTTTTTTCTCTCTTATAAACATTGGTAACCAATGTAGTTTTCCCTACACCACCCATTCCCCAAACGGATACAACAGAGAGTTGCGGCTCCCCAACATTTAGCCACTTTGTTAATTTCTCCCGATCTTCTGTGATGCCCACAAGATGATCTTCATCCACGAAATGCGCAGAGACGGCCACATTGTGTGAGTACTTGTTTGAGAAGTTAGAGTTCTTTTCATTTTTTATTTCTATGGTTGGCAACCATCGTTCTTTCACCCTTGCAAGATTCTTAAGCCTTTCCTCTGCTTCATGCAGTTCAAAGGCAATTCGTTTAAAAGCTATCAATAACTTTGGCTCTTTAAAAGGTTTTGTCACATAAAATGATATTCCACCAAACTTTTGATTACTAATTAGGTATGCAAATTCAACCATGATATCTTCAACATGATTTGCTAACTTTTGTACCTCTTTTATCCAAGCTACTTGAGATTCATTGCTTGGATGGTCTGTTTCTATCTCAGTAAGAAATCCTTGCATAACGTGAAGTTCAGTACTAATGTTGTTCATGTTTACTTCGAGGTTTGCGTAAATTGAGCGAAACTTTGAAATTTTTGAGGTTGCTAGGCTCGTTATTTCTTTAGCCAAGGCTGGTCCAAGCACCTTGAGGGCTGCAAGAATCGCCGTCTCCGCCATGCTCAGTTAATCGAATTCAGCTGTACTTCTTATTTATTCATTCATTCGAGAGCTGTTCAAAGCAAACTTCAAGATTATGCTATCTTAAAAAAAAAATCAATTTTATATAATTTTTTTTTCAATTTTCTCTATTATTCATAATTGAATTTCAATTCTATAAAAAATAATAATTATTATTCTAAATATATGTTAAGCTAAATATTGTTTGAACTTCGGGTATAGAACCATTTGGTGATGTGTTTTCTAGACACTTTGGATCATTTCATGTAATTTGGATTGATGTTAGATCAGTTACATCGATATAGACATGAAACAATGAAACAGAGGGTGTTGCAACTAACTTAGACTAAGACAAAACTCCAAGAGTTCCCACCATCATCTTATTCTACTTACTTTTAATTTTCACCAAATCCAAAGATTAAACTAACAATTCTTATTTCTAGATTTTGTCTAGCATTTCGAAAGATTGAGATCTGATCACTCAAGACCTAAAACAATAGTTCCCTACTGATTGACACCCGATTACTACTTGATAGGATTATGCGCTTATAATCTAATTCATATAGGAAACTGGGTAATAAATTTTACTAGTTATCATGATTTTTTTCATCAGCTTGTTGTAATAGTGTGATAACGATATGGTATCTCGATATATATGACTTGTGTGAAGAAGTTTGTGAATATCAAGAAGACTAATATTTATCATATGGTATATGATTATACTATGTGAGTGATGATATCTTATAGGTCCCTTTATGAAGTTAGATTTTATATGCATGTAATATGATCAAGAGTTTATTGTAGATATAATTGACTTCAGAATCAAGAAACATGATGGAATGGAGAAGTTGGCAAGGATGACACATTTGTGATGTGGACTTATCATTATAAATATTATGCGATATTGATTAACACAGGCAGTATATCTGGTACTATCTATATTGGATTAATAATATTGTATAGTACACATCATCTATATTGATTAGATAGTCATAATACATAATTAGATGCCTCTAATGATCATTGAAATGAAATTCCATTGCCAAACGATATGTATCCAAAATGGTCACACCTACAAGGCTCCCAATTGAGATATTATTTATGATATGATACCACTAGTAATGTTATAGAGATAACATATATCAAATCTATAATACATATCTATGTTGGACATAAGATATGGTATTCATTCAACACATTAAAGGTAATGAAGATTGATCGAATCAATTTGGTAAATGAGATGTACATATGATAACTCGATTATTTAAGTATTTAATTGGATTAAATACATGAGGAAATTTATTATTCTTATTGATAGTGTTAATGTCCTAGAGCAAATATTGTGGCTTATTTGTTCATACATTAGTTGATATGATCGACTGGTTCTTGGAGTTTGACATTACTTATAGCATCTAGAATACGATTCTAGATTGTGAGACTATCTCGTAACAAGTAATAAACTCTAGATATATCCCTAATCGTTGCAATTAGTAAGGAACACTAGTTGCATGCAAGAATAGTGTGATAGTTAAATGTTGATTGTGCCTCACAAAATCAATCGATAAAGATCGGTTTAACATCACAAATGCATCTAAGAGTATATGGTATTGGATTGACCTTATGTTGAACATTATCAAAGAAGATTATGTACAAATGTCATTAATGTTCACATGGTGTATATATCTGAAGTCTAAGATAAATTTTGATTCTATCATTTGAGGAATGTGCTTGTGATATCAATCCAATGCGTTCACTTTAATCAGGAATTCAAAGGATGATTTTTCAGTACATATATCTCTTTAGAGTTGTTCGCGAAAAATCAATAAGACGAATATCCCTCATTACATGTATGATACTGTGGTGAGGAGTGATATCTTTTCGGCCTCTTGATTGAGCAAGATTATATATGCTCATTACAATCAATTGCTGATTTTAAATATAATCAACCTCTTGAGTCAAGAAACATAATATATTAGTTAGCAAGATGACAGTTTCCTAACTTGCACTTATTATTATAGATATCATGTGATATTAGATATTACACGGGCAATATGAGATATTTTCTATATTGGATCATGGTACTGCTAGAGAACATATCATCTGCATTGATTGAATAGTCATATTGTTTTATACTAGAGGAATCATATGATCAATAAACTATGATTCCATTGCCAACATAAATACAGATCCAAAGCAGTCACACCCAAGGTCCCTACTGAGATGTCATATAGAGATATGATACTGAAAAACATCTGAGGGTCATTAAAACTTCATATTTATCCCTCTCTAGGTGCTGTTAGGGACTACAAAGTAGTATCAAAACAAGTTAACTTAAATTAAGACTCACTTAATTTAAGTATTTCAAGATCCAGAATGGCACTAAATATTTACACCGAATCCCCAATATTTGGTGAAACCTCAAATAATTTTAACCATTAGAGAATGCACATGGTTAATTACTTTAACATTTTAGAGGTTTAGGATATTGCGAAAATTGTGTATGTACCAAAATTCAATGACAAAAATGAATTGACCCTGAATCCAAAATTGAAAAGAAAAGGGTCCATACTGCAAAATATGCAATATTCACCTCTATTGGGGAGTGGATTCCATTCTTGTTAGAAGATTCATTGAATGCCCATGCACTGTGTAATGCACTAACAAGTAAATTTGAAGGAAATGCTAGAATTTAATGGATCGGTGAGTTGATCAACAATCAAGTGCCCATTCACGTGTTTATGGCAATGCTTGATGAGAACTCGAAAGAGGTTGATGTCGAGGAGATTATCGCATTTCAAAACATCACCAACGAGAATACCATTGAGATGCTAAGAGAGATTGCACAATCTAAGAAAAGGAATGAAGACTCACATAAATTAAGTGAAGCCTAAAAAATTTCCGCTAATGAGGGAAACTAGAATCTAATTGTATTAGCTTTGAGTCTGAAGCTAAAATGACAGATGAAGAAGAAGGAGGTGAAGAATGTAGCGGTATCATTGATCATACCCATCTAGTTAATGACACAATTTTTTTTTAAAGAAAATAAAGCACTTAATAAGGAAATAAGATCACAAAACTTATTAGATGAATCTAAGAAAGCTTTACTTAGAAGAGAAGACACAATTCAAAATATGAATCTAAGATTATAGAGCTTGAGTCCAAACTTAAATGTCTTAAAGTAGTGGCATTAGAGTCATCTTCAAGTCGACTAAACTCTAGTGAAATAGAAACACTAACTTCAAGGTTGACTAGTCTAGCAAATGAGAGTGAAAGGTTAAAAGCTACACACATTATAAATAATATCCTAGATCTTAAAGTTGAAGACTATCAAACCAAAATCAGAGAATTAAAAGCTCTAGAATATCAAAACAATTGCAATTCACATTTAGGTGAAATAGAGCTTCTAAAGGTCAAAGTTCAAAAATTGTAAAAAGAAAATGTAGCATTGAAAATCACTAAATGAATTTAGAAATGTTATAACATTAGCTAGTGATAAGGTAAGTAAATTGACTCAAAGTAAAAAAGGTGAAAACAAAAACATTCTCATTTGGATCCAAAGGTTCCTTAAAACGAAGATTGAAAAATTCTCAAAATTCAAATTTTAAGGGGAAACAAAAATCTAAGTACAATAATGTTGAATTTACCTATAACAACAAGAGTTATGAAAGGGAAAACACACATAACTCACATGAGGCAAGTAAAGTATACTTTAAAGGGCCAAATGAATGGTTCTATGGATTTAAGGATATGCACATGTCACAAAATAAAATTCATAGAAACAGATCATCAAGATTTGCCTCCAAACCTAAAAATCAAAACCTTTCACATAGAACATCAAATGACTTACACACTAGCTCTATAATTCAAGTTCAAGACTTTAAGAAAAATCATCAACCTCTTTTGGTAAAAGATTCATTAAACAAAAGAGCAGAAAGTATCCTCCCAAGTTGTGTAATTATTGTTGTCGAATTGGTCACGCCTCATTAGAGTGTAACTTTAGAAAGGAAACCGACAAGAAAAGACTTCTTTGGGTTCCTACAACTACATTAGAGTGAAAATAGAGTTGATGTCTCCCGAATCTCGAAATTGCAAAAATTTAATTTGAGAGACTAATTCATTATATATATAGAGAGAGAGAGAGTTGGGCTATTGTGCATTACAATGTATAGACCCTCTTGTACATTAAACTATAAATCGTTGGTTTTGATTTTCAAACAACCGATCCAAACTATTCAAATTGATATCCATATTAAAATGTTCTTGGATACCAAATTTTACAATTTTTGAAATTGTTTGCTATTTTCTTTAGAATTTTTCAAAATTGTTGTTTTTCTATGGTCTAAAAATTTCTTAAAAATAACAATTTTCAAAAATTCTAAGAAATAGTACAAAATAAAAAAATATAAAATATATAATGAGAGGGATAACCTTAGAAGCCAAGTAAGGGAAGTAATTTATGTTCTCTTCATTTTTTTTTCTTTTATTGCCATGGTCATGAGAAGCTAAACTTCTCATCTCTAGGATGAGGGTTGTACTTGAATTCTTAATTATGTTTTAGTATATGTTTATGTTTTGTTTTACATTATGATTTGAATTTCTTTTACATTTTATTCTTTTTACAATATCCTTGCATACATAGTTCAATCTACTATATGCTAATGATCTCCACATGCCTTCAATAAGAATTTCAAAGAATTTGTATGAGGAATTACTCGTAAGTAGTGGTGAGATTGGGATCAATGAAGCTTGGCAACAGTTCAAAGACTAGGGTTAGAATCCAATGGGCTCCCTTGGCAGGATAGTATAAATCGTACTTAGACTAGATTTTTATTCCTCTACGGACATATTAAACTTAGTTGGAACAACATTAAAAAGCACTTAATTTAGGTGGGGTCTTTGGGATATTTCAATTATGGGTGGTATAGAGAAAACAATATACTTTTGTACCTAAAACACTTTAGTCTTAGTAGCCCAAAAGCTGATCGAAAGATCAGAAAATCTTTCTAATCACATAAACGAACACTCAGTTCATTATGCGGGTAGTGACAATACCGCACACGGGATACTTAGGGACAATCTATACCACGCGTAGCAGTGACAGTACCTTATGCGGCCTAAACAAAGGTCGAAACTTGTATTTTACATGATTAAGAAGGATAGGAAACCTGAACCCTAAAGGCTCTCTATATGTTGTTTAACCTTATTTAGTTATAATATCTTGATTGCATTTGTCACCACCAACTCTTTTATAAAAAACCATTACCTAGACTAGTAAAAACTGTTTAAACTTCATATACTATCCCTGTGGATCGACACCCCAATTAATACTACACGGTAGGATCATGTGCTTGTGTCAAGTATATGTACTATCCCTACGGGTAAAGTTTATGTCGCATTCGGTAGTGATAGTGTCGTATGCGGGTTAGACTGGAGGCTGAACAGATCATTATGTTTGACTCATAGGAAAATATGAACCATAGAGAATCCCTATTACTTTGCCGATCACTTGTAGCACCATCGCATTAAACCTTGCTATAACTCCGGTTATATTTTAATTTACATAATAATTACTTTAAGAACACAACAAACCTCTAATTAACCACAAACCCGACCTAGACTAGTGAAAATTGTTAAATCTTAATACACTATCCCTATGAATTGATATCCTGATTTTACTATACGATAGGATTGTATACTCGCAATCTGACTCGAAAGTGAAATCAATGTTAAAAAGTATAGTCTACTATACTGAAACTTTGTGTAGTTCATTTTGAGTGCATCATTGCATGTTCCATGGAATCAATCTATGGCATACTTTTCTTCACTGTTAGATCAACATATCTCAGTCGTAGATTGAAGTCTTCTAGAAGGTCCGACATCCAGACATGACCTACCGATTTTAGATGAAGTGGAGTCCAAGAAACACTATTTTTGGTGTGTCTATTTTTAGCTAAATCATGCTAGATCATGGGTGGGTCCCATTACCCCCCGTGTTCTCCACTACTCCCACTACTTTAGAAAACTATAGACTCCCCCCTCTTATATTGGATTCGGCGTGCATGTTTACTTATGATTAATTCATGTACTATAGCCACGAATCCTCACCTATTAGGAAACCTAGGCTAAGTTAGAGTTTTAGGGAGAGAGGCGTCATCTAAGGAGGCAAAGTTTTTCTTCTCCAAGAGGGTTGTAATATATGTTCTTTTTATTTTTCTTTTCTTTTGCTATGGCTCCAAGGAGCTGAACCTCTCATCTCTAGGGTGAGGGTTGAACTACGAGTTCTTTAATAATATTTTGATATTTTGTTTATGTTTTGTTGTATTAAATTTCTATTGCACTTTAATATTTTTATACTATTCGTGCATACATAGTTCTATCTACTATATGTCAATGATCCTCTACATACCAATGAGGGAAATCCATTAGATCCTTGTATGAGAAGGATAGTATGTAAGTGGTTGAACTCCGGCTAACGAGACTTGGCAGCAGTTCAAAGACTAGGGTTAGAACCCAGGAGGCTCCCTTGGCAGGATATGATAGAAAACATCTTAGGTTAGGTTTACTTAGTCGGAACAACATTAGAAATTATCTAGGAATTTGGGATATTAGTATAAGAAAAGAACATAGTTTCATACTTAAAAGATCGAAAGATCGGAAAACCTTACAAAACACACAACATAACACCATGGCGCCCTGTAAGCAGTGATAGTGCCGCATGCAGAGTCGCCTGCGGGTAAATCTATACCGCATGCAGTAGTGACAGTGTCGCATGCGACGTAGACTGGACCCTGAAGATATATCTTAGTATTAGACTCAAGGAAAACTTGAACCCTAAATAATCCCTATTATTTCTGCCAATCACCTGTAACGTCACAGCATTAAAACTTGCTACAACTCTGGTTGTATTTTAAATTGCTTTAATAATTTACTTTAAGTACACATCAAACTCCTAATTAACAATCAAATCAACCTAGAGTAGTGAAAATTGTTATAACCTAATACACTATCCTTGTGGATTGATATCTCGATTATACTACGCAATAGGATTGTGCACTTACAATCTGACCCAACAGTGGAATCAATGTGATAGTGTTATAATCTAGAAGCTAACAATTTATAGTTGTATTCTGTATTTTGTTCATGAAATTAAAGAATCATTTGTTCCTTGAGTATTTGATTAAATTATAGATTGTTCAGGTTGAGGACCTAAACTGTGGAACTCTATAATAATTAAGTAATAAATATTCTAAATGTTCATAATCTTGGTAAGTAAAAAGGAACGCTATTTACTAGTAAAAGATTAGTATGTGGATTAAATGATAATCATATTCTGCGGATCATGTGGTAAGGAGTTACCAAATTTAATCACATAAATACCTGATGGAGATCAAGGGATTGGACATGGCCCAAAATGAAACATAATATGTATTATGTTAGTGTCATTAATGTTTCATTTGTGTCTTGAATTCTTTAGTATGAGATGGTTATTTTTCCTACATGAGATTCATGTATCTGTAGGTGTTATCCAACGTTGACCGTAACTGGCAGCTATTTAGATAATATCTCAATTCTTGTGCAGAGGAAAAGATATTTATCAAGAATACCAATGTCCCTCATATTTTATATATGAGTGATGATATCTCTGGCCCCTTTGATGAAATAATAAAGTATGCATGCAATTATGATCAAGTAGTTGATTATTATTTACTAATTACTTGGAATCAAGAAAAGAATAAATTTGCAAGGATAACACTCTCCTACCTTGAATTTATTCATGATATCATGTGACACGTGAATTGACACAAGCAATTAAATATTGCTTTAGGATCGTAATATTGATTGGTTCATATTATTTTTATCGATTGAGTAATTATAATGCATATTGCTGATGCCTCTTATAATTTATAGAATTAAAATTGAGTTTTAATTTTATTGTCAGCACGATATAGATCCTGCGAGGTCACTAGAGAAGGAAATTTGTCACAGCGTGACTATCACGTCACGTGTGTCGATTACGTGACGTGACTCGCGTGACGCGTGACGTGACCACATTCTAGTGAAAATATACGTCACGTCATGTCACGTGAACCAATCACGTCACGGTATGAAACATATAGTATCCAACTTTTTTTATATGTATAGAGTATTCATTTTTTTATTTTAGTGTAACTTCAGTGATATTGGTACTTATGTAGTACTGATTTTTATTTTCTTTAATTTAGTCTAATGAATGTTTGTCATTTGAATTTTTAAAATAATGTTAGATACAACATTTCCTAAAAAAATAATCTTTACAACATTATTTATTTATTTTAGAACTTTTTATATCTTTTTTTTCTAAATTTTCAATAATTTAAATTAAAATATAAAAAAAAATTGACATGACTAATTTACGTCACGACACGTCACGTCACGTGTGATCACGTCACGTATGGTCACGGCGTGACTACGCGTGACGTGACCATTCGCATGACGTGACCATCCGCCACCATTTTGGTCTCGTCAAGTCACGTCACGTGAAAAAAAAAGTTGATCACGTCACGTAACCAAATCACGACGTGTTTGTCACATCACGTCACGGCGTGTCACGTATTTTCTTCTCTAGAGGTCACACCCAAGAGAGAAAACAAAACAAATAAAAGTGTTCTGAAGATGACTACCTTGATCTTAAAATATATTTATTACATGTTGGACATGATATATAAATTTATTTTCCAACAATAATTGAGGAAAGACAATTAATTGTGATAATTATTTTCCAAAAATTGGCATAAATGGCAAAACGAATTTGCAAAGTAAGAAAGGGCCCAAGCCCATTTGAATTTTTTATTCTAACATTAAATGAAAGAGTCCATTTGATGTAGGCTTGAAAATAAAATTGGAAAGATGAAAGCATATAATGGAGATGTTCATTGGATGACAAAAGTAACTTTATAATGTCGTTTTATGCTCATGCTTCATTCTAGCCCTCCATTGTGGTTAAGATAATTAAAGCAAACCCTAGACAATTATTATAAATACCACAATTTTCTCTTTCCAAACTCTAACTTTTATTCACATCTTTCACTCTCTCTCTCTCTCTCTCTCTCGCTCTCTTGGAGGCTACAAAAGAATAAAAGCAGATTTGAGAGATGCAACTATTTTCATCCACCATTTTTAGTCATGTGTTGAGTACAATACTTCTATACTATATTAATAGTTAAGGGTATAAACTAATATTAAGGTTGATCCTTGATTTAGCATATCTAACAAGAGAAAAACAAGGGTTTTATTTATTCTCGGGTGGATACTTGTGGATGCTTTCCTTTTTGGAGAAAACAATCATACATCTCAAGTCTCTACTTCTTGGTTTAGAGACCAAGATTTGAGGTATAAAGTTTAAACAAGTTAAATTGCTAAATTAGGTTCATAGTTAGTCAAATAAGTAGATCTATGTTTGTTTCTTTGAGTTAAATTTTTTGAAATTTTCTCTTGCATGAAACCCATATTTCCTTCAATTGGTATCAGAGCTTATGACTTTATTTGACTAATTTTTAACCTAAATTAGCATGAGTAATTAATTTAATTAAGTCCTGGAAGCTTATGACCTTTTGATTAGATCAGCTGTCGGTGTTTTCGAACATCTTGCATTTATTTTTAGGATTATTATTACACAATTATTTTGGAGCATTCTAGAGTGTTTAAACATTAATTTGTAATGTTTTAGACTATGGAATAAATTTATTTAAGAAGTAAATAAGTATGCAAACAAATAGATTATCAAATAAAAAAAATGAAATTTTTCCATGATGTGCTCTCGGGTTCAAATGGAGTAAATTTTTTTTTTCACATTTTGGTTTAAGATTTATTTAATACAATTTAATAATGTTATTATAAATTATATAAAGAGTGCATCTATGTATAGTTTACATTTTTATGAGTTGTTTACATATAATCCTAATTTTAAGGTAATTAAGTGCTAATTAACAAAAGTGTGTAATCCCAAATCATTAAAATGTATGTTTATATGATGAAATGTATTTTGAGAGAATTTGGAAATTTATATTCCACTGTTGGAATTTTGAAAAATAATTTTAAAGGTTAAAATTAATTTTCTAAGCACATTTGTTAATTAGACATAACGGGTTGACTATTACTTGTGCTATTTGGAATAGCTTTCAAGGAGTAGTTTGTAAATTATAATTTACATGAATTATGTGATAAATCAAATCTCTCCTCCATTGAAAATTTGTTTTTGAAACAAATTAAAATGGGTCGTAAGCTTAAGGAATTAATTTCATTAATTGCGGATGCATGAAGTGTTTATGCATGTTTGGTGCAATTATTGTACATGCACCTAACTTTTTTTTTAGAGATGATTGTGGGTTTGTATGGTCATTTTCAATGCCTTGTGTGATGTAATGAATGATTGTTGAATGTTTGTAATGTGGCCTAAGGTGTCCTTTTATAATTAATTAGATTAATAATTAAGACACAAATGTTAGAATGTCTTTCAATGTAATTCATTCATTCAAGGCTTGCATGCATTAGAAATTTTAGAAATTCTAAATGTAATTTATTTTCTTTTAGAATAGTCTTAATAGAAAATAAATGGGCATAGAATGGTTGTACAAGTTGCAATGAGGTGGTCTCAACCAAGGAGTTGGTACAACAAGTGACAAGATGCGAGAAATGAGTTTTTCGCATAAAGGCCATACAAACTCACACATGCATGATGTGATTATATTATTTATCTGTATTATTGGAATATAAGAGTCAAATGATAAGTATGGGTGTATGCTTACATGACCACCATAAATAACAAAGTTCCAAACATAATATTAAGCTAAAGTTTCATTCCTACTCTACCCATGTCAAACTATCAATCGTTAGACGGTGGGACCTACTCAGTAGGTGTCTTTTTTCTATTTTTAGGAGGTATGGGTCATGTTAGACATGTCGTATCAAATAGAGTATGGTTTTCTTGACAAGATTTGCAAAACAGTTTTGTTAAAATATTAGATGTTTGAAAAACCAAGAGTCACGGGGATGTGATTAGCAAGAAGTTGCTTACCTAAAATAGCTCAGTTAAAGTTTCATGCCGACGCTGGCTTACCTTAGTGAAAATATAGATCTTGGACCTACTACAAATGGAACTAAATTAATATTTTAGTGGGAGTTTTATTTTTAAAATTAAACAATATCATGAACTAAACTCAAACATTTAAATTGTATATCATGGCAAAAGAAACTTCTTTCCTGCGCTCATTGTTAGACAAAGAAAAACTTAAAAATAACAGATCGAATTTTCTAGACTGGCATCGTGCCCAGAAAATTGTTCTTAGGTACGAGAAAAAGGAATACGTCTTGACTACTACTATCCCTGATTTACCAGTTGATAATGCTGAACAGGAAACTAAGGACAAGTATCATAAGGCCGGTGAAGACGACCTTGAAGTGTCGTGCCTCTTAGTATCAGTAATGAGCCCCAAACTACAAAAATGGTTTGAGGCAAATTCTTGCTACTATATCATGAACCAGCTCAAGAAAATGTTTCAAGAGTAGGCCCGTGTGGAGAGGTACAATATGACCAAAGGTTTTGTGGGATGCATAATGGTTGAGGGTTCCTCCGTTAATGCTCACATGCTCAAAATGATGAGTTATGTGGAGCAGCTGGAGAAGCTCGAATATTCCGTGGACAAGGAGTTGGTCACAGACATCGTTCTAAACTCTCTCACATCAAAGTATTCTTAATTCATCATGAATTATCACATGCATGGAATGGAGAAAAGTCTGGGTGAATTGCATGGGATGCTCAAGACTGCAGAGGCTGACATGCAGAAAGGTGTTTCTCATGTCCTTGCAGTCAGTGAGGGAAGTAGGAAAGACAAGAAAGGCAAAGGCAAGCGCAAAGGCAATGGCTAGGGCAAGGGAAAGGCTTCAGTGGTGACTACTGATGCCGAGTGCAACAAAAAAACAAGGGTAGAAATCAAGATTAAGGTTGATCCTTGATTTAGTTATCTCTAGCAAGAGAAAAATAAGGGTTTAGTTTAATATCGGGTAAATACTTGTGGAGGCTTTCTTTTTTGGAGGCAACAACTCTACATCTCAAGTCTTTACTTCTTAGTTTAGAAACCAAGATTTGAGGTATAAAGTTTAAACAAGTTAAACTGCTAAATTAGGTTCATAGTTAGTCAAATAAGTAGATCTATATCTGTATCTTTGAGTTAAATTTTTTTAAATTTGCTCTTACATGAAACTCATATTTTCTTCAAAAATGTATAGTCTACTATACTGAAACTTTGTGCAGTACCTTTTGGGTGCATCAATTGGTATCTAGATTTGATGTTTCTCTACATTTTCATTAAAATTGCCTATTTATCTTCTTATTTGTCTCTTCTGTTGGTTTTGAGTGAGTTGCGAGTGGGATGAGAGAGAAAAATGGCTTATATAGCCTAATTCACAGGAAAAAAATGCCTCGGCTGCTGAGTTTCTGTGCGGCTTGGGCATTTTTATAATTTTTCCAAAAACTTAGATATTTCTATTATATTTATTTAATGTTAGATATTAATAAAAAAAAAATCGGCTCTATAGATATTGGAGAAATCCACCAAATAGAAAAATGGTAAAAACAAGAAAACATATTAGAAAGCAACGAAACCAGAGAACTTAAAGGTACCAGCTGGAAACCGAAATCTGTCAAAGATCACAATATATTTGTGATGGTAAGAATTGTTATCGAGGTCTTGCTAATATTTTGGATGTGAAGATCAAGCCTAATGAAGAGACTGGAAGCCCAATCACAACAGCTTTATCTGCAAATTTTCGTACACAGAACTTTATTTCAATTTCAATTTGTTCCAGCTGCAAGCCTGCAAGTAACGATATTATAGTTTCTTTTTACCTAAAAAAAACACATTGCTTATATAATTTTGACAAGAGTAATATAATATTTTCTCGACAATTACAGATGTATTTACTGGACTAAAAGGGAGTTACGCTAAAGCTACAACTAATAATAACAATCATCCAATGTTATTGATGCTCTTAGCATCAATTTTAGAGTTTTGGTTGGCCAATATTCAAACTGCTCAATGTTATATAGATTAATCTTGTTAAAAACTAAATCTTATATTTTTGTCCTTCTCTGCTAATTTAGTTATATTAGAAAAACCATTGATTTTGCTGAGATATGCTTCTAATAATTGGCATCTAATGATGATGATAATCATAACAACAACAACAACAACAATAAGGTTTTAAATAGTGATTATTGCGTCAATGCTGAAAGGCTAAATAAAAAGCTATCGCTAATAGTATAGCTACAACGAAAACTACCTATATAGCGTTTTTTGTTTAAAAAATTATGTTTTATATCCTTATTAATTATCAACATCATGTAAAGTTTCATATAGCAGTCATTTTCTTTACTCCAATATTAATCCTCAATTAACTACCCCACTACTAGTGCCATTCATTTTGTCATTTATTATTTTAAAGGCTTTTCATGTAAAATTAATTTCTAACCTATAAATAAAGACTTGTTATTTACTTTACTTTTATTACAACTTTATTTAATTTTACAAGAGTTGAAAATATCATGTTGAATTGGACTGAACCGTTCATTGATATTTTGCGAAAGCATCGGAGCTCAATTTATAGATCTGATGGAGTATAGAAATTAATAAGAATAAAGTGGAATCACCGACCTACATCTCGCGATACAAAAGAGTAAGCTTGCGGCCCTTTAACCGTGTTGCAGACTTGTGTGTCTTTTCTTTACGTTCTCGCCAGAAATCGGATGAGGTCGATATGAGAGGGAAGCCAAAAAAGTGAAAAGTGACAAGGAATTATTGTGAGAGATGGAAGTTTGAATGTTTGATTAGGAGCAGCCAAGCTCTTGTTCAGTCAAAGGATGTAGTCATTTAATTTATCTGGGTCCAGATTCTCTGTTACAGGTGCATAGAGAGTTCTATACGAAATTACAAATCAATGATCGCTATTAATGGGTTCTTTAATTGATTCTTTCTCTCAAGAGGGCAATTTTAATTGGTCTACAGTCTGGAGAGCGTGAGCCATCAGCACTGTTTAATAGAAGCATCTTTGCGTACAGGGAACAGAAAATCTTAACACTTGTCTTCGAGTAGACAGTAGGTCAGTAGTCAAGTCTTAAGTTTTAATTTTTCTAAGAAAGTACGTGAACAACTGAACCAACTACAGAAAATAACAGCACAACCCCTTCTTCTATTTAAAACCGAAAATCATAACCTGCTCCAATGCAGTTACTTTTTTCTTCTACAAGATTAACACTTGGTGGACCCCATGCGGCATATGTCAAAGCACCGCCATGTCACAAATTTCAGGCATTTTCTGTAACGCTTCCCTTGTTTTTCTCTGCGTTGCTGAAGATCTAAATTTGTTTCAGCAAGTGTTGCATGCACCTTTGATATTAATAGCGATGTTCAAAATTTTCGGCTTTTGAAAAAATACAACATTTTGTTTTGTTTCATGTCTTGCTCTAACAATATTGATCAGATGTCCAATTTTTTTTTTTTTTTAAACCTAGAAATTGTTACTTTTAGACCTTTAACAAAAAATCCATGTATTTTAGTAATCCTCGTGACTTGTGAACAAATACAAATTTTGTATGAGAGCAATTGCACAGACGAGAGACGACGTTACAACAAGGCAACTTAAGTAGGTAGGCAAAATTAAACATTATTTCCTAATGGAAAATTAACTGGAATAATTGATACAGCTGGTAATTAAGCACGCCCCAATACAAATCTTATCTGATCGAAGACATTCCTTGTTCTGCAACAAACCGCCCGTATTTATATGGCCCATATCAGACCCAAGAACAATGGATCAAAGTAAGGAACAGTAATCAGCAGGTGAAGGGTGCAAAGCCTGCGAAATTACAGCAATTGCAGTTGCAGGAGTTTGAGATACAGCAGTTGTGTGTGGCATCCAGGCAAATTTTCTTGCGCCAGCCAAACTTGCTAGAACTAGAGGCACCTATTAAGATCTGTGGTATTGAAACATTTTAATTCTATTTACCTCCTTTAAAAAAGAATATAATAACATCAATTATACACTCTTCTTCCTTTAAAAAAATATTACCCTCTTTCGGTGATAAATAATGATAAATTTCCTGGTACCATTATCTGTACTCAACCTCTCTGGCAGTACGGTACGATAAATAATGATAAATTTTCAGTTTCTGACAATATTTCAAATTGCTGTCTCAGTTGAAATAGAAATAGAAACATAATAAGCCACAAAATTAACAACATAAAACCTATATCGAGGTCTAGCACCACTAGTAAAGGTAGGCAAATTATGGTACAGAGTACAGACACATCACTCGCCTATAATAGAAAAAATAAATGTTAGTCAAGGTAAGTATAATCAAATAATACATTATTTTCTTTTACTCTTTAAAGAAACAGAAAGGACGTAATATAAGTCGACTAGAATGCAAAGCACGCAAAAAAGCAGGTCAGAAGTGTGGCTGCAAAACATTGAATCACCCAAAAAAAAAAAAAAATATGTCCAGGGCTTTCACACGAACGGACACTTCCATTGTTACAAGTAACAGTAAATGGAGCAACAAACAGCCAGAAGTACATAAATTAATCATTTACATTCAATTATGCTATCTGTAGACAACAGGATTAAGCACTTCAACCATCAGTCTTACCAATTGTCTGGTCCATGAGATCCCTAGCATCATCATCTCGTCCCATTTTCAAAAGTAGTTCTAATACTGGTGCAGAGACAGCTAAATCTGGTTTCACCCCTTCTTTCTTCATTCTGTTCAGCACACTCATAGCAGCGTTTACTTTTCTCTTCTTAGCATATGCTTTGAGCAAGGAAGTGTAAGTAGAGAGATCTGGCACTACATGATTGAGATGCATTCTATCAAGGATATTCATCACATCATCAATATTTCCATCATTTACAAGGCCGTGAAGTAAAAAATGATACGATACAACACCTGGTTTTATACCTCCCCTTACCATTAAATCGAGCAACTTTCCAGCTTCCTTACTTTGTCCTTGTTTGCACAAAGAATCCATCATTGATCCATAAGTAACCTCATCCGGCAAAAAGCCTCGGTCAATCATATCCTTGAAAACCCTAATCGACTCTTTCCAACAGCCTAGCTTAGAATATCCATTTATAACAATATTATATGTGATAAGATTAGGTGTGGCACCTTGATCAAGCATATCAAATAGTAGTTTTTCTGCCATCTCAGTTTCCCCCTTCTTACAAAGTGCATCCAAAATTATATTGCATGTCACGGTGTCAGGCAACAATTCCTTTGAAGCCATCTCGTTCAGAAACTTCTTTGCCTTTTCTAATTTGTTAATCTTGCAGAACCCATCTATAAGAGTATTATAGGTATGACATCAGGATCCTTACCTTTGGAAATCATACAATGCAGCAACTCCTCCGCCTTTTCAGTATCCCCGTCCTTGCATAGTGTATCTATGACAGTAGTATAGGTCACAACATTGGGGTCATGTCCTTTAGAAACCATGGACAGAAGCATTTCCACTGCCTTGTCCAATTGCCCTTTCTTACATAACCCATCGACCAGAGTATTATGGGTTACAACATCAGGTTGAAGTCCTTTAGAAACCATGTAGTACAACAATTCCCCTGCCTTCTCAGTATCTCCTTCTTTGCACAGACCATTAATTAGAGAGTTGTAGGTGACGACATTTGGCACAATACCCTTTGAGAGCATTTGCTCAAACAATCTAAATGCTTTACTTACTTCGCCTTCTTTACAAAGGCCGTCAATAACAGTACTGTAAGAGAACACATCAGGCGTGCAGCCCAGCTTTGGCATTTTGTAGAGCAACATGGCTACGGCCTCACTGCTATTATTCTCATAACAAAGACCCTTGAGTATAGGAGTGAAGATGAAAGCATCAGCTCTCTGGCCCTCCCTAATGAACCGCCCAAAGAAAATCAAACCAAATCCCAGCCGATTCATTCGGATACAGTAGTTGATCAAGACAGTATAGGTGCAAACATCGGGTGAGGGTGAGACCACTTTAGGTTGGGTCCAGCGGTTAAAGAGTGAAAAGATAGTTGAATAATGGTTGTTGGAGTTCTTCATACGAGTCAATGCTGTAAAGAGATGATTAAAGGAATAGATGGACGGTACCGGATTCTTTGCAGCCAGCAAACGATCCAAAAATTTAAGAGCATCTTTAATAGTAAGGGTGCCTGACCGAGAATGTTCTTTTAAAGCCAGTTCCAAATGGCGAATCCCCATGGTGTGTGTTGGAGATGGTCTGTAGAGGCTGTTGGTAGCCTCAGAAAATGGGCTGCCCCTCCTTGTTCAACTATAAATTTATCAATACATGAATGAAAGAATGGTTAATATATTTTGCATAACATGACAAAGGCTATAGGTAACAGAACAGTACTAGTTTGGCATCAGTCCAGTACATGATGTGCACCTTAGCTTAATAGTGATGCTTTCCAGGTTGGTACAATTGCAATCAGATTAGCTACTGATAGATGAAGTTTTCCAGGTTGCTACTGCTGGGTACTACCAAATGTCTTTACTGAGTTACAATTTCATGTTCCTTGTATTTCTTATCTGTCCTGAGATGGGGTTGGTTGAGGGCACTGAAGGTCAAGTTGGGCTTTTCCTGAAATGCATTTTGATCAATTTTCCTGGTTAGGATTTTGGTCAGTGAGCAGGTAAGGAATCAAGAAGCAACACGAGACTAAAACTTGGAAAAAACAATCATAGTGCTCTTATAGTGCTAAATTAATTACATCCCAATGGAAAGGTTACAACAATTGAATTCATGTACTGTCTCTTTGGGACAATTTATCAAGCACCTTGTGCACAGTCAGAGTAGAGGACTCCTAAATTTTTCAAATGCAGTACCAATTGAATTTGAGGGGGGTAAAAACACCATAATCAATCAATCAAGGTTCTAAATTACTGGCCTAAAGGAAGTGGCACAGGAGGGCAGAGTTGGTACCATGGTTAAAGAGAATATCTCTGAGGGACATTTTCACAAACATTTAACGTGCAAGAGAGTTCTATTTATACCACTTAGAAAAAGGAAAAGGAAGAGATGAGCGGAAGGCAGGAGAATGAGGCAGCGGTGTGGCGCTGGGAAACAAGTAGGTAGAGTTCAGTGGTACTTTGGGTGGGATTTGAGAACAACCCTATCTTTGCTCGGAATCAAAGAGAAAGCAGGGAAAGCCAATTTGGTACTGTAGAGGATTATCCTCACTATTCGGTTTGAGATTTTTTTTTTCAGCCGGTTTGATATTCGGGCTAGCGCAGGGGCAGTGATATTGAGCTTCGAGATTCGTGCCAAATTAAAAAGAACCGTCCGGATCCACTAATTGTAAAAGATTCCATTTTCACATACTTGTTGAAAATTCGGAGACCATTATCTCTTTTTTTTCTTTTACGTTTTTTTGTTACTTATTCAATCATTACACGTAATTATTTTTAAGTTTTACTTAATTTCCTTAATTCAAATTAGCCCACAAAATTTTTTAATTAAGCTTTTCAAAAAAGGAAATTTTTAATTAAGATTTGACTATGTAAACCTTACATTACTGGTTAAAGTTATGAATTTTAATATTATGTCAATTATTAATTGACTAATTAAATAGTAATTTGAACCAATCTCAAAATACAAATGAAATAATTGTCAAGAAAAAGTTGAAGATTTTGATTGCAGAATATGAAATAATTGTAGATTTAGTACAACGTCAAAAATATTGAATGAGCAACAACTAAATTGGAAATTATATCATATATGTTCAATTATTATATGTGGAAATACCACATCTTGACTATAATAAGATGTTGCGAGTGGTCAAATAGTAAGTTAAACACATCATGCTTTCATTTATATAAATTCAAAACTATTTTCTTTATACTGAAATGTTTTCGTTTTTTTTTTTTCTATTTTATTTTACCTAGAAATGTTGAAGCAAGGTTCTTGAGAGAAATTACATTTCCCTGATGAATTTCATCAATAACATTTGATAATTAGGATCATGAACATATGGTACTGAGTATTTCCCCTCGATCAATTTTACAATTATGCATAAAATCAGCACACCTGTGGCAGAATTGTGTAACAGAGGCTTCTAAGCACCCATAATTACAGTGTGCAATTAGCAATAAAATAAGTCGAAGGCAAGATTAAAGATCAAGATAGCTTGTGCTTTTACAGTGATCTATAAATTAAGAGGAGGTTCAAATGCACCATCTTTTTTGTGCTCTAATATGCTCCACATTCTTTATTTTCATTTTCAAAGTTCGAACAGTTGATCTGAACCGCTCAACATGATCTTTATAATAAAGTATGCTTAGAGACCATATTTTATATTTTTTAGAAATTTTTTATTATTTTTTTAGATAAGTACAAAATTACTGTTTTAAGAAGATTTTTGTACCATCCAATAAAATAATATTGTACCTATGAAAAAAAAATAGTAAACAAAATTCTAAAAAATTTAAAATTTGGTCTCCAAGCATATTTTATTATGAATATCATGTTGAGCGGTTCGTATCAACTGTTCAGACTTTGAAAACAGAAATAAATAATGTGGAGCATATGAGAATACAAAATAATGGTGCATTTCAACCCTCATAAATTAACAGAGAGAGTATAAAATACCTATGCAACAGTTTTCCTTTTAGCATCAGCTATTTCTTTGAGGCAGCTACACATCATTTGTTTAATTTATGTTGTTGCCATGCGGGGTTCATCAAATTGCACAGTAAACAATCAGCAAATTCAGAATTCAAATTTCTACAAAATGTCTGGACCAGTCGAGAGTTGTGCAAAACGGACCAATCAAACTCAAACAAATCTATCATTGCTTGCGAATTTGACATTAAAATTGATTTGTACAAAAGATGAAAATAAGTAAAAAAGAATTAAGTGACACGATAGTGAAATGAAACTACATATGCAATCATGTATCAATTAATCTATTCCTAAAAAGTATGAAAATAATTAGAGGGTCTTTTTTGGTTCTGTACCACAGAATCTGAGGTTCATAATATCAAATTATTTACCCACAGAATCTGAGGTTCATAATGTTATTAAAAATCGAATTTAATATGAATTATGTGGATGTTCATTCATTTTTCTTCACTATCTATTTTCACTACTTCCATTACCTATTTATTTGTGGAATGAATTGATATGACTCTTCATTCATAATTTCCAGCCTATAAAGAGGCTTTGTAAATATATTTGTGATTAGGGCTACAAACAAATCAAGCCGAATCGAACTTACCTCAGTTTGAGTTTGGTTTGAATTAATTTCGAACTAATTTTTGTTTGAATTAATTTCAAATCGAATTTTTTACAAACTTTTTTTACGACAAGGAAGAGTGATCGTATTCGTCGAGAGCGAGAGTTATGACTTACGAGTTATGACTTATGGCTGAACGGCCTTATGTTAAGTCATCAGCAGAAATCAATGGTTCATGTTACTTTGAGTTTCGAACTAGAATAGTTTGTGAATCTATTCCGAACAAACCATTTCCAGTTTGAGTTTGGTTTAAACTAATTCTGAACTATTTCAAATCGAATCTTTTACGAACTTTTTTGAATCAAACTTGAATCGAATCATAAACTACGAATTTTTTGTGCAACCCTATTTATGATACACAAAAGACACAAAAAAAGAGAATAAAAATGATGCTATTCTTCTCTCTATATTTTTCTTGTTATTACTGTACTCTTGTTGTAACTTTATTCAATTTTACAAGAAGTTATCTGCACGACTTACTCAGAAAAAATTACAAAGTTATTATGAAAGTATTAAACCACTGAAACTGTTCTTGCCATTGATTGGGATGTTTTAATTTGGTAAGAATTATTGCATAATTGAGTGGCCCAGATGCATTTAATTCTCACATGGAGAGCCCCACAAAAGTTAAAGAGTGAGTCTATGGTACTATGCATATCATGATTTAGTCCGTAATACGGATCAATATTTTTGTTTTTAAAGTTCTAACGGTCAATCCGAACCGTCTAAAATGATTGTCATATGAATATGTACTTGTAGACCAAATTTTAGAAATTTTAGAATTTTTTTACTATTTTTAAGATGGGTAGAAAATCACTGTTTTTAGATGGTCCAGAATTTTCAGATCAAGTGATTTTCTAACTATCTTAAAAAATAGTAAAAAAATTCTCAAAAATATAAAATTCAATCTGCAAGTAGATATTCACATGGAGATTATGTTGAACGGTTTGGATCGATCATTAATATTTTAAAAACGAAAATATTGATCTATATTACAGATCATCTTGTGATATGCATAGTACCATTGACTCACTCAAAGTTAAATGTAGAATCAAAATGTTGGTGAGAGATCTCAGTGAAAGCATACCTCGGTTGCTGTTTTATATATCTGACAAGTGGCCCGACAAAATTAGTGCAAAGATCCG
Organism: Carex arenaria; assembly: GCA_964058825.1. Classification (NCBI taxonomy): domain Eukaryota; kingdom Viridiplantae; phylum Streptophyta; class Magnoliopsida; order Poales; family Cyperaceae; genus Carex; species Carex arenaria. Next base: position 68,864 of record CAXKVW010000189.1, read on the forward strand.
GATGTATTTCCAATCAATCAACGGGGTTTCTAGTTTTTCTCAAATTAAGTACTAAAAAAAAATCTTGACAGAAGTCATTCTTAGCGAGTTATAATTTCTCTTACTAATAAATTGATTATTCTTAGAAGATATATTACCGAATTTTTTATTAATACCCCAAAAATAATAATAAATATGCCCAGACCGTCCAACTGGGGGGCAGTCCACTATGTCTCCTAGACCGCCCTCTGTTGGACGGTCCAATACCCTAGTAAACAGTCCCCCATTTGGGTGGTTTACTATACACTCTATATAAGAGTTTTTTTCTCTCCTGACCCCTCACAATTTCACAATCTCTAAACTATAAATTCAGCTCTCCAAAGACGATTATGAGATAATTCTAAGATAATTTTTTACTTATTAATTTATTAATTTTTACATTTTAAAAAATGTTAGAAATTGTTTTGAAACTGTTAGAAAATTTAATTATATTTATTTAAAATAAATTTTAGTCCACGTCCTTTTAATAAGATCACTGATAAAGATTATTTTTTTCTAAGGTAGTGTACTCAGGAAAAAAATGTTAATTGCATTGAAACTACAAAAATGACTTATAAACATATAGTGTTGAAATACTTATATATGGAAGTATATTAGTCATTTTTATAAACAAAATTGTATATATAAAGGGACTAAACTTTTTTCCTGCCCCAAATCTCAAAATCTTAAGGACCGACCCTGCTTGTGCCATTTGTTCACTTTTGACACAAATAGACAATAAGGATATGATATTTTCATCACCCGTCAACATAAAATAAGGTTTCCATGAACAAGTTGATTTTCTGATTGTAATCTGACTAATATATATAGTGGTAACCCTTCACAACTTTTAATTGTAAATATGTATGATACATCAAACTCCCAAGTGAAAAATATTTCCAATAAATCAACTTTTCTGTGCACAGAGTCATGTACCTCGAAGGTACATTCCAATCATTCAAATATATATACGCATCACTAACTTCACCTTAAAACCTACAGGCGATGAAGGTCATACATATGCAAATATTACTCCAGAACAAGTGGAACAACAACATTGATTATTAAATAATATCAGCTTTTCTAAAAGCAAAATTATATTGCAAGCACCTCAATAAAAAGAAAAATGTACATACTAATAATTCAAGAATAGCCATATTGCTATAACTAAACAAGAGAAGATTTAAGAATCAATACTACAAGTTCGAGACCTTTACTCTCATAGGGAATACTCCTCGAAGAATTTCAAATTTTCCGAATCCTCTGTCAAAGCATTAAGCGTTCTTGGTATTGGAGGTAGACTCACTTCCAAAACACCCTCTAAAATTTGCACCACTTGACGCATAGTTGGGCGGTTGTGTTCTTCGTCTTGAATGCACCAACAAGCAACTCTACACACTCTCTCGACCTCTTCTAAATTAGCATTTTCATTCAAATCAGGATCCACTATTGCAAGCATATTTCCTTTGTATAATTCTAAAGCAACCAACAGAGGGAAATAATCAACATTTTTCCCTTCTAGATGCTCCGAATTTCTTCTTCTTGATATAAGTTCAAAAAGAACCTTGCCATAGCTGTAAACATCTGTTTTTGCACTAATTGGCACTCCAGATATCCATTCTGGAGCAAGATATCCAATTGTCCCTCTAAGAGTGGTCAAAACCCTACTAAATTCTCTCCCGACAAGTTTCGCCATGCCAAAATCAGCTATCTTTGGAACATAGAGTTCATCCATCAAAATATTCTCAGGCTTAACATCACAATGTATTATGCAATCTCTACAACTCTCATGGAGGTATGCCAATCCTCGTGCTGCTCCGAGCGCAATTTGGTATCGTCTATTCCAATTCAAAGGAGTAGATTTTTCTCGGAATAGTAGCTTATCTAGTGACCCATTCTCCATGTAATCATAAACCAGTAGCCTTTTGTCCCCCTCACAGCAAAACCCTCTCAACCTAACTAGATTTGCATGTTGAACAATACCAATTGTGCTCACTTCATTTCTGAATTGTTTTTCCCCTAATTGGATAATCCCATCCAGTCTTTTCACGGCAACAGAAAAAGAATTTGGTAATGTTCCTTTAAAAACTGAACCAAAACTGCCCCCACCAAGCCTTTCTGAAAAATTATTTGTCATTCTTCGCAAATCATCATATCTAAATACAACCATGCCACTTTCTAATCCATTGGTGGCAAGAACAAATCTTCTCCTTTGGTACCTCCTGACCAATAAAAAAATAACAACCAAGCAAGCTAGAAAACTTAAGAGAGACCCAAAGATAATCCACATGATCTCCTTTTTCATGTGGCTTGGCTTCTTGAACTCAGATGCTGACAAACGAAGAAATAGTGTATCTCCAGTGCACCCATCTCTTTCTTTATACATATTAAGCAAACTATTGTACCAAATAGAGCAATTATTACTATTATATGCATATGCTTTGCAAGAACAATTTTGCAGACATGTTTTTTCACAATTTTTTATACTAACATTGTTAAACATATATGGCTTATCCGGTAGGCTTATGCCTGATATTTCAAAGAATTGATCATTGTCTTCATTTGGTGACGAACCATTTGTCAGGTCACATTGCAGGGGAGAGTTCCTTTGGCAACCTTCACTTGAATCCCCAAGCTCCCAATCTACGGAATTTACTTCTTTAAAGCCTTTCAGACAACTGCAATATGGTAAGCTTTTTTGCTTCACAATACCCGAAAGGACCGCACAAGGCATAAACATTACACTGTACTTGTGGTTCAGCCCATAAAAGGAACCATTGTTGTGATTCTTCTAGCCATGTTTGCACCTTTATTTGCCCCGATAAATCCATCACAAACCATGCAATTGTAACGTCATCATTTGAATTCAAAGAGTATGTGAAATAGCTCTCGTTTTCATTTGAGACATACACCAAATTATAAAATGGGGTACCTGAAGTTGTTTCCGGTATGTTACTAAATATTTCCCCATTCCACTCTCCGCTTGTCCAATAATATTTCGAGCTGTTCCAGGAAAGTAAAATTTGACTAGAGCCATTTGGGTCTATCTCGAGTGAGAAGATCCCTTCTGTCGGGTCATCGGAATTTTTCCACGAAACTAAGCTATGTTGGCCCAATGTTTTGCTTCTCCCAAGTTTACCACCAGGCAACCATGTGTTGGTCGGGTGATCCATGCTTTGCCATAAGTATGTGGTAGTTTGATTGGAACTATATTTTAACACAAGGTTTCCAGTATCTAACAATGTACAAATTGTGAAGTTTGAGCTTAGAGAGGTCACATTTGTAGACCAAATATGGGTCTTGTTATGATCCAAAATAGCCATATTACCGCTGGGTAAAATTCTTAGCTCACTAGTATTTGGGTCTAAGATTGGTGCATTTCTGTTTGCAATCCAAACAGGAGTAAACTGAGATACTTTCTTGTACCAGATACCAAGGTAGTAATTTGGAGAGATAGATTTGTTACTTAACTGGAAGAAACCAAGCTCAAACTTTCCACCTTGAGAGCTTATAGTTTTGTTTCCTGAGAGAGAGCTGTTGAAGGAGATGTGATCCGAAGCAAACGAGATAGATGGTATGTTAAGGCAGAGGAAGAAAATAAAGTGAAGGGAGCTGTAAGGTTTTGAAGAAGCCATGGCTAACGAAAGAAAAAAATGATACAATTTGAACTTTTTTGGGTTACACACAATTTTTTGTAGAAGGAAACTGAATTGACAGCCATAATAAAGGAAAAACATGCGTATGTTGAATGCTTGTACAAAATAGGAACTGATTGGTCTCTGTCATAATGCCATTAATCTGACGCTCCTTCCCTTTTGGTTTTAACAATTTCTTTATTTTTGACTTTCTCGTTCCAAAAGTTGGAATTCCACGGGAAAAAAGCAATTTTTCTCATCGTAACTTTATTCTTTTGTTTACTTTTACAAGTCGTTAGAAACTTTGGTTGTTGGAGTACTAGTCAATATGATTCTCACAAAATAACGAAAGCTGGAATTCCACCGATGCTTTGAATTGAAAAAAAATGTAAGGTCTATAATTTAAAATAATCAGCATTCAGAGTTTACAACAAATTGTCGTTGTGGGACAGATTAATATATGTAGCCTTTCGTTATATTAAACTTTGATTGGGATGTTTTAGTAAGGATTTTTGCATAATTGAGTGGCCCAGATGCATTAATTTAATCCTCACATGGTGTTATGGAGGGGTGCGTATCCTCTGAGATATCTCAATTTTTGCGTGACCGACGTGTAAGGTGTCTATTCGGAGGAACATAGGGGGCAGTATTATTTGAGCTTTGAGATTCGTGCAGAACGTATTTGAACGATTGAGATATTCCAAAAAGTCAAGCAATTAGTTTGAGATATCCCAGAGGATGGGAATTCGTCATGGAGAGCCCCACAAAAGTTAAAATGTTGGTGAGAGCATTTAATTGAGATTTAATTCTCAGTGAAAGCATATCTACCTTGGTTGCTGCATGTTGTATATCTTTGACAAGTGGGCCAGAAAAATATAGTGCTTAGCTGGAAAGATCCGGATGGATTCCCAATCAATCGGTGGGGTTTCAACTTTGAGTTTCATTGATTCATGTACAATTAATTTTGAATGAATCTTGTAATTAAGGAAGAATTTTTAAATCATGTATTATTGGTGGGTGAAGATAATTATAGGCACAATATGACACCTCTAGTTTAAATTAGGGATGCAAACGGATCCGATACGGATTAGATAGTGATGATATATAATCATATATGTATTCATTTTTATTTTTTGAATACATATACGGATTGGATATTTGACAAATATGCATGGATACAGGTCGTATATCAATTATAGATACATATCAGATATTCGTAGATATATACACATTTGTTTTCATAATATATATTAAACTATATGATATATATCTACTATTCGAATATAGATAATTAAAATTTAAAATCATATTAGTATCCGTATCCGCACGGATATTCAGATATCAGATATCCGTATATAATTTTTGGATACGAATTCAAATACGATCAGATAATACCCGATCCGTTTGGAGCCCTTGTTTAAATTAAAGCTATACTGGTCAATTTAATTTTGAAAATAATTAAATACAAGGTTAAATAATTATAAGGAATGTAAAAAAATGTTAAATTTTTGTTGACAAAATTGGCTATTTCAAAAATTTATACGGACACACTAAAACTTTTCCCTTTTATAATTGCTTCAAATTTCAAATTTAACGGTGTTGTTATAAATCAAATTCAATATGGTTTGTGTGGATTTTCATCCATCTTTTATCTCTTCACTATTTATTTATTTTCACTACTTCCGCTGCCCATTTATTTGTGGAATTAATTGACATGACTCTTCATGTATAATTTCTAGCCTATAAATAGAGATTTTGTAAATATGTATGTGATACACAAAAGATATAAAAAAGGAGAATACAAATTATGTTATTATTCTCTCTATATTTCTCTTATTATTTACTTTACTCTTGTTACAACTTTATTCAATTTTACAACACGTTATCTCCGCGACTTACTCATAAAAAATTGCAAAGTTATCATGTAAGTAATAAAACCAGTGAAACAGTTGTTTCCATTGATTGGGATGTTTTAATTTGGTAAGGATTCTTGTATAATTGAGGGGTAGTGATATTAACAACACTAACTTTTTTTATTGACACAACACCTTCAAATATTTTAATTGTTTAGACAAATTTGTCCTTCATTCACTATTTCCCTCTAGAACTAAATCTTTCTCATATATATATTACTACCCACCATAAATTCCTTTTATGCTTATTTTTTTTTTTGCGAAAATCAAAATCGTAGATATATCACCATATATGGTAGGGTCTTATAACAAAAGTAAAAAAAATAAACAATAAAATAATTATACAACTATTTCATGTTTGTATGTGACCATTTTATTTCATTTTTCTTTCCAAAAACAATTGTCCCGATTCTTCATGAATTATTGAACTTCAATCACATCCAGTCGATCATATTATCTTCTTCATCTATTTAATTCAAATTATTGCAAAACAGAAATTATAATGTTTCTTTCAATTTTATTTAAATACACATATAGATTTAAAGTACATAACTAGAACTAGAAGAATAATTAAAAAAAATTCAAGCAATATAATTGTGGATGTTCTGGATCAATAAAATACATATTGCCATATTATTTATTGAACTTATATAAAAAAAAAATAAAGAGCAAGATAATAGATTGGTTTATAAAATGAAACAATTTTATTTTGTTTGTAATCCTGACAGTTAGTTTAACCTTTAATGGTCGTTTAAAAAAAAAATTCTCTTTTGAAAGGTTTAGAAAATAAGAAGAGAAGGTCCGACAGTTATGGTAATTAATCAAGTAATAAATGATCGATCATAGCATATAATTACATTAGAAAAAAAAATGGCATGTGCGTGACATTTTTGAGGGGACAAAATTGTCCATTCAATTCATATATTTAAAGATGTTGTGTTAATAATATAAAATGTATAAAATGTGGTGTTAAAATCACCACGCATAATTGAGTGGCCCAGATGTATTTGGTAAGGATTATATCACTCCAGCTACTCCATTCAATTGGACGAGAGGTTTTCCATCACACGCAATGTTATCTTAGTGGGGCCGAGTGGACCTGTCCTGCAATTATGGAGGAGAATCATAGTTAATCTTTGATCCTAGCAAAATATATAATGAAAGAAATTGAGTTCCAAAACCACACCATCCCCATTACAAATTTACAATCTATTTTCCTCTTGAGCAGTAGCTGTACGTAACTCCCATTCAAAACAAAGATGACAATGATACTCGATGCCTTCCTGTCCAGGTTTAGCAAACTTGTTCTGCAAATGGTGGAAGATGAGGTGGGCATGCTGCTGGGCATCCCTGACGAGTTCAAGAAGCTCGACGAGACTGTTCGTGACATCCGATCCGTTCTTGATGATGCCGAGAGGAAGCAAAGCAAGAGCAGTACCATAGAGGGCTGGCTTAGGCAGCTCAAGGATGTCATGTACGATGCTGATGATGTCATTGACCTCTGTCAGATCAAGGCAAACGAGCGCCGTGCTGCCTCCAGTTCTTCAAATGCTCCCTGTGGCTTTGGTTTGCTGTCTTGCTTCCGCAACCCAATTTTCGCCCATGAAATTGGTTCGAAAATGAAAGATATTAATTCGAGGTTAGAAAGGATTGCCAACACAAAGACTAATCTGGGATTGATTGCAGCACAAATCATTCCTGGTCCTTCTGACCGAGTTCGCCGAGGGGACGGGATATTCAACCGCAAGACTGATCCCTTGGTTGTGCTGGATGATATTGTGGGAGAAAAGATTGAAGAAGATACTGAGATGCTAGTAAAATGGCTGATAGAAGAAGAAAATGGTGTGGGAAAAATTGTTCGCGTCGCAGCAATTGTAGGGATGGGTGGAATTGGAAAGACCACTCTAGCAAAAATGATATTCAATGATCCAACGATTGAACAAGAATTCCACTTAAAAATTTGGGTTTGTGTCTCAAAGGAGGTGAAAGAAGAAGAATTATTGAAAAATGTGATTCGGGCGGTAGACGGTGGTTACGGTGCCGCCCATGAAAGATCAGAGCTGGTACCTTTACTCAAGAGCCTCGTCCAGGGAAAAAAATTATTTTTTGTTCTAGATGATGTTTGGGAAGAGAGTCAAACGGTATGGGGTAGTCTGTTGCGTGATCCTATGAGTGGTGGAGGTCACGGGAGTAGGTGTCTTGTCACCACTCGAGATGAAAGAGTTGCGAATGGAATGAAGGCAGCAAAATTACATCGGGTAGAGAAGTTATCTAAAGAAGATGGCTGGTCTCTATTAAAAAAACAGGTATATTTTATAAATTGTTTAACCTTAATTAGCCTTGCATCGTACGTACTTCTCTTGATTAAGAGTTAACTATTGCCTTAATTACAAGCTTAGCATTGTCTACTTAGTCGTGATTTAAGTATTGGCCGGGTTCTTAGACAAACAATTTAATTTGCAGTCGTACAACAATAAATCCAAACTTATTTAATCCTATTTAAACAAAGCGAAATTTTGTATAAGATTTTACAATTCAACCACAATGATACATGGTAGCATTTTATAAGCAAAGTGGAATTTTGTTCCGTCCAAAAGTTGACTCGCACGTGCTCTATATATGTCGTCCGTGCTGAATTGCTCAATCACGTGTTACCCAAACTTTTACTGATATTCAAAAGAAAAATATAAATTTTTTAAATCACCCGATTTATAAAAATTTCAGAATTGCTCAATCTGAAAAATTATTTGCAGATTCAGGATCTAAATCTGCAGAATAATTTCTAGAATCCAAAAATCCTATTTTTCGATGAATAATTTACCAGAAATCGAATTTTCTGATTTTTATTTCAATTAAATAGAAGATGTTATGATTTTTTTTATTTTTTCAATTGAAATATTAGAAATATTTTTATATTTTTTTTTGAAATAGATGGAATACTATATAATTGAATTATTAAAAAGATTGCGACAAATAACCCATATTAATATTTTTCAGGCCAGATTTTTTGTGACTATAAGAAAAATTAAAATATTTCTTTGTGCCTTAATGGAAAAAAATAATAATGTTTTGGATCTGAGTTTTTGATTCTGATTCAAAAGTCATTTCTGAATAAATAAAGAAATTATCATGTTCCTTCTAGTACATTCAAATTCAAAGATACTCCATCTATTTTTTAAAAAAATGTCAAATCAAAATTTTCTACCGTGGCTATGCCAAAATGTTAAATCAATTTTTTTAAAAATAAATAGAGTATATTAGAATTTAAATGTACTAGAAGAACTACGATGATTTCTTTATTTATTCATAAGTAACTTTTGAACTGGGATCAATAAATTAGATCCAAAATATATTTATTATTTTTCCAGGAACACACAAAGAAATATTTTAATTTTTTTAAAGCTACAAAAAATTCAGCTTGAAAAATGTTGTCACAGTCTTTCTAATAAATTCAATTATCTACTATTCCATCTATTTTCTAAAAAATATAAAAATATTTCTAATATTTCAATACAATAAATAAGAAAATCATAACATTTTCTATTTAATTAACTTGAAAATTAGAAAATCCTATTTTTGGTAAATTATTTACAGGAATTGTTGTACAATTGCTCATGCATACTTCAGTTTTATTTCACTTGGATAAGTATGTTTATATTTTCTTCATTTTTAATAATAAGATTCATTATTTTGATTTATTTTTTTGTATGTATTTACTCTTCGGAAGTACAGAAATTATATTTAATTTATATTTTACATTACTAGTAATGCTATGGATATACATATATGAAAAATTAAGCCCTATGATACCTATGGTCGTTTGATTTATAAGTATTTTTGGAACATTTTAATTACATATATGTTATGCCAAGTTCTACTACAATAGTAATCCTGGAAGCTTTTCAAATTCATAATATTTTAACAATATTAATTCAAGTTTTTAGTTAGCCCATTTTCAGTGAAAATTAATTCAATTTATTATATATATCTGGTGTTAAAGAAAATTTAAACAAACTTTCTGTATCTTAATAGTAATAAAATTTTAAATATAGGTGGTTTATTAGATTTGTCTTCTCCTTATTTGGATAAAAAGTAATTATTTTTTAATTTTCTTTTTAAATAATGTTACAGGATTACACCTTCTGATTGGTAATCTCATCATCTAATGGGTTTTTAGTACCAACACTATAATTGGTAGTCTCATCAGCTAATTAATAAGTTGGTTGCACTAATTTTTTATCCAAGTTTTTGTTATTTTTTTCTTTGAAAAAGAGTTTTTATCACGTCTAATGTGCTATACGGATTTTTCTCTAACTCAATAAATTCTTTCACAACCTTAGAATTTTTAGTTCTACTATGTATAATCTACAGTTTATAAAACACTCGACATATATCTCAAATAAAAAATGAATTTCTGACAGGTAGTTGAACATGAGACGCTGGAGAGCGAGATTCAAGAATTTAAGAAAATTGGATTGCAATTAGTTGAAAAATGTGATGGTTTGCCTCTTGCTATCAAAAGCATAGGTGGTGTGCTTTGCATGAAGCCCAAAACCATAGCCGAATGGCAAACAGTTCTAGAAAGCAATATGTGGTCTATTAATGGGGTGCAAACTATCCACCATGCATTTCATTTAAGCTACGAGGACCTTTCATCACCTTTGAAGCAATGCTTCATCTATTGCTCCCTCTTTCCGGAAGATTTTAAGTTTTTTAAAACAACATTAATATATCAATGGTTGGCAGAAGGATTTTTGCAAGATAAGGTAGATTTCTAGAAGTTGGGAAATGAGTACTACACAGAGCTACTGGTACGAAACCTATTGGAAGATACTAAGAAAGCATATGGTCAAGAAATATGCAAAATGCATGATCTTCTGTGGTCGTTTGCCCGCCAATTAGGAAAAGATGAAAACTGTGTACTAAGGGAGGGACGAGTTTTATCCAGGCCTGAGGGTTCACTGAAAATACGACGATTATCTATAGAAGGAAATAAGGTGAATACTGAATTATTTAAAAAGGAAAATGGGTTGAGAACAATATTGCTTCGCGAATCACCTAAAATTTCACTTGATTATCTCTGTAAAGCCTTTTCAAGCCTCCGCATCTTAGATCTCAGTTTCTCTAATTTTTCAAGCCTACCAGATTCTTTGGGTGATCTCGTGCATCTAAGATACTTAGATGTCACTGGTTCAAAGATAACAAATCTTCCGAATTCCATTGGAAATCTCAAATATCTAGAATATTTGGGTCTTGCTATGTGCAAAAGTTTGTCAGGTGTCCCTAGTAGTATCATTAATCTACAAGAACTAAAATATCTCAATTCTTGGGGTTCAGGGGTTAGGGGAATCCCAACAGGCCTAAATAAACTAGACAAGCTCGTTCAATTAGATGGATTCAAGCCAGACAAAAATAGTCTAGAAGGATTTAGCAGTCTAGACAGCATAGAAGCTCTATCACAGCTAATTTATCTCAGTTTTAGTAGTTTAGGGAAAGTATCGGACAAGGGCATAGCAAAAATGGCAAACCTTAAAAATAATGATAATTTACAAGAACTAAAATTAGATTATGGAGCTTTGAGCCCGGAAGAACAACTTTCCCAAACTAATGAAAAGAAGATCTCAACTGAGGATGTTCTAAATGAGCTCTGTCCTCCCCGTTCTCTAGAAATTGTTGATATTTTGGGTTACTTTGGCAGCCACCTTCCTAATTGGCTAAATTTGAGGGCAGACCTTCCAAAGTTGAGATTGCTTAATATCGAAAATTGTGCATGCTTTGAGGAGCTTGCGTTGTTAGGCGACCAACTTCTCAATTTGGATCGTCTTAGAATAGGTGGTGCATATTCAGTCGTGAGTGTAGGAGAAGAGTTCTTGTGGGGAATCCAAAACAGGGATGCAATAACAACAAGTTGTCATGCCATGTCCGCATTTCCCAAATTAAGAAAACTAACCTTTGATATGATGCTCAATTGGAAAGAGTGGCAGTGGAATAAGGGACAGGTAGCCATGCCCAAGCTAAAAGAATTACGTATTAGAGATTGTCCCCAGTTGAGATCTCTACCGGAAGGTCTTTTGCATCATGCTACTTCCTTGGAGTTTGTAGTGATTTCCGGTGCTAATAAGCTGATTTCCATAGAGAACCTCCCATCAATAAAAAAAATTTATGTTCGTAGATGTCCAAACTTGGAGAGAATTTCAAATTTGCCCAGCATCTCTCATATTTTAATTGAAAAATGCCCGAATCTAAAAGCTGTGGAAGCTGTACAGACAATGGAATTAGTTGATTTTGAAATGGAAACCCTACCAGATTACTTAAGGACAACAATGCCACGAAAGCTAAGAATCCGATGTAGTGAGGAGTTGTTGGTCAAGATTGTAAGCCAAGAAGAAAGTGGTTCTGAGTGGAACAAATTCAAGCACATTCCCAAGGTGAATCTCTACTCATTTGAAGAATCTTTCTATGCTACTTACCAAAAGACACCATTCCGTTTCACCACCAATGTAAGCACAAGGTCAGTTGACTCAGTTCAGAGATCTGAGATGATGTCGCAGCAAGAGTAGAAGCTATCTCTTGCCATTACTCTTTTTGTTTAGGTATATAGTAATTCCTCCACTTGATCTAACTAGCTTTATATTAATTATCATTTTTTTTTCAAATATGAGATTCAATTTATGCGTTGCTTGATAAATTCACCGTAGTCTTTTACTATCACATAAAGTATAGAATTTACAATTTGGATTGGTCCGGTATATCAGTTGTACCAGTACAATGTGGCAATTATAACTGTCAATTCCATAATTTCAATATATACATTTTAATTTGTTAGCACTAATTTGCCCTATATCTCTTTATTTTTGCAATTCGATGAGCCAATACTTCATCTGACATTGAAGAAATTTTCTTAAAAAAAAAATCTAATTCAAGTTTTCTTAAAATTTAACATATATATAGGAGTTGGCTAAGGTGCTATGCGTAACATAGAGGTCCTCCGTGCAACGGCTCAATATTTGAATTTTCAAAATTCTAATGGTCGATCCGAATCGTTCAACATGATCTCCATGTGAATATGTACTTGCAAACCAAATTTTACATTTTTTAGAATTTTTTTACTATTTTTTTAGATAGGTACAAAATCACTTGATCTGAATGGTACAGAATTTTCAGATCAAGTGATTTTGTGCCTATTAAAATTTGGTTTGCAAGTTTATATTAATATGGAGATCATGTTGAACGGTTCGGATCGACCGTTAGAATTTTAATGACTCAAATATTGAGCCGTTGCACGGATGCTCTCTATGCTACACGTAGCATATTAGCAATTTCCCATATATATGTATAGTAAATTTAGGCATTGGGCATGCAAGATGTGTCCTTTAAATTGGGATTGTCTAGAGCTATTTAGTTTGTGGATTTAATGTTATTACTACTGATTTATATTTTCTGTTTGTGCTTTGTAGATTTAGCATCTAAAGGAGTCAAATGTTGAGATCTGCAAAAATAGCACTGTTGAGGGTAAAAATAAATAAACTATTGGAAGGAGATTTCTGCAAAGGATGTTTTTTATTTGATTTTTGATCTACTTTGGTTCGCCCGTTGTTTAAATTTTTGGTCATTTTTTTTGGGTTGTATTTTCCCATTACTTAGTTTTCTTTCTGTTTGTTTATGTAATAAAAAAACATATTTATCCGAACTAGACTGGATTTCCTAACAAACAAAATCATTCATCTTTTTAAATAGCATGGTTTATTTTTTTTTATTTTTTTTCATTATTAAAAATGAGTCCGTTATAATTTTAGAAAACTTAACAATTGTCGAAATTATAATATACATTATTCAGTACAGCAGATGGAATCTTCCTATGCGCAACACTGATGTTGCATAGAAGAGATGCACTGGAGGTGGGCAATGCAATTGTCAATTGGTAATTTCTCATACTATATACCGCTTTCAATTTATAAGGCCACTTTCCAAATACAATGATTAGTTTCTCTTCCTTTGGAATTAAAGCCTTTTTGGGGGCATAAATAGATGAGATTTTAATATATTGAGTTTTTCTGAACAGGCTAATAACTGATTGGACTCGGTTGTCGGTTCACGAATAAACCAACTGGTACTACAATCCTTATTTCTAAATTATGAGAGGCATTAATTAACTAGATTGGTTAAGTTCTCATTTCATGTTATTAATTCCTGTTTGCTAAATTTTAGCTTAGTCTCCAAACTTGTACACCTTGGAAAGAGGATCAGTGCTAAAGATGGAGAGGAGAGCAAGCAGAAATCACACACTATCACTACCACCCTTTGATATACGAGAAGTATGTTTGATGGAACATCAACATAGCAACAATCTCATCCCAAAAAGACCTTCTAAAAGGTATACATTACAGGTACCAACATTTTATTACGGTAAGAGCATAAAACACCTGACAAAACTGTGGAGGGGTATACTGAATCAACCTTCTCATTTACAATCGCATCTAAAATGGTTAGTTGGACCTGCCCCGATCTTTGATTCTCCATGGTTCTCATTTACAGCTGATTGTATAATGGCAACAGAAATCCTTGGTACTGTTCATCAAGAAAACTAAAAGGAAGTATCATAATATTACTGAATCAATTTGACCCGTTTCCAAAATTTGATCCACTGGGGCAGGTGGGCAGCCCTATTCTTCAAACTAATAAATCTCACAATTTGACCTGTTTCCAAAATTGCAGAATCAAAGCAGAGACAAACATATGGATATGGTTACACTGAAATAATACATATTTAGGCTCTTCTGGCACTCAATTCAATTTCAGATGTGTCTATACTCTATACACCCCGGGATCTGAACGTGTAGGTGGACAAATTGGCAAAGATTGCATGAATACATGGGTTCGTTTGCCAAGGTATCTACCATATAAATAGACTGTTTCAATTTCCCTTTTTATATAGCTTACACAATTTCCAGTTTTTCCCTTTCAAAACTAGTACTGTTTTCAGTGGGTCCCTGGTACGGCTATCATCTACCTGTTTTGGTTCACAATGTCCATGGTACGGCTACTGGATAATGCTTTTCACAATCACTGGTACGGGTAGTGGTTTTCCTCTGACTGGTACTGGATTGTGCTTTACCATAATGCTCTGAGTATTACCCTCAATGATACACTTCTCTTGTTGATACTGTTTTGCCATGCACTGGTTTCTCTCTGGGTTGTACAATTTCTATACAGCTTGTAAACTGTAAAGTATGGGTAATGGGTTGATACTGTATGTGCAATATCTACTGCTACTTATACCAATATTGTCTTTCTATTTTGGCTTTTCTGTTTTTCACTTTTTGCATTTTTCCTTGGGTTTTTATGGGTGGTGGTTAATATGTAAGTATGCTGGGCATATCTGTAATTTCTAACATATACTGGTACTGCTCCAGTTTTTCCTTTTTCTTTGGGTCCTGGATGTGTGTCTCTTATGATATTTATATGCATGTATCATGTTTAAGGTAGCTGTAATATGATGTACTGTAAGTGTAAGGTTACTTTTCATGTCTGAGGGAGTTACCATAGTTTCAGGGCTGTGCTTTGCTGAACTCCAAGGGATGGCAAAGATGCAAAGGGCATTAAAAGCACTGAGTGATAAACTGCTAATACAGTTGGTTTAATGTAAGATACTGTATGGGTATATGGTGGTATTTTGGCTTCTCAGTATCTCAGGGGTTGCATTGTTTTATCAACTCTGTTCTGTAAAATTTCCAAAAATATTTAATTTTTTTACTTGTGTGATTTTGACTTTTCAGACAATAGTGCTTCTTCAAAAAAACTTGGCCGGATTGCTCCTCTGGTATTCCTTTCTGCTGCTTAAAAGAGTTAAAGAACATAATATATTATTTGATTATGCAATTACCTTGACTGACATTTATTTTTTCTATGCAGCCCTTGCCATTGAAGTGACTTACGGAGGGACTCAGAGATACAAAATCTTTGAGAACTGATAACATTTGCCAAATGTATGTATGTATTCATTAGCGATATGCTTGGTAGAGATAAAAGTAAAGGAATAAGGGTACAAGTCTTATCAACTTTTTTTTGTTTACCAGTAAGAGGATCACTTGAGAACTTTCAACAACAACATAGAAGACGACAAAAAAATAATTGAACTTCAGAAGGTATGATAACTTATTTATTGGAAGAATATCAAGTCTTAGATAAACTATATATAGACACACATCTTTAATTTAATTTATTTTTTTGTTTCTGTGACTCAGGTACTAGCTAGATGAGAAATTAATGAACTCTCCTGCTTGATGAAATTGGAGTGAATTAAGTTTGATGAGATGGGGGCACAGGAGGATGTCAAAACAACACTTGATGAAATTGGAACGAGCAATATGGTGAAGGGGGTAGCAGTAGCAGGAGACATACGCCTTTTGGATTTGTCAACTAATTACATGAATATACTTGATAAAATGTCCAATTATTATGAAATATATCAGTGGGATGTCTTAGAGATATATGAAAAGATGGCCTTTGTTTTATTATCTTTACTACTTTTAACTTCATTTTCTTTGAATTGTTGTCTGTTTTCAGCATATATATGTATGGCAGGATCCGCATCTGCTGCGATTCTTCGCTAATCAACAGTGCCCTACGATCCCTGCTTTTCCAAATCCAACCGTTCAATTGTTTCGAGATTTGTGCAAGGAAAAATCATCTGCTTTGAGATACGTGCATGAAATTATTGGACGGTCAGATTTGGAAAAGCAGGAATTTTAGAGTTACTGTTCACCCTTTTAGAATCGCAGCAGATGTGAATCCATGTATGGCAATACTTGTTATGAGAAAATTTGGAATTTTTTTTTTGAAAAAGAAAATTATATGTACAAATTAAACTAGTATTAAATTGTCACAGCGCAAGTTTATTGTGAAATTAAAAAAATATTGTGAAATAAGTACAACTGAAAATCACAGTGTTCAATCATAATTGTTATTGTGAATATGAAATTTTTATATTTTTTTTCAAAACTATTTTCAATATAAACATTTATCAAAAAAAAACTCAAATTTCCATCAGAGTTAAATAGATTTTCATCAAAAATAAAATTTCCATGAAAACCCAATTTTTCTTTGAAAATAAAGGAGTTTGCTAAGTTATTGTATTTAGTCAAGTTTCAAAACTCCTGTTCAATAATTTTACATCTTTCGATCTCGATCTTAATTTTTTCTTGAAGATTATTTTCTTAATATTCAGAACTTGATTATATAGGGTTCTTAATTAATAATTTTTTTGAAAGTTGATTGTGTCAAATAATTGAAAAACTTAATTGAACAAATTATTTTAACATAAGGACACAATCAAATATCCGATCAAGTACACATGGGTGCATAAAAAAGCTCATGAGTCATAACTTGTTTGGAATCAATTTGGGTTCAACTCATTAGTAACTCGAGTTGAAATTTATTAACTTGATTGTCTCTTGAGTTGAGTCCCAGTTGCCCTGAATTCGGTTGACTCACTAACTTGGTAAATTGTGTAATGCTTTGTTAGACTTTGCTATTTAGTAATTTGATAAACTTTGTACTATTTAATTATGTATTTGCCACTGCCTCATTATGTGTACAATTTTGATAAACTATGTATATTTATTTTGTTAGACTTTATTTTGATAATTTTTAATTCGATAAATTATGTACTATATTATGAGTTATGAGTCGACTCGAATTGTTTTGCGAGTTGAATTCAAATTAGATTTTCTAACTCAAACTGAATTAATAACTCGGACTCAATTCGACTCATGAGTTCACGAGTTGAATTAACTAGCTCATGAACAGCCCTAAATGTACACCCAAAAAAAAAAATTAATTAGTGTCGGCGAAGGGTTTTTCCCAGAATCCCAGTGACTTCTAAATTGAAATTAGGGCAAATTTCGTCGGAGATCACTCAACTTTGCTCTTTGTCACGAATTGGTCACTCAACTTTGAATTGTCCCCCGAAAGCCATCCAACTTTTAATTTGTTCCGTTTAAGTCACTTTGTTAAGTTTTCCATCCAAAATTTAACAGAAATATGACATGGACGTCCAACTCATCATTTTTTAATATTATCAAATCTTTTGACTTAATTGGGTACAATTTAGAGGTACTATTCTATTTCCATCATTCCTTCTTTCTTTTTTATTTCTCCAGACTCTTCATTTCCTTTCTCAATTTCTTTCCTTTCTCACCTGAACCTACAAAAGGCATATGCAAAATTCATTAAATCATAAGCAGAAATTTTACCATAGCATGATGTTATAAATGGCTTCAAAATAATCAATCTCGTAATAATAGTAAAAATACAAAATAATCAAATGTGCTTAAAGAAAATTAATAATGGGTTTAGTTCAATTTGGTGGTCCAGTAATGCATAAATTCGCAACACTTTAGAAAAAATTCTAAGTCGGAATCTAGAGAAATTCTATAGTTTTGACAAACACAATTCAATTTTTTATTAAGTGTATATGTTCATAGTATAATTTTGTGCACCTTCATTTCCGTTCACCAAATAAAAATTAAATAAAACAACAGTAGTTCAACTCATCATTAGAAGAAGAAAAACATAGTATAACAAATTAGTCTCTGTACTATAAATAGGCCACACATGGGAGTTCTTTTGATGCTTCATTGTTGAGTTCTTCACTTGATGATGAAATTAGGGTTTAAGAGAAAATAATTTTCGGGCTATAGTAAGGAAGAACATGGACAAGAGGGAATGTGGACAAGGTGTAAAAAAAAAAAGGAAAGAAATTACCAATTCTAATAAAAGACGTTAAAAAAAAAAGAGGAAAGAAATTGAGAAAGGAAATGAAGAGTCTGGAGAGAGACGAAGAGAGAAATAAAAAAGAAAGAGGGAATGATGGGAATAGAATAGTGCCTCCAAATTGTACCCAATTAAGTCAAAAGATTTAATAATATTAAAAAATGATGAGTTGGATGTCCATGTCATATTTCTATTAAATTTTGGATGGAAAACTTAACAGAGTGACTTAAACGGAACAAATTAAAAGTTGAGTGGCTTTCGGGGGATAAATCAAAGTTGAGTGACCAATTCGTGACAAAGAGCAAAGTTGAGTG
The DNA here is from genome assembly GCA_964058825.1 of Carex arenaria. Taxonomy (NCBI): domain Eukaryota; kingdom Viridiplantae; phylum Streptophyta; class Magnoliopsida; order Poales; family Cyperaceae; genus Carex; species Carex arenaria. Next base: position 87,518 of record CAXKVW010000189.1, read on the forward strand.
ACCTCCGACGAAGTTTACCCTTGAAATTAAAAAGCTTGTCGCATCTCCCGTCTTCTTCTATCGACCAAAATTGGGTTTTATTCATTTCCGATCAAGGGAAGGGTGGGTTGCTTTCAAATCGGACCAAAGTAGCACCGCACTCTACTTCATACTTCTTCCCCACTGAACAAAATTAGTCCCAGAGCAGCGCCTCACCTCCTCACTTTGATTTTTAGTCAGCTTCCTCCTCTCTCGCTAGTCGCAACACAACTGTTTGTTGAAATGCCCCACAGAGATATGCTTCACACGTGGTGCCTAAACCACTTCTCCACCTCTTCTTCCAAATGCAAGGACGCAAACTAGCTAGCCTCTCTCTAACTCCCAACCATTGTAAATGCTCTGCCTGCTCTCTTGATAGATCAGCAACTTTAGGTAATTTTGGCATTTAGTCCAATTTAAGATAACTTGATTGTACCAATTGGGAATCCCTGACCGTGCACACAAGTTACTTGATGAAATGTCCCAAACAAACTTAGGCTATGCTGTTTCTATCAAATTGAGAAACAAGGCATAAATTTAGGACCCTAAAAATGTGGTAATTATGCATCACTGTATATACCAATTCTAGAGGCATCACATATTTTAGTACGGTACTAGGAGTTATTTCTTTGAGCCTCAACAAAGCACCAATTTGTCAAGTGAAGAAAAAGCAAACAAAAACATTCCTTCACTACTAAAATCTGATTCTTAAAGACAGTTTGTTTCATAGAGACTACAAGCTTGTTAATTTGTATAAGAGGACTGATCAGAAAACATTAATTTAGGAAATAAGAGTTCCTACTTAGCCTTTTGCTACATTCAGTATTATTTATTGTTATAAATTTTTAGTCATTGCTTGCTTCTTGATTCTTTAGATCACTTTGCTCGCTGACCAAATCCCTAGAAAGGAAAAATGACCAAAAAGGCCTTCTGGAAGATTCAAACTTGATACAGAATCTAAACCCCTCCTAATGCAAAAGGGCATAACCTAACAGTACTATGTGTGGTACCTATTGTACTGACTTGGCTTGAAGACTTGAGCACTTTATGTAAATTCTATTTATCATTCTTTCATTTTCTTTTTCAGGTAATCCATTGATAAATTATAGCACACCTTCAGTAAGGCCCTTGCAGCTAACCTCTCCTCTCTGGATTTCTGTCCACCCAAGTTAAACAAATCGGGTGTATCTGTCCATTGTAACTATTTCATCCCATGGCCATGGGAACCCGCCAGCTGCAATTACTTGTAAAAGAACGTTATTGGTCGGGCACTTTTACTGTTAAAGATGCTCTTCAATTTTTTGATCGCTTGCTGGCCGCTAAGAACCCGGCACCGTCCATCTATTCCTTTACCCAACTCTTTACAGCCTTAACTCGTATGAAGAACTCAAACAACCATTATGCAACTGTCTTTTCACTCTTCAACCGCTGGACCCAATCTAGAGGGGTCTCACCGTCACCCGATGTTTGCACCTATAGTGTCTTGATCAGCTACTGTATCCGAATTAAACAGCCGAGACTAGGCTTGGTTTTCTTGGGGTGGTTTGTTAAGGGCGGGCAGAGAGCTGAACCTAACATCTTCAATCCACTACTTAAGGGCCTTTGTTCTGAGAATAGGATTAGTGAGGCTGTAGTCATGGCATTCAATAAAATGCCAAAGCTGGGTTGCACACCTGACGTGATCTCCTACAACACAATTATTGATAGCCTTTGTAAAGATGGTGCAGTTAGTAAAGCAATTAGTTTGTTTGAGCAAATGCACTGAAAGGGTATTGTGCCAAATGTAGTGACATACAACTCACTGATTGACGGCCTTTGCAAAGAAGGCACAATTAGTAAAGCATTTAGTTTGTTTGAGCGAATGCTTTCAGAGGGTATTGTACTAGATGTAATCACATACAACTCACTGATTAATGGCCTGTGCAAGGAAGGAGATACTGAGAAGGCAGAGGAACTGTTGTACTACATGGTTTCTGAAGGACTTCAACCTGATGTTGTGACCTATACTACTCTGATGGATGGTTTATGCAAGAAAGGGCAATTGGACAAGGGAGTGGAAATGCTTCAGTCCATGATTTCTAAAGGACATGATCCCAATGTTGTGACCTATACTACCATCATAGATGCTCTATGCAAGGAGGGGAAAGCTGAAAAGGCAGAGCAGGTGCTATGTAATATGATTTCTAGAGGAAAGGATCCTAATGTTTTCACCTACAGTACTCTTATAGATGGCCTTTGCAAGATGAACAAATCGGAAAAGGCAAAGTGGGTTCTGAATGAGATGGTTTCAAAGGGAATATTGCCTAACACCGTGACATGCACTATAATTGTGGATGCACTTTGCAAGAGTGGGGAAATGGACGGAGCAGAGAAACTACTGTATCATATGATTGATAAAGGTGCCACACCTAATCTTATCACATATACTAGTGTTATAAATGGATACTCTAAGCTAGGCTGCTGGAAAGAGTCGATTAGAGTTTTCAAGGATATGATTGATCGAGGCTTTTTGCCAGATGAGGTTACTTATGGATCAATGATGGATTCTTTGTGCAAACAAGGACAAAGCAAGGAAGCTGAAAAGTTGCTCGACTTAATGGTAAGGGGAGGTATAAAACCAGGTGTTGTATCATATCGATTTTTACTTCTTGGCTATGTAAATGATGGTAATATTGATGATGTGATGAATATCCTAGATAGAATGCATCTCAATCATGTAGCGCCAGATCTCTCGACTTACACTTCCTTGATTAAAACATATGCTAAGAACAAAAAGGTAGATAATGCTATCTGCGTGCTGAACAGAATGAAGCAAGAAGGGGTGAAACCCGATTTAGCTTCCTATGCTCCCATATTAGAACTGCTTCTCAAAATGGGACGCGATGATGATGCGAGAGATCTCATGGAGCAGACAAGTGGCAAGGCAAATGATTGATGCGCCAAATCGGGTGGAAGATGGCTTCTTGGAATGTAGATAATCAATTAATTAACTTTGGGCAGTTCCTTCCGCTATTAACTTTAAAAGTTTTTGTACTGCTTGGCTGATTATTTTTGTGATAATTTGTAATGTTATTTGGTTATTCTGCATTTATTTACAGATTCAAAGCAATTGCTACATGCTCTTCTTGCTGTAATTTTTGGGTGTCTTTGTATATATTGGGTGGTGCTGTCCTTGTGTTTTCCTAGGGAATTTTGGTGTCTTTGTAACTTTTGGGTGTCTTTGTATATAATTTTGGGTGTCCTTGTCTTTGTATATATTGTGTAGTGCTGTCCTTGGGTTGTAGTTTTCTGCTGAAAAATTTGGTTTTCCAAGGGGTTTCGTTGTAAATTGGGGTCTCAGCTGACATATATGAGGGCTCTGCTATACATTTGGTTTTTCAAGGGGCTTGGCTGCAAATTGGGTTTTCTAGGGGGTTTTGTTCTAAATTGTAAATTGGGGTCTGACCTGATATATATGTGGTCTTTTCTGTTATTTTTGGTGTTTTAAGAGTTTTTATGCAATTTGGAGTCTGGTACAGGATATGGATGGAATCTATGTAACAGTTTCCATAATTGGTACTTGGAGCCTTGAGTTTTGGTTGTAATTTTGGATCTGGTTCTTGATATGGGATCTGTATAGAGTTCTTGTAAAAGGACAAGGACTAGTACAAGGTTGTGGGATCTCTAGAAGTGAACTAAGTTCTGATGAACGTATCTTTCCTTAAGAAGGATTGTTCGAAGCATGCTCCTCAAATAACTGCTTTATATTCTGTCTTTTTTTCTTGGATTACTGTTGTATGTACATCCTGCTTTATATTTCACTCAAGGGACATATTCTTGCATTTTATTAGCTCTTCATGGGCATCCAAATAATATTAAAGTGATATAATTTCTTGTCAACGCATTGCATGATATACAATATACTTAATTAATTAGTTCTGTTATTTAAAAGTTTAAAATAGTTTTTTAATATTTAAATTTATTGGTACCGATGAATTTCTCCTTGATATAAATAAATTGGTTATAAATAAATGATTCTCTAACTGTATTACTGACAAAAAATAATTAACTATAAATCGTATGGATATAATTAATTAATTGATTGAAGTATACAAAATTCTTCTACTTTTTTTTCGGTATAAATGCTATCTATGCTTGCAAGTTACAACACCGCAAGCAAAAAACATATTAAGCCAAATTACTTCAACATATAAATATAATAATAAGCTATTGATAAACTTTTGAGCAATTATATCTATAATTGAACAAGTATTATAGTGTTGTTTTCTATACGAATTATAATATATCTTTAAATTTTACAAGAAGCAAGGAACACTACAAAATATAAGGAATCTCAATAGAATTTTGTAGGAATCTCAATAGAAAGATAAAAATTGTGATATCTTCAGATGTCTTACATTGAGTCTGTAACAAAATATTTGAGTTTAGATGCGAACCGCTCAATTAGAAAACAACCTAATTTTATCATATATCATGTAATTCCGAGGATCCGATTCCGTAATGAACTCATATTACCCAAAGTAACTCAAATTTTCGGATTTAACAACCTGATTTTATCATATATCATGTACCTGAAAAATAATTTTCCGAGGATACGATTCCATAATGAATTCATATTACCCAAAGTAACTCAAATTTTGAGTTAGATCCGGACTGTTAAATCTCTTTTGGCACAATCGGATTGGCTCGAATTTAATCGAACTGGATCTGAACTCAAAATTTGAATTACTTCAGAGGATTTGGAAATACTGTAAGCGAACCTATTCTACTAGACCATAACCAGAAACCAAGTAAGCGAACCTACAAAACAATTCAGTAGAGGTTTACCCAAGTAACCCAACTGTCATGTAAATTGATCGAAAAAATTTCTTATTCCCTCTCATTCTCTCGAGTGCATATCCTCTGAGATATCTCAATTTTTGCGTGACCGACGTGTTCGGTGCCTATTCGGGGATAACACAGGGGCCAATATTATTTGTACTTTGAGATTTGTGCAAAACTATTTAAATGGTTAAGATTTTCTCTAAAGTCACGCAAAGTTTGAGATATCTCAGAGGATGCGGATTCTTCTCTCTACCCCTCTCAAAATTTTGAACTGCAAAAATCCAGCTCTGGCGCTCCCTCCCGAGGCAAGGTTTCTGTGAAGCAACTCAAATTTTGAGTTTAGATCAGGACCATCCCATCAGAACTCGGGTCAATCCAGCCCGAAATGGAATGCCCGGGCTCCTTTAATATTCGTGCCAAAAAATGAAATTTAATTGACATACTGTTTCTTACACTCAGGCCCCCTGTCAGTGTTTTAATAATTCCAATGGTTGTCTCATTTTAGCTGGTGCGTGCGGGTCCCATAGTTCAGCGACCCTTCTTTTAAATTGCCGCTGCCCGAATTAATGACCGCTCTGCCATGCTCCCTTTCTCCTTCATTTGTTCCTTTGACCAGGTCAAAATTAACTGAGTTGAGAAAGAATAATATTTGCCTCTGAATATTATTCATCACAGGCCAAGCAAGGCAACAAATCAAGCTACAAATCAAGCTAGAGCCAGAATTAGTACCCAGCTGGATTCTTGTAATAATTAGGATGAAATTAGGCAGTCAGTGTAAAATAGGAAGGAGCCAAACGGCTAGTAGAGAATTTGGCTATATATACTTGTGTACAGAACATGTAAACACACAGAATACAATAAAAAAGAACAATTGTTCATCATATTTCTACTCTTTAAATTTTTCACATGGTATCAGAGCGGGAAAATTCCTGACTCAAGAACAGTAAATATTGCTGCAGATAACGAGTCCTGCAGACAATATCAGAAAATTCACAAGGCTCTCAGAATTGATCAGCAACGATTTCCTCAGCCAATAACTTGACGAGCTATCCGTGGCTTTCATTCGCCATCATAGAGCAACTCATAAAGGGGCATCAACAGAAAAAGGCAAGCCAAATTTCTGTCAAGTAAGTTCCTGTTCTTACCAGAAAAAGGGAAATTAGCACAAATATTTGGTATCAGAAAAAATCTGTACCAGCAACCAGAAAAATTCATACACCAGCAATAATCTGAAAATCTGTACCAGTGCCCATAAAGCCATGTCACAACTGTTTGATAACACCAAACTCACAACCCTCATCCTAAATGGCAACAAGAACTACATCCCTTGGTCTAGATCGGTTACAATAGGTCTTGGTGGCAAAGGGAAACTCCACTTTGTCACTGGAACCAAAGAAAGACCCAAACCAGAAAAAGCAAACGAGGCAACAGCTGCAGAAACAGCACTAATTGAAGAATGGGACACCAACGATCAAATGATCATGTCCTGGCTTCTCAGTACAATGGATCCGAAAATCTCAAATGTGCTAATGTATTCCAAATCATCCAAAGAAATATGGGACAAGGCAAGAAAAAGGTACGGTCAAACCAAAAACTTTGCTCACATCTTTAGTCTCAAACAAGAAATCTCAAAAATCAGACAAGGTAATCTCAGCAACAATGACCTAGTAACTGAAATAATGTCAAAATTGGAGGAACTTAACATATACCTCCCACCAACCACTGACCCGAATGAACTCCAAAAAAGAACCGAGCAAGACCTTATTTTTACCTATCTCGGAGCCCTTGACCCCAGCTATGAAGCAATCCGATCTCAAGTCTTGGCATCAGCCGAAATGCCAAGCTTTGATGATGTGGTTGCGAGAATCGAGCAAGAGCAGTCTAGGAGGTCTCTCATGAATCCTCATCAGTCCGAAACCACTGAAAACCAAGCCTTCAAAACTTATCACAACCGTAACTCTAACCCTAGAGGACCGGCCAAATTGAAGGGAGCCACTGCCTCCGACTGGTGCGACCACTGCAAGCGTGCAGGGCACAACCGAGAAGGATGCTGGGTGTTACACCCTCATCTCAGGCCGGTGCGCAACAAAGGGGGTAGGGGCGGCGGAAAACAGGAAGCCTTCAGCGGCTTGAGCAAAGGACCAGACGGCTTGAGCAAGGGGCCAGACCAAAGAAATGAAGGGAGTGAACCGGCTGGAATGAGAACCGAACCAACAAAAGACCTAGGGGCCGAACTCTCTGGATCTTCTGTGGCGCCGACTGCACAGTTAGCAAATCTCATGACCCAACTGAGCAGTCTATTACAGCAACATGCTGCAGGTTCTTCTAAACTTTCTATTTTTCATACTAATTTCTGTGAACTTTTAAAGCTGTTGGAAAATTGTGCTCCAAAATTTGCCAATATCTGCCGATATAAAAAAAATTGGATCGTAGACTCCGGTGCTACCGATCATATGACTTGCAATCCAAATAAATTACAAAATTTTACCAAATTAAAGGAACCGCAATATGTCACTGTTGCTAATGGTGACAAAACTCAAATTCTTGGAATCGGTACCACTAATCTCCTTAACGAGAATGTTAAAGATGTCTTGTACTTACCAAATTTTAATTCCAATTTATTATCAGTAAGAAAAATAACTCAAGATTTAAATTGTGATGTTATTTTCTCACCAAATAAAGTGACATTTCAGGATCGAGTCACAGGGAAGAAGATTGGTGAGGGAATTTTTAGAAACGGTCTATATTATCTTGAAGACACTATCAATAAATGCTTTGTGTCAATGAGTCCAGTAGATCGAGACAAATTACTGCACTGGAGATTTGGTCATCCATCTGATCAAGTTTTAAACAAACTTTTTTGTTATAAATTAGACTCAAATAATTGTGATATTTGTAAGCTTGCTAAACAAACTAGATTGCCTTTCCCCTCTTCTACTAGCATATCAGAAAAATGTTTTGATTTGATTCACTCTGATGTCTGGGGACCTGCTCCCGTTGACTCATATAATAATTTTAAGTATTTTGTCACTTTTATTGATGATTATTCTCGAACTACTTGGATTTATCTTTTAAAAGCAAAAAATGAAGTATTTTCTTGTTTTCAAGAATTTTTTAATTTTATTGTAAATCAATATAATGGCAAAGTAAAGATTTTTCGATCAGATAATGGGACAGAATATGTCAACAAAAATTTTGCCGATTTTTTCAAACAAAATGGTATTTTACATCAAACCTCATGTGTTAACACTCCTCAACAGAACGGAGTGGCAGAAAGAAAAAATCGTCATCTCCTTGAAGTTACTAGGGCATTGCTTTTTCAAAATAACGTTCCAAAGATTTATTGGTCAGATGCAGTGTTAACAGCAACTTATCTTATCAACAGGTTACCAAGTATAAAACTAAATAACATGAGTCCCTTAGAAATTCTCAAAGAAAGAAAAATAGATCTAGATCATATTCGAGTTTTTGGATGTACATGCTTTGTGCACATAAAAAGAAATGACAAATTGGATAGGAATTCGGTTAAAACAATTTTTTTAGGGTATTCTTCAGGAAAAAAAGGTTACAAATGTTATGATCCCAAAAACCACAAACTTTACATCTCAAGGGATGTGTCGTTCATTGAGAGTGAACCATATTACCAACTAAGCAAGCCAGAAAATAACCAACCAATCACGTTGCCTCCAAATAATTTTTTATTTCCTGAAGTAACCATTCAAGAACAGGTTGAGACTGTAGAGGAAGAACAGATCGATGAATCAAGCGCAATTTCTTCAGGGGGAGAAGAGGAAATTGAAGAGTCAGCTCAAGAAGAAATTACCTTGAGAAGGTCAACATGACAGACTCGGCCGCCTACAAAATTGAGGGATTATGTATCCCATCAGGTAAAGTACCCAATTCAAGATTTTATCTGTTATGAAAAGGTATCTCCTGAATATCGGGCTTATTTGAGTAACATAACTAGCCAAATCGAACCAGCCAGCTTTGATGAAGCCAATTTAGATCCACTTTGGTGTAAGGCCATGAAAGAAGAACTTCATGCCTTGGAAAAAAATGACACATGGGACATTGTCAACTTACCAAAGGGAAAAAAAACCTGTAGGGTGTAAATGGGTATACAAGATCAAATATAATAGTGATGGTACAGTATAAAGGTATAAGGCTAGGTTAGTGGCCAAGGGATTCACCCAAACCTATGGTATTGACTATCAAGAAACTTTTGCACCAGTAGCTAAGATGAGTACAGTTAGAATCCTGTTATCAGTAGCTACCAACTTAGGATGGAACCTTTTTCAAATGGATGTAAAAAATGCATTTCTTCAAGGCAATCTGGAAGAAGAAGTCTATATGACTCTTCCTCCAGGTCATAAAATTACCTCAGATCCATCGTTGGTGTGTAAACTAAGGAAGGCAATCTATGGGCTAAAACAATCTCCAAGAGCATGGTATGCCAAGCTAAGCTTTTTCCTTCTAAAAATTAATTTTGTTAAAAGCACAGCTGATTATTCCATGTTTATTAAACACTCTGAAAAATCCACCATCATTATCCTTGTCTATGTAGATGACATTATCATCACTGGAAATGATAATGAAGAAATTAAAAGAGTTAAGCAGTCATTGAAAAATGAGTTTGATATCAAGGATCTTGGTACACTGTCATATTTTCTTGGAATAGAAATAGCTCACTCAAGCAAAGGATTATTTCTATCCCAAAGAAAATATGTCATTGACCTATTAAAAGAGACTGGTAAGTTAGGAGCAAAACCAGCCGGTACCCCAATGGAAACCAACATTAAACTTGGACCAGAAGATGGTGAACCACTACCTGACATAGGACAGTATCAGAGGTTGGTAGGAAAATTAATATATCTTACGGTTACCAAACCTGATATTGCATTTGCAGTTAGTGTTGTAAGTCAATTTATGCATGCTCCGCGTAACAGTCACTTGAGTACCATTGATAGAATACTGAGATATCTCAAAGGTACTCCAGGTCAAGGAATATGGATGAAGAAAAACACTACTAACAATGTGGTTGGTTATTCTGATGCAGATTGGGCTGGAAGCTGTGACAGAAAATCAACCACAGGATTTTGTACGTTTGTAGGTGGAAACCTAGTGACATGGAAAAGCAAAAAGCAGAATGTTGTGGCACGATCAAGCGCAGAGGCAGAGTATCGAGCCATGGCATCCACAGCAAGCGAGCTCACTTGGATCAAACACCTACTTCACGACATGAAGATAGAGTGCAAAGGAGCTATACAGATGTACTGTGACAATCAAGCAGCACGACACATTGCATCCAATCCCGTCTTCCATGAAAGAACAAAGCATATTGAAGTTGATTGCCATTTTGTTCGGGACAAGGTGCAATCAGGAGAAATTGAGACACCATTCGTCAAAAGCCAAGAGCAACTAGCAGATATCTTCACTAAAGCACTCAACAAATCAACATTTGATAATATACTTAGCAAGTTGGGCTCAATAAATTTATTCGAGTCCAACTTGAGGGGGAGTGTTGAGAAAGAATAATATTTGCCTCTGAATATTATTCATCACAGGCCAAGCAAGGCAACAAATCAAGCTACAAATCAAGCTAGAGCCAGAATTAGTACCCAGCTGGATTCTTGTAATAATTAGGATGAAATTAGGCCGTCAGTGTATAATAGGAAGGAGCCAAACGGCTAGTAGAGAATTTGGCTATATATACTTGTGTACAGAACATGTAAACACACAGAATACAATAAAAAAGAACAATTGTTCATCATATTTCTACTCTTTAAATTTTTCACAGAATCGCCACCAATTCAGCTCCGATATCTGACAATTTGGAGGCTTTTGTAGGTGAAGGGTGAAAATCATGCGAAATTACAGCAATTGCAGTTGCAGGAGTTTGAGATACAACAGTTGTGTGAGGCATCCAGGTAAATTTTCTTGCACCAGCCAACCTTACTAGAACTAGAGGCACCTATTAAGATCTGTGGTATTGAAACATTTTAATTCTATTTACCTCCTTTAAAAAAGAATATAATAACATCATTTATACACTCTTCTTCCTCAAAAAAAAAAAATTACCCTCTTTTGGTGATAAATAATGTTAAATTTCCTGGTACCATTATTTGTACTCAACCTCTTTGGTAGTAGGGTACCATGCTGTCATGCATAAACTATTGAAGCTTTAAACAACATGAGTCTATTTTCAGTTTCTGACAATATTTCAAATTGCTATCTCAGTTAAAATAGAAATATAATAGGCCACAAAATTAACAGCATATATAAAACCTATATCGAGGTCTAGCACCGCTGGTAAAGGTAGGCAAATTATGGTACAGACACATGGATCGCCTATACTAGAAAAATAAATGTCAGTCAAGGTAGGTATAATCAAATAATACATTATTTTCTTTTACTCTTTTAAGAAGCAGAAAGGAATACCAGACGAGCAATCCGGCCAAATTGGAGAAGCACCATTTTCTGAAAAGTCAAAATCACACAAAGAAAATATTTTTGGAAATTTTATACTTTAATAGAAGGTTCAATAGAAGGTAGATACTGAGAAGGCTCTTAAATGGTCTTCAAGAGAAGGTTCCAGTTCTGGCATTTACACTTTATTATTGGTTTGTTCAAGAAGAGAGATACTGAGAAGGCAGAGGAAGTGTTGTGCACTATGCAATGTTGTGACTTACAGTATCATCATAGATGCACTATGCAAGGAGAAATCAAAATGAAAGCATTTTCTCCCTCCTTGCACACTGCATCCATGATGCTATTATGAGTCTTTCTAGTTTCCAATTTCCAACAACCTAACTGAAATGGCGGCGCATTCTAAAGAACTAGAGCTGGTTACCTAGATTACATATTTGCAGTTGCAAACCGCCAAAATTAATTATTTGTATTAACCCAATGAAATGTTTTAAATGGGTTGGGCTACAATTTTCTTTTGAAAAGCTTATCATGGTTGGTTTTTTCTATTTCGGCCCAAAATGACCTCCACGTTTTATTGCCTTATTCATTGAATTAAATGTTTCTCTTCCCAAAATCATTTAAGAATGTTGTTAGACGGAAATATTTCTGTCACAATTTAATGTTTTATATATAATATTTCATTCGGAAAGACCATTCAACTTCAGCTTTAACATATATCATTTTAGTTTTGACGAAAATTACAAGAAATTGTGAAATGCTAGAGATAATTTCACTTCAATTAAAAGCAATTGTACTTTATGTTCATAATACACATCGCCTCATCTAACAACATTGAATTTGGATACAACACAATCCGGGTTTTAACTGGCTGACATATACAGAATAAAGACAAGTAGACTAGAATGCAAAGCACCCAAAAAAAGCAGGTCAGAAGTGTGGCTGCAAAACATTGAATCACGCAAAAAAAACATCTGTCCAGGGCTTTTTCACCAACAAACACTTATATTGTTACAAGTAACACTAAATTGAGCAACCAACTAACTTAAAGTACATAAATTGATCATTTTACATTCAAATAAGCTATCTGTAAACAACAGGATTAAGCACTTCAATCATTATTCTTACCAATTATCTGCTCCATGAGATTTCTCGCATCATCATCTCGTCCCATTTTCAAAAGCAGTTCTAATACTAGTGCAGAGGCAGCTAAATCTGGTTTCACCCCTTCTTTCTTCATTCTGTTCAGTACATTCATAGCTGAGTCTACTTTTCTCTTCTTAGCATATGCTTTGAGCAAGGAAGTGTAAGTCGAGAGATCTGGCGCTACATGATTAAGATGCATTCTATCTAGGATATTCATCACATCATCAATATTACCATCATTTACATAGCCAACAAGTAAAAATCGATATGCTACAACACCTGGTTTTATACCTCCCTTTACCATTAAGTCGAGCAACTTTCCAGCTTCCTTGCTTTGTCCTTGTTTGCACAAAGAATCCATCATTGATCGATAAGTAACCTCATCCGGCAAAAAGCCTCGATCAATCATATCCTTGAAAATCCTAATCGACTCTTTCCAACAGCCGAGCTTAGAATATCCATTTATAACAATACTATATGTGATGAGATCAGGTGTGGCGCCTTGATCAAGCATATCATATAGTAGTTTTTCTGCCTTGTCAGTTTCCCCCTTCTTACAAAGTGCATCCACAATTATAGTGCAAGTCACGGTGTTAGGCAATAATCCCTTTGAAACCATCTCATTCAGAACCTTCTTTGCCTTTTCTAATTTGTTAATCTTGCAGAACCCATCTATAAGAGTACTGTAGGTGAAAACATTAGGATCCTTTCCTCTAGAAATCATATTATATAGCACCTGCTCTGCCTTTTCAGTATCCCCCACCTTGCATAGAGCATCTATGATGGTAGTATAGGTCACAACATCGGGATCATGTCCTTTAGATACCATGGACTCAAGCATTTCCACTGTCTTGTCCAAAAGCCCTTTCTTGCACAACCCATCCATCAGAGTAGTATAGGTCACAACATCAGGCTGAAGTCTTTGAGAAACCATGTGGGACAACATTTCCTCTGCCTTCTCAGTATCGCCTTCCTTGCATAGGCCATTAATCAGTGAGCTGTAGGTGACTACATTTGGCGCAATACCCTCTGAAAGCATTCAGTCAAACAAACTAAATGCTTTACTCACTTCACCTTCTTTACAAAAGCCATCAATAACAGTGTTATAGGAGATCAAGTTTGGTATGCAGCCAAGCTTAGGCATTTTATTGAACGCCATGGCTACGGCCTCACTAATCCTATTATCAGAACAAAGGCCCTTAAGTAGTGGGTTGAAGATGTGAGGTTGAGCTCTCTGCCTGCCCTTGATAAACCGCCCCAAGAAAACCAAGCCTAGTCTCAGCTGATTAATTCGGATACAGTAGCTGATCAAGACACTATAGGTGCAAACATTGGGTGACGGTGAGACTCCTCTAGATTGGGTCCACCGGTTGAAGAGTGAAAAGACAGTTGCATAATGGTTGTTTGAGTCCTTCATACGAGTTAAGGATGTAAAGAGTTGGTTAAAGGAATAGATGGACGGTTCCGGGTTCTTAGCAGCCAGCAAGCGATCAAAAAATTGGAGAGCATCTTTAATAGTAAGAGTGCCCGACCGATAACGATCTTTTACAAGTAATTCCAGCTGGCGGGTCCCCATGGCCATGGGATGAAATGGTTACAACTCCCACCTGTCTGTTTCAGGTAATTCCAGCTGGATTGGGGGCAACTACAACACTGCTTGTAGAATATGGATAGATACACCTGTTTGTTTAACAGGTCAGCTCCAAGGGAAATCCAGAGAGGTCAGCTCCAAGGACCTTATTGAAGGTGTGATATAATTTATCAATGGATTACCTGAAAAAAAATATGAAAGAATGGTAAATTGATTTTGCTTAAAGTGCTCAAGTCTTGCAGGATGCCCTTTTGCGTTAGGAGGGGTTTAGATTCTGCATCAAGTTGGACTCTTCCAGAAGGGCTTTTTGGTCATTTTTCCTTGCTAGGGATTTGGTCAACAAGCAAAGTGATCTAAAGAATCAAGCAGCAAGCAATGACTAAAAGCTATAAAACAATAGATCATACTGAACGTAGCAAAAGGCTAAATAGGAACTCCTATTTCCTAAATTAATGTTTTCTGATCAGTCCTCTTATACAAATTAACAAGCCAGTAGTCTGTATCAAACAAATTTTATCTTTAAGAATCAGATTTTAGTAATGAAGGACTGTTTTTGTTTGCTTTTTCTCCACTTGACATAATTGGTGCTTTGTTGAGGCTCAAAGAATTAACTCCTAGTACCATACTAAAAAAGTGATACCTCTCAGGAATTTTATCAGATTCGATGCCTCTCAACAATTACGATTAAACATCATAACACCAGCCTAATTTATGCCCCCAACAAATAAATTACTCCCAAGAAAGTTAATTAAACCATCTCGATTGAAAAGGTAAAACTTGATCAGCAAAAGGAACCAGATTGGGGCTCGAATAACCAGTAGTGAGAAACTAATTATAATTCTGCTAAATAGAAATAGTTGATTGAAAAATGAATAGGTCTGACATGATAATTAAGATATAATTTCATGACTATGCTTGCAATCCTTAAACTGTGCAGTAACAAGCACAGATCCTAAAATTTTTTAGAACCCTAATGGTATCATAAAACTAGTAACTATTTTAATAAACAGAATGGCACTCTTTGTGTGCTCCCATTCTCTTATTTTTTGCATTCAACATAAGTAAATTGGCTGTTGGTTCATATCCAAAAGCCCTATTTCCTTCGGATGGTATTGCTTCTTATTTTCCTAACTTTGGCTCTAACCCAACTTGTTCAAAAGTAATAGACAGTGATGCATAATTATCACATTTTTGGGGGTCCTAAATGATACTCAATTTATGCCTTGTTTCTCAATCTGAGAGGAGCAGCATAGTGTAAGTTTGTTTGGGACATTTCATCTAGCAACTTGTGTGCACGGTCAGGGATTCCCAAATGGTACAATCATGTTCACAAATGCAGTACAACTACCGATCTTAAATTGAGGGAACAATAGAATTCTCCACCCCGATCTATCAAAAGGCTTAATTATTTATGGACTAAATGCAAATTACCTAAAGTTGCTGATCTATGAAGTGAGTAGGCAGAACACTTACCATGGGTAGAGAGAGCCTAGTTAGTTTGTCTGCTTGCATTTGAGAGAAGTGGTTTAGGCACCACGTGGGAAGCATATCTTTGTGGGGCATTTCAACAAACAGTTGTGTTGCGACTTGGGAGAGAGAGAGAGAGAGGACGAAGCTCCAAAGTGAGGAGGTGAGCTCAGTGTAGAGGAGAGAAAGGCACGAGTTGCCAGGCGGCGATGGGAAATGAAAACCTAAGATCCCAATTTTTATAGGGGGGGGTGGCGGGAAGCAAGAGAAGAGTTATACTTGTAAGGAGGTGACTAAAGTTGAAGTTGGAACTCCACTATTTGATTTTTGACCTAAGGAATGTTGACAAGTGATAAGGTAGGCTGTTGGTATGAATCAGGGACTTCAGACTTCAGAGTGAGCATTTATGTAAAGAACTCGTTACACATTGTCTTTAAAATATATTGAATATAGATGATCCGAGTATGAATTGATGAGCTTCAGTGTGGTGCACCGGGAGCAATTAAAAGTGTGACTGCACCTAATTAAGGATGCATAGGGACAAATATGTGATATATGGTGGGTTATGTTATAAATATGGTACAAATGATGTATATGGACAATTTGTTGTGTGTTCTGATGTAAAAGAAGATTTTATGAGATTTTAATATGGATGTATGTTGGGTTTTATTGTAAATATGGTGCAAATGATGCTATTGGGACACAATCTGTATGCCATAGAAACAAACGCTCCAACAACAGACTTAATTAACATGAATTTATTTTGTTAATACCTTCAAACAATGTTTTAAACCTTCTTATGTGGTCCACATTTGTTTCATAAATGTATGCAATTGATTGTCAAATTAGTAATTTCTGATCTCAACTAAAAAAAATAACGTCTTCATTAAAAAAATAAATTAAAAATGAGTGTGTAACTACGGTTTTTTTTTTTTAAAGTACAGACTTTGATAGATCCAAGGGTTGCCTTGCACAAGTATAAAAATATAAAAAGGAAATTAGGCTTATTCACATGAATTGATGCAGCACTTATTAATTTCAAGCTGCCCTCTCGGTAACCCTGTGAAAATTAATCACAGATAAGATTAGTGAGGCTGAACTAGCCTCCACATGCACACAGCATAAAGGACAACAGCTTAAAATGGTTTCAACTTTATGGACAACCATTTCACCATTACAAAAGGCTCCCAGTTCTCCCAAATGAATCTTGTAAATTTTGTGCAATTGTGGAAGTTTTGTATGATTCAGTATTTGGAATTCACAATTCAAATATCAGTGCAAGTTGCACATAAAAACCAGCTTTATATGAAAGGCTAGGGTCTAGTAGAAGAGTAGCTGCCACATACCACTACATAATTGATACCTGGTAAGTACTGAATCAGCAAGCTAGATGCAGCACAACTGAATTAATATTGAGCAAAGCATTACCAATAAATATAAACAAAATTAAAACTAAATAAATATAAACATTACCAATAAAGAAAGTAAAGTGAAAAAAAATAACGAAAATATCTAGAAAAACAGAAATATTGAGCAAAGCAGTAGAAGGACTTCATTTAATAGAGCAATAAACTTCCAAAATTACATAAATTGATTATTTACATCCAAATAAACTATCTTCAATCTGATTCAGCACTTCAATCATTACTTTTACCACTTGTCTGGTCCATGACAACTTTTGCATCTTCGTCTCACCCCATTTCCAAAAGCAGTTCTAATATTGGTGCAGAGGCAGCTAAATCAAGTTTCACCCCTTCTTGCTTCATTCTGTTCAACACGCACATAGCCTGATCTACTTTTCTATTCTTTGCATATGCTTTGAGCAAGGTAGTGTAAGTAGAGAGATCTGGCACTACATGATTAAGATGCATTCTATCCAAGATGTTCATCACATCATCGATAGTGCATAATTTGCATAGCCGATAAGTAAAATTGTATATGATATAACACCTGGTTTTATACCTCCCCTTACCATTAAGTCGAGCAACTTTTCAGCTTCCTTGCTTTGTCCATGTTTGCAAAAAGAATCCATCATTGATCCATAAGTAACCTCATTCGGCAAAAAGCCTCGGTTAATCATATCCTTGAAAACTCTAATCGACTGTTTCCAACAGCCTAGCTTAGAATATCCATTTATAACAATATTATATGTGATAAGATTAGGTGCGGCACCTTGATCAAGCATATCATATAGTAGTTTTTCTGCCTTGTCAGTTTCCCCCTTCTTACAAAGTGCATCCACAATTATATTGCATGTCACGGTGTTAGGCAATATTCCCTTTGAAACCATCTCATTCAGAACCTTCTTTGCCTTTTCTAATTTGTTAATCTTGCAGAACCCATCTATAAGAGTAGAGTAGGTGAAAACATCAGGATCCTTACCTCTGGAAATCATATTACATAACACCTCCTCCGCCTTTTCAGCATCCCCCTCCTTGCATAGAGCATCTATGATGGTATTAAAGGTCACAACATCGGGATCATGTCCTTTAGAAACAATGGACTCAAGCATTTCCACTGCCTTGTCCAAAAGCCCTTTCTTGCACAACCCATCCATCAGAGTAGTATAGGTCACAACATTAGGTTGAAGTCCTTGAGAAACCATGTAGTACAACAGTTCCCCTGCCTTCTCAGTATCTCCTTCTTTGCACAGACCATTAATCAGTGAGTTGTATGTGACTACATCTGGCACGATACCCACTGAAAGCATTTGCTCAAACAAATTAAATGCTTTACTCACTTCACATTCTTTACAAAGGCCGTCAATCAATGAGCTGTACATGAATACATTTGGTGCAATACCCTCTGAAATCATTCGGTCAAACAATCTGAATGCTTTACTCACTTCACCTTCTTTACAAAGCCCGTCAATAACAGTACTGTAAGATATCACATTAGGCGTGCAGCCCAGCTTTGGCATTTTGTAGAGCAACATGGCTACGGCCTCACTGATCTTATTCTCATAACAAAGACCCTTGAGTATAGGAGTGAAGATGAAAGCATCAGCTCTCTGGCCCTCCCTAATGAACCGCCCAAAGAAAATCAAACCAAATCCCAGCCGATTCATTCGGATACAGTAGTTGATCAAGACAGTATAGGTGAAAACATTGGGTGAGGGTGAGACCACTTTAGGTTGGGTCCAGCAGTTAAAGAGTGAAAAGATAGTTGAACAATGGTTGTTGGAGTTCTTCATATGAGTCAAGGCTATAAAGAGATGATTAAAGGAATAGATGGACGGTACCGGATTCTTTGCAGCCAGCAAGCGATCAAAAAATTGAAGAGCATCTTTAATAGTAAGGGTGCCTGACCGAGAATGTTCTTTTAAAGCCAGTTCCAAATGGCGAATCCCCATGGCGTGTGTTGGAAATGGTCTCTAGAGGCTGTTGGTAGCCTCAGAAAATGGGCTTCCCCTCCTTGTTCAACTATAAATTTATCAATACATGAATGAAAGAATGGTTAATAAATTTTGCATAACATGACAAAGGCTATAGGTAACAGAACAGTACTAGTAAGGCATCAGTCCAATACACGGGCGGATCCAGGATTTCAGTCAGGGGTAGGCACAAAATGTTAAGAAAAGTACAAATTGTCATAGTGTATCAGCCTAATCAATACTGCTATTTTGTAAAATAATTAGCATCCACACAAATTCATTTTCCAAATCAAAGATAACTTTTCTTGAGAAACTTAGCCAATTTGATAATTTTTTTTAGGGTCAGGTGGCAAGAAGTCTACTGGCATTTGTATTGAGATTAAAAAAAAAAAGTTTTACAACCTACTCAATCTAATATATTACATTACATTAATGCATAGCAATTACATTGCGGTGCAGCGCATATCCTAACCTAACTCGTCAAATTGAAAAAAAATACTACAATTAAAGCACTGAACCATCTCGCATGGTCTATATACTGGTACTGCTCTAACAGTGTGAAATCCAATGTTGATCAGTTAATTTGAATACAGTCAATTTGATATCTTTATCAGTTAATCTAATTGATCAAGCTTATGTTGAAATGAAAGAGTCACCAAATCAACCACGCTATTAGCTTTTTGTTTCTCTTTCTCTGGACCGCTGAGTGTTTCATTTTTTTTTTCCGCTGATTCGCACTCTTTCTTTTTCTGCAGCTGGACTGGGCTGTGTTTTATTTCTTTCTGCTTGACCACAGGGGTAGGCCTTAAACTTTTTCAGGGGTAGGCACAAACAGAGAATACTATTGGGCTCTAATAAAATTTCAGGTGTACGCAAGTGCCTACCCCTGGGCCCCTTTGGGTCCGCCAGTGCCAGTACATGATGTGCACCTTTGCTTAATAGTGATGCTTTCCAGGTTGGTACAATTGCAATCAGATGAAGTTTCAGGTAGGTACTGCTGGGTACTTCCAAATGTCTTTACTGAATTAGAATTTCATGTTTCTTGTATTTCTTATCTGTACTGAGATGGTCTTGGTTGAGGGCACTGAATGTCAAGTTGGGCTTTTCCTGAAGTGCATTTTGATATTTTTTTTTCTGGTTAGGATTTTGGTCAGTGAGAAGGTAAGGAATCAAGAAGCAACACGAGACTAAAACTTGGAAAAAACAATCATAGTATCATACTAAATGAAGCTAAAGGCTAAATAGAGTACCTATTAACTTAATTAATGCTTGAGCTGGATACTCTTATACCTTACTGAGCTTGTAGTGGTCTAAATCAGACAAACTTTGACTTCATGAACCAGATTTTGGTAATCACTTGGGTCTTTTTGTGTTTTCTTTTTGTCCAATTTACAAGTTGATGCTATGTTGAGGATACAAGAAATAATTCCTACACCATACCAAAAAGGTGAGGTATTTAGATTTGGTACGACTGGACAAATACCAGAGTTGATGCCTCTGACAAATTACGAATAAGAATTCTAATACCAGCCTAATTTATGTCCCAATGAACCAATTACTCCTACTGGAGATGACTAAACTATAGAAATAAAAGAAATTAAACTTACCCTTACAAACTGAAAGTGCGGCAGTAGATAGTGTTCGTGCACAGTGATTGATCAGCTCAATAGAAAAAGAACCTGATATTGGAGTCCTTGACTGCAATTGGTACTTTAACCTGCTCATAAAGAAATTATGCTTAAAGAGAATACTGATCCAATAATAAATTAACTTTACATGATTCATTAAAATATTATGTCATCATTATGCTTGTAACCTTCAAACAAAGTTTAGTTGCTGTTGAGGTAACATGAACTTATCCTAAGAACTATCAGAACCCTAATGACCCCATAAACTAGTAAATATTCAAATAAATTAGATGTATCCCTCAGAATGGTAGTCTTAGTGTGCTCTCATTCTTTTATTTTTTTGGATACAATATTACTAAACTTAGGGTTAACAATTGAATTCATGTACTGTCTCTTTGGGACAATTTATCAAGCACCTCGTGCACAGTCAGAGGAGAGGACTCCTAAAATTTTCAAATGCAGTACCAAATACGGGACCCAGAATTTGAGGGAGGCAAAAAGCCAAAAACATCAAAATCAATCAATCAATCAGGGTTCTAAATTACTGGCCTAAAGGAAGTGGCACAGGAGAGCAGAGGTGGTACCATGGTTAGAGACAGACTAGTATGTCTTCTTCATTCTTACATTTCAGATAAGAGGTTGGTTGAGAATATCTCTGAGGGACATTTTCACAAACACTTAACGTGCAAGAGAGTTCTATTTATACCACTTAGAAAAAGGAAGAGAGGAGCGGAAGGCAGGAGAGAATGAGGCTGCGGTGTGGCGCTGGGGAACAAGTAGTTAGAGTCAGTGGTACTTTCGGTGGGGTTTGAGAACAGCCCCTTTCTTTGTTCGGAATCAAAGAAAAGCACGGGTTTACTTTGATTTGTGCAGGAGACCATTTTCTTTTTTTTAATGTTTTTGGCTACTTATTCAATGTACATAGTTGAAAGTTTGATTGACTTTGGCCCGCCTGGAATTAATCTGGTCCGTCCGTTTGTACTTTGATTAAGTCAGGTACCTGGGAGGACACGGATTTGGCGAAAATTGAAATTAGAGAGACGGATCCGAAGATTCACTGCGATTCCTCTGAGGTATCTCAATTTTTGCGTGACCGACGTGTTCGGTTCCCTATTCGGGGATAGCGCTGGGGCCAGTATTATTTTTACTTTGAGATTCGTGCAAAACTATTTAAACGGTTAAGATTTTCCCTAAAGTCACGCAAAGTTTAAGATATCTCAGACTCAGAGGATGCGAATTCCTGAAGGTTGGGATGAGAGATTTATGACGGGATCCGATGCATCATGAAACTGTACAACACCAAAGGATAATTTTCTTCTTGACTGGCCAATTTATTTTTTACTTCTTTTTTTATATAAAATAATTTACTACAAACTTACATAATATTAGTATAAAAAAACTAGACCGTGCATAAATAATCGGAACTCATATCGAAACCGAATATTCAAAGGTTATAACTAGCACCGAAATTATAAAAGTGCTTTATGATGATAAAAATTATTCAAGATCGAATGAATTCACATTTATAATTTAAGCAAAAGAAAAGGTTTTTGTTTTTGTTTTTGTGATCTTGAGATGTAACAATAATGACATTTATTGCGTATTTCATATTTAAATTTTTTGGAAGTACAAAAAAATAATTTAAAAAAACTATTGCACTAAAAATAAATTTGATTAATAAAATAGGAATTTTATCAAGTCTAGTGTGATATCAATAAAATAATTTTACGATTAGCTTTATCGATCTTCATATTAAGAATAAAATGAATTATAAATTTTAATATAAATTTGTCATACAAACGATCTTAGTGATATATAATATTTTGTGAATTATATATCTTTCCATTTCATTGATATTTAATATGTTTCTTCTTTTTTATTAGTAGTAAAATAAATATGCTTCTTCTTTTTCATTAGTAGTAACAAAAATATTATTACATCTTAGTTGGTATTAAATAAAATATAGTTGTTGAATGAATGCAAACAACATTACAAGATTTTTTAACTCTCTAATTATTTAAATATATATATATATATAACTACAAAATAATTATATGAATGTGTCAAATTGAAGGAATCAACCACCCCTCACCAAATAACACCAAATAAGATGGGTAGCAAATTAGTACCAAATTTAATATGATATGTCGAATAATTGTAAGCAATTTTTAAAAATTATAATCACAAGTATTTAATTTTGCTTAGTCAAAACACATGCCCTTTTTTTTTATTGATTTGGTGGGACGCAAATTGGGATACTAAGTTTAATTTGTTTTGTGTAAAATTTGAATTCCAATCAATAATCCATCCCAATAAAATGTGCAGTACATTGGTATATATTTTAATTTGACATTTAATATCCTGCATAAAAATGTGCCACATTATAAAAAATAAAATTGATTAATTAAATAGGCATTGTATTAAATTAAACGAATTCACAGTCTTGTATAAAAAAAATATGTCAAAGAGCTCAAGTAAAAATATATAGAGCATGTTAGTTATCACTCAAATATGTGGCATACAAAATTTGGAATGATTCGAAGACTGATCTACAATATGTCAGATTTGTAACCCATAGTGAACTATAAATAATATCAAAATTGACACAGGAACTATATGATATCACCATCACTAAATATTATCCCTTATAAAAATTTACACAGTGAATTAATTCCGAACTTAATATGAAATGTCATAACATAGATCTATAAGTCCCAAATTGAAAGTATTGAAAGACTTAACGTTATACGGAACATCATCATTTGATAATTTTGTTTTTCTTTTTTTTTTTAAAAACAGATAGTGGCATTTGATAATTTTTTTCAACATAACAATTATAAGTCCCGAAAGATTCAGCATTATAAGGAACATCGTCATTTAATAAAAAAAAATAAACATAACAATTTTAACAATATTTTCAAATCAAGCTTAAATTTTTAGATGGGCTTTGAATACTTAGATGACCTAACTATTAAGTTTTAACAATTTTTATAATTCCAGAATGACTTAATAAAATTATATAATTAGAGCAGCCATCCCTCATGTGAAAATGAATGGTCCACAAATGTTGATACATGTTGAAGGAACAAACAACGATGCAATTCTATAAAATTGACAATTATACGTATGATTTGGCCATTGAAGTTGTAAAAAATTAGAAAACATTTTTGTTGAAATTTTTTCATATCGTCCGTTTTCAGTTTCTTACTCTAGTCGCGTGCGATTCGTGTCCAAACCGTATGAAAATGTTGTTTAATAATAATACTTCATTTTTGACCCGAAACCACTAAATTCTCTTAATACGCAAAATCACTAAAAAAATCCTCCCAAATGAATGTGCAACAGAAATTAAAAACTAAAATAGTTTTTGTTTTTGTTTCTTTTTTTTTTATTTCTGATTAAATAATGAGTATCATTCTATTAGTCACTCCTTGTAAAAAACAAGATATGTATTATGAATTTTGAAAAAATTATAAGAAACTTTCTAAACATTTCTCTTAAAAATGGTAAAAAAATATTCTCCAAATGAAAAAAAGATAAAAGATTTTAGAAATTCAATCTAGAACACGGAATAACATGCCTTTTCCAGTGCTTACATTAATAAAGAAAGAATAACATAAAAAGAATTGTACAAGAAGAAATGCACAAAACAACATGGGATTTTAATCAATCGATAAAACAATAATCAAATTACAGCTTTATTATAGACGATTCTAGTGCTATTAAGATCCATTTAAATGATGCAATTATATGAGTAAATTCCTCTGACATTGATGATGTGTTACTATTGCATATTAGTCCTTATAGATGTTCAATATACGTACAAAGCATATGCAATTCATTATAAAGCAATTTGCAAGTTTAATATTACTAATCAGTTAAATTTAAGAAAACATCATTAATAATTAGAAAACAAAAGGAAAAAAAAAATATGAAATAGGCAAATAGGCCCTTTACAGTTATTATATTTGATGTAGATCTAAATGATGAAAACTGACAATAATATGTAAAATTTACGAAAGTAACCCTTATATTTGTACTATTATTATATCTTATTAACTAATGGATATAATCTACACAAGTGAAACTAGAAACAACAAGCATAGTATTAAAGTATAATGGACCTGGACTTCAGCTCCCTTTATTGTTTTATCTAATCTAAACATAAAAATGACAGATATAAGAAAAAAAAAACAGTATCAGCTTTTCTGCATGAGTTGGCCAATCATCAGAAAAAAAATAAGGTATCAGCTTTTCACACTGCTCGACAAGATTCCTGAACAAAACCAAACAGTTCAATTTGGGCCCAACCTACAAAAAAAAAAAATAGTTTTGTTTTTCTAGATGGAGCCTCAAGACAGAAGCAGCATTTGAATATGAGCACTGTAAAATCTATAATATATTATCACGCGCAATATACATTTTTCTTAGCAAAAACATAACATATTAGAGAAAAAGCACATACCATCAACAAGATTACCCCTCAAAGCAAGTACGATGCAAGGAATCATAACCTCCCTGAATTTCACCAAGAGAAAAATAAATAACCAAAAGCTACACTACAATTATAAGAAGACACCAGTCTTATGTTCACCTTATATACTACACAAATATAGGTCCAAGATTGAATTATTAATTTTTTTTAAATCACACTACAGGTGCAAGTGTATTTTCTAACACACAGCAAAAAGGACAACAGCTTAATTTGGTTTCAACTTTAACCATTACAAAAGGTTCCCAGTTCTTCCAAATGAATCTTGTAAACTTTGTGCAATTGTGGAGGTTCTGTATGATTTAGCATTTAAAATTCATAATTCAAATATCAATGCAAGTTGCACATAAAAGCCAGCTTTATATGAAAGGCTAGGGTCCAGTAGTAGAGTAGCTGCCACGTATCACTACATAATTGTATACCTGGAAAGTACTGAATCAGCAAGTCAGAAAAATCACAAACAAAAAATACAATACAAAAATATATATTGAGCAAAGCATTACCAATAAATATAAACAAAATTAAAACTAAATATATATAAAGATTACCAATAAAGAAAGTGCAGTGAAAAAAAAATGAAAATATCTAGAAAAAAAAGAAATATTGAGCAAAGCAGTAAAATACTTCATTTAATAGAGAAATAAACTTCCAAAATTACATAGATGGATTATCTACATCAAATAAGCTATCTTCAATTTCATTCAGCACTTCAATCATTAGTTTTACCACTTGTCTGGTCCATGACAACTTTTGCATCTTCATCTCGCCCCATTTCCAAAAGCAGTTCTAATATTGGTGCACAGGCAGCTAAATCAGGTTTCACCCCTTCTTGCTTCATTCTGTTCAACACGCACATAGCCTGATCTATTTTTCTGTTCTTTGCATATGCTTTCAGCAAGGAAGTGTAAGTTGAGAGATCTGGTGCTACATGATTGACTTGCATTCTATCTAAGATTTTCATCACATCATCGATAGTGCCATAATTTGCGAAGCCGGTAAGTAAAATTGAATATGACCTTGCATCTGGTTTTATACCTCCCCTTACCATTAAGTCGAGCAACTTTTCAGCTTCCTTGCTTTGTCCTTGTTTGCACAAAGAATGCATCATTGATCGATAAGTAACCTCATTCGGCAAAAAGCCTCGGTCAATCATATCCTTGAAAACCCTAATAGACTCTTTCCAACAGCCTAGCTTAGAATATCCATTTATAACAATATTATATGTGATAAGATTAGGTGTGGCACCTTGATCAAGCATATCATATAGTAGGTTTTCTGCCTTGTCAGTTTGCCCCTTCTTACAGAGTGCATTCACAATTATAGTGCAAGTCACGGTGTCAGGCAATAATCCCTTTGAAACCATCTCATTCAGAACATTTTTTGCCTTTTCTAATTTGTTAATCTTGCAGAACCCATCTATAAGAGTAGAGTAGGTGAAAACATTAGGATCCTTTCCTCTAGAGATCATATTACATAGCACCTGCTCTGCCTTTTCAGCTTTCCCCTCCTTGCATAGAGCATCTATGATGGTAGTATAGGTCACAATATTGGGATCATGTCCTTCAGAAACCATGGACTGAAGCATTTCCACCGCCTTGTCCAAAAGCCCTTTCTTGCACAACCCATCCATCAGAGTAGTATAGGTCACAACATTAGGTTGAAGTCCTTGAGAAACCATGTAGGACAACAATTCCTCTGCCTTCTCAATATCTCCTTCCTTGCACAGGCCATTAATCAGTGAGTTGTATGTGACTACATTTGGCGCAATACCCTCTGAAAGCATTCGGTCAAACAAACTAAATGCTTTCCTAATTGCGCCTTCTTTACAAAGGCCATCAATAACAGTGGTGTAGGAGATGACGTCAGGTGTGCAACCCAACTTTGGCATTTTATTGAACACCATGGCTATGGCCTCACTAATCCTATTCTCAAAACAAAGGCCCTTAAGTAGTGGATTGAAGATGTGAGGTTCGGCTCTCTGCTTGCCCTTGATAAACCGCCCCAAGAAAACCAAGCCTAGGCTCGGCTGATTAATTCGGATACAGTAGCTGATCAAGACACTATAGGTGCAAACATTGGGTGACGGTGAGACCCCTCTAGATTGGGTCCAGCGGTTGAAGAGTGAAAAGACAGTTGCATAATGGTTGTTTGAGTTCTTCATACGAGTTATGGCTGTAAAGAGTTGGGTAAAGGAATAGATGGACGGTGCCGGGTTCTTAGCGGCTAGCAAGCGATCAAAAAATTGAAGAGCATCTTTAATAGTAAGAGTGCCCGACTGATAACATTCTTTTACAAGTAATTCCAGCTGGCGGGTCCCCATGGCTATGGGATGAATGGTTACAATGGACAGATACACCTGTTTGTTTAACTTGGGTGGACAGAAATCCAGAGAGGAGAGGTCAGCTGCAAAATTGCTTTGCTGAAGGTGTGCTATAATTTATCAATGGATTACCTGAAAAAAAAATGAAATAATGGTAAATAGATTTTACATAAAGTGCTCAACTCTTCCAGGTCAGTACAATAGGTACCACACAGAGTGCTGTTAGGCTATGCCCTTTTGTGTTATTAAAGGGCAGTAAAGTGCAAGTCGGACTCTGCCAGAAGGGCTTTTTGGGCATTTTTCTTTCTAGGGATTTGGTGAACCAGCAAAGTGATCTAAAGAATCAAGAAGCATCAAATAACAAACAGCTTGAAAACAATAAATACACTAAATGGAGAAAAAAGACTATAGGAACCCCTATTTACTAAATTAATTTTCCCTAATCAGTACACTTAGACAAATTAGCAAGCCTATAGTCTGTATGAAACAAACTTCAACATTAAGAATCATATTCTAGTAGTTAATTGGGATTGTGTTTGTTTGCTTTTGGTTCACTTGACAAATTGGTGCATAGTTGAGGCTCTGCCAGAAAGGCTATTACTGTACTAAAAAGGTGATGCCTCTAGAATTGGTACAACAGGACTTATACCATAGTCAATGCCTCTTAAAATTTACGAATGACACCTGCCTTACTTGTGCCCACAACAAACCAATACTACTAAGAAATGGAATTAAACAGTCTCAATTGAATGTTTCAAATTGACCTTACAAGTATTGACCATCACATGGAGGTTCAAGACTTGATCATCCTAAAAGCAAAAAGAACCTGAGGTTGCATCATTGATTGGAACTCGAATAACCAGCCGTGTAAAATTAATAATAATTCTGCTAAAGAGAAATACTTCATCCAAAATTGAATCGATCTGACATGATTTAAAGTTGTAATTTGAACCACTATACTTGCAACCTTTGAACTGTGTAGTAACAAGCACAAACCCTAAAAAAATTTGAGATCCCTAATAATCTTATTTTTTGTATTCAACATAACTAAATTGATTGTTGTTTCATAAGATAAAACCCCATTTCCTTGCTGTCCAGTTTCATTAACTAGCCAAGAACGACCAGTTAAATGGCACCCAAGTACAACCAGCTGCTGTTGCAAATATAGTGGCATTGGCTCTAACCCAACTTGTTCAATAATGAATAGACAAAGATGCATAATTAATTATAACCACATTTTTAAGGGGTCTGCTCCTAATTGATGTCAATATATACCTTGTTTCTCAATTTGATACAATAGCAAAGGAAATGAATCAAAATTAGATTCATACTGAAAGTCTCTTTGGGACATTTCATCAAGTAACTTGCGTGCACCATCAGGGATTCACAGAGAGAGATGGAGGGAAGAGCACTTACCAAGGTTAGAGTGATCCTCGCTTGTCTTCCTGCATTTCAGAGGTCGAAAACTGCTTTAGTCAGATATCTCTACGGGGCATTTCAACAAACACTTGTCTTGCGCGCGCTAGAGGGAGAAAGACAGGAGGAAGCAAGAGAGAGTAATAAGGAGGCGGCTGAGAGATTGAGGCGGCGAAAGTTGGAAGTTAAACTTCACTATTTGATTTTTGACCTAAAGAAGGTACGTTGCTGGTATGAATCAGGGAGAAATAAATCTGCTGTTATTCCTATCTTAGCCGTTGAAATTTATCAAGATTTTGAGAGAGAAGCATCAGACGAAGAGGAAAATGTTGAAGTATATTAATTCACCTTGGATTTGATTTTGTATGAGAAGTTGCATAGCTAAATTTTGTGTGCGTCTGCTTCGATTTTTGTGCTCACAAATCATAAGATGAATCGGATGATTATGGAGCTCGTTGAACCTAAAAGTAGGTCTGATGGGCATCGTACCCACTCCGCTCTCTAATAGAATAACAGAAAAGGAGATGCGAGCTGGAGGTAAATAACTTACTGGTACAAACCGATACAAATACAAGTCTGATTTCTGAATAATAAGATACTGGCGTGTTGCATAAATTTCATTAATTATTTTTAAAAAAGGGAAAATTTGTTTTATGCCACTCTAAAACTTGATATTTGTCAAAATGCCACTCAAAAAATAATATTTGTCAAAATGCCATTAAAACTCAATGCCTATTTTAATTTTGCCATTATCTCAATTTAAAAATTATAATCTTTCAAAATGCCCAAACTGTCCCTGTCAGATTTTTTTTTTTTCGAATTTCAAATTTTTTCGAATTTCAATTTTTTTTGAAATTTCAATTTTTTTCGAATTTCAAAATTTTCAAATTTCAAATTTTTTTGAATTTCAAATTTTTTTGGAAAATCAAATTTTGAAATCAAATTTTGAAAATCAAATTTTTTTGGGGAGTCCGAGCCGGTGGCTGCCACGAAAAAATTTGAAATTCGAAAAAACTTTGATTTTTGAAAAAAATTTGAAATTTGAAAAATTTGTTTCTCCAAAAAAATTTGAAATTCGAAAAATTTGAAATTCAGAAAAATTTGAAATTTGAAAATTTTGAAATTCGAAAAAAGTTGAAATTTAAAAAAATTTGAAATTTTAAAAAAATTGAAATTCGAAAAAATTGAAATTAGAAAAAAAAAATATGACAGGGGCAGTTTGGGCATTTTGAAAGATTAGAATTGAGAAAGAGGAGGTAGCACAATTGGCTAGGAAAATGTCCTAGGATTGTTGTACCCAAAGGTCGAGAGTTCGATTCCCCCTCACGACTTTGCAGCCTCTGCGAAGGTTTCAAAAAAAGAAAGATTAGAATTTTTAAATTGAGATTAAAGAGGGATAATGGCAAAATTAAAATAGGCATTGAGTTTTAATGGCATTTTGACAAATATCAAGTTTTAAAGTGGCATAAAACAAATTTCCCTAAAAAAAAAGGGTAATTTCATTAATTTACCAAAGGGTTATATAGAATGCACATCTATTCCATAATTGCCCTTTTACATAACTACTACTGTAAACTTGATTCTCAACTGTACAAATATCTCTATTCTTATATAATGTACGTAGTTGTCCTAATCTGCCAACGGCTAAGATTGAAATATGCATTTTCAGATTTAATATCAGCCCTCCAATCACATAATATGTCTTCTTTTGATTAAATACATCTATTTTATGTGTAGAAGTCTAAATTTAGTTAAAAATATACTCGCCACACGTACTGCTATATAGTTTGTCACAATTAAGAATGAATTTCTAGCGATATGTTTCATTATTCCTCCTTAAATATATTTTTGATTCATGTAATTAAATTATTTCATTATTTCTTCATTTTCTCTTATTCATGCATTTATAGCATATCTTATGAAATAAATAGATTTATTGAACCTGCAAATTCTAAAAATATTGTACAAAGAATGAAAAATTTCAAGAAAAAATATATATGATTTTATGAAACATGCATATAGTAGAGTGGTCATAAATATGAGAGAACATAGGAAATATTGTATCTTTTTATTATTAGTTAAAATGATATAGGAAATATCGACCTTATAGTCCAGGAAAAATGCAGCTTAATTAATTATTTTTTAGCATGTTAACTATATTCGTTTATTATTTTAAATGAAGATTATCAACTTTTTGTCGAATTATTGCCCTCTTTAGTTATTATATGATTTGAGTAATATTCCAACAACATAATTCTTTGACAGATTTTTTTTTAAAGGTAAATGATGCCATTCTTTGGTTGGTACTTCAAGAGGATCACACTGACAATGATACTTCAAGAACTTTTTTCATGTTATATTTGATCTATTTTTTCCAGCTATTGTTTCTTTTATTGTTATTTATTATTTGAATTTCTGTTTTTTTCGTATGTGTATTTTATTTTTATTTAATATTTTTTTCTTAATTTTGTGTGAATGTCAAACAAAAAATATATTTATATTATATTCAATTTTATAATATGTTTCCGTTGCAACGCACGGGCACAATACTAGTAACAATGATTTTCCTAATGGCTTTTGCAATAAATAATTGCAGGAGGTTAACTTCATAGTGGTTTGTCTTAGAATCAACGCTCCTTATTATTCATCAATGAACGAACTACAAAAAATGCGAGAAGAATGTTTTACTCGAGTCTCCTCGTACCTTCATGTTTTTATGTCTGGGTTGATTCTGCATCGGTTACTAAAGTGAACAACTTACAAATAACAACGCATTGGTTGAAATCGAGCTCGATAGAAAAGAGATAATTGTGTACCATGAAATTCAGAGAGATGAAATCCAACAAAGGAAAGCGAATGTGATTCAGATGGGCACCTATTGCGTATACATCCATCGCTCATTTTTCTTTCTTTACCAGCACTATGTTTTTTTTTTTTTTTGCTTGTAGTTTTTTTTTTGTAACCATACAGAAAGGAACAGCTTCTCAAGGAAGAGGCTGGAGTGACAATTTTTGTCTCTGAAAATTTCTCAATTAATAATAGAAATGTTTGAATTTTTTCAGCAAAACATAATAAGAATCTTAAATTTCTCAATTCAAAATGAAAAGAATTTCTCTAATATTCACGTCTAGAAAATTTTGAGTTTACTTAATGTGAAAATTGAGTTTAATTTCCGTTCGCTATTATTCACATTGGTATTTAGTCCTAACTCCTAAGTGAAGGTAATTAGTTTTTGGGCTCAGGCTCAAATCATAATGAGAAAAGCCCATATATAAATCAGGCCCTTTTTCTTTGTACAACTTAAAAGAACATATTTATTATTATTTTTTCTTCAAATGCCTTAATATTAATTATGTTATTTTTCATCCGTCGGATTATCAATATTTTACTATTTTTTTTGTAATGGGTCGTATTCGATCTGATTGGGTCCACCTAACCAGATAGAGGAAAGACATTAAAAATCAAATCTAAATTGTTTATTTTTAGAACGATAATTGTTTAAATACTTTTATTTCTATGTATTGATAACATCTTTATTTCATAAATCGTTAACAGAGAAATTATAAAATATTAACTAAAATTTTAATCTATATGACTCCCTAAAAAAATACAATATTTAAATTGTTAGCATGCAACAAAATTTAAGTAGTGATCCTCTTAAAATGAAGCTACATATAAATTTATTTATTTTTCCTGAAATCTTAAACATTTTCTATCTGCATATAATTCTCCATTTTCTTAAGCACTGAATATTTCATCAGTCGGTGTGCATCGACATGACTTAATTGAGGAATGAAATGCATGGTATCTAATTCTTACTTGGTGCAATTTGGCATAAATATTTCCATAACAATTTCTCACTCATTATTATTTTGTCTCGAATATTGAGACCAAGAAAACCTGAGACAAAATTTTATTTATAAACACCAAAAATAAATTTTAAATTAAAAAGGAAAATATATAAACGTTTAGAAACTAACCATTTATAATTCTCAAACAAATGTTTATAAATATTTCATGTTGTACTAAATTGTGTTATATACAACAACAACTCTGAAATGTTGATTTTCTCTGATATTTTATTATTATATATTCATTCAATTGTAAACGGGTTACTACTATAGCAATTAATTTATGTTTCACCATATGAAATTGAATTACTACTATGACAATTAATTTATGTTTCACCATATGAAATTGAATTACTACTATGACAATTAATTTATGTTTCACCATATGAAATTGAATTATGTTTCACCATATGAAATTGAATGAAAGTCGTAAATATATAATTATTTCAAAAGTATCTTGAGTTCATACAAATATTGTGATATGTCATAAATATTTTATTTACAATACATTACAAAAATGTGTTCTTACTTTTTCTATTTTCAAAATTAAAAACCAATGTTTGCGTAGTTAATCAATGCCATTAACAAACATTTTGTTTTTATGTGTAAATATAATTAAATTGTATACAAATATGGAATTTCTAGTGAGACAGTTAGATTTGCGATATGGAATTGATATGATATGATAGTTGGATTATACCAAACGACAAAATAAATAATAACTTCATCCAGCCTTTTTTTTACACTTATTCTCATATTGTGGTCCTTTATTAATGTCAATCTCTGCTCAAATCCTCTCCAGTCCAAACGAGCCCATAAACACCCATAAACGTCCATTAACAATATCCTACATCATCATTCGGACTTTTTTAAACTTTTATATTATATATTATTTTATTGAATAATGGCACAAAGCACCTTGAATAAAAAAAGAAGAAAAAAAACAATTAAATAAAACTTATGTAAGCCTTAAATACAAATTTAACAGTTGAGCTCAGACATTGATACGGGCCTAATAGAAAACCCAACTATGCAAGCCTTAAAAGGCCCAAGAAAGATTTAAGCTCAAATAACAAGGCCATTTAGCAAAACTAAAGGGGAATATGTACAAAGAGGACGGTTCAAATGTCTCCATTTTGTGCCTCTATTATGACTTCATTTTTTAAAACTTTAATAACACAAAATTTAAAACTTATAAGTCAAAATAAAACCATTGGATATGATCTACATCATTTTATCTTTACACGTGTAAAAAATTATGACATTACAACTTTGTTGTAGTTGTCAGCAAGTGCTTGTAAAAATGTACTAATATGGATAATTTATAGATGTTGATTTTCCAACTTAATGGTTCACATAAAAACAAAACTAAAATGTGATAATTTTTTATGAGCACATAGAGAAAATAACATAGATTGCATCTAATGTTTTTATTTTGATATTTATAATTTAAATTTTGAGTTATTAACGCTTTTAAAATGGAGGCATGATGGAGGTACAAAAAAAAATGGAAGTATTTGAACCACACTCATGCACAAATGTAGATCCAAAATTAAATTCTGGCTTCCTATAACACTTGAGGTTAATAATTATTTCTGTATTTCATGACTAAAATGCTACATCAATGCTACTACAAAAGTGTGAATAATTTTTGAGGTAAAAATCATACTATATATGTATCATATCTCACAGGAAATGGAATATTGAATCAAACCATACATAGTCATCCATCTAATAAGCAAAATGGAAAGGCCACTATAACTAAATTGGCAAGCACAATTCAAGAGAAAAGGATGTTTGTAAATTTATTTCCTTGTTTTTTTTTTTCTTTGTCACAATTGGGTACTAGCAAGAATACAAGGTAGTGATTTTAACAGCTAATCTTTTAATTCTTACAGATCTGAGATGAGAGAAAAAAAAAAAAAAACTTTGGACCAAATTACCCATTCTCTGATAAGGAAATAAATATAGCTAGATTTTTAATTAATTTTATTTTCCAGACAATTTCAAATTATTTCTCTTTTATTTTTGCATATACCTAATTAGATGATAGAAGTATAATTGTAATAATAAAATGAGTAAAGCTAGTGTGTGATATGCTTATTAAGAGAGTTTGGTGAGCACAACTCTAAAGTATATCGGATTGACTTCCAACATGGAATCCAAACCGTTGAAATCCATGTACCTCATGAGTGATGCATATACATACAAAATTTTGAAAGTTTCGAATTCATTTGCTACAAGATTAAGCGGTCAAGAAAATTATAAAAAAATGAATATATAAACTAACTTATAAAATAACTTATAAAAAAATAAATATATAAAACAACTTATAAAATAACTTATAAAAATGATATGCTACATCAATGCTACTACAAAAGTGTGAATGATTTGTGGGGTAAAAATCATACTATATGTGTATGATATCTCACAGGAAATGGAATATTGAATCACACCATATATATATAGTCATACATCTAATAAGCAAAATGGAAAGGCCACTATAACTAAATTGACAGCTACAATTCAAGAGTAAAGGATGTTTGTCAATTTCTTTCCTTTCTTGTTTTTTTTCTCTGTCCACAATTGGGTACTAACAAGAATATTTCAATTATAAATATTCATAATAACTCTCTAATTTGATTTTAACCCACGAACCTTTCATAATAAGAGCATTATCGATTATTTTTATCCTATGAACTTTTTCATTTTCCACGGTCCATTTTATTTAATTATTTTGCTCTTAGGAATGATCAAGGGAAGTAAAATATTAGTTCTAACAAAAAATTATCAATCTTATATACATATATAGAGAGAGAAGAGAGGGGGTTTGGCTAAGATCATAGTGGTAGTTCTGAGTCTAAATGCTACCGATTTCGTTTTTATAATCTAAAGTGCTCAACGTGTTTTTCATATTAAAATGTGCTTGGGACCAAACTTTATTATCTTTTAAGAATTTTTGAAAATAACTTTTCGAATAATAAAAAAAATCTGAAAAATAGTGAGTTTTAAAAATCCATAAAAAATAGGAATTTAAAAAAAATGTAAAATTTGGTTCCCAAGCACTTTTTAATATGGAGAACACATTGAGCACTTCAGATCGGCTATTTAAACTTTGAAAATTACAAAAAAAAATGGTTGGTAGTACCAAGGTGTAGGAACTACCACTTTGATCTTAGCCAACTCCTCTCTCGATATATATTTGAATTTTTTTTTATTTGTTAAAAATATAGGGTCGAAGGTAGAATTTTCTAAAAAAAAAAATCAATAATACAAGCTAGTAATTATGTTATCATAATTCTAATGTGTATATATTCTTTTCTAAAATATAGAGGTCGTAGTTATAATTTTTACTAAAAATTTGAAGGATAATTTTTAAATTTACTTTCCATTTTATGCTGAAAAAGAAATCAAATATTTTAATTTATAAGAAGATGGTGATTGGTGATCAAATTGATCCCATTCCATATTTTTCCAAATGAATAGAGAAAAGGTATTTTTTTTTTCTGATGAAAAGGTATGTTAAAGCACCGAAGTTTTTAAATATATCATATTCAGAAACAAAAAATCAAATCATTATTTTTGCTGGATAATTTAAAAAAATGACGCATACAAAAAAACAAGTTTATCATAAATATAGAGCTGTGTCTATCAAATAAAATGACAGACAATATTTTTTTTTTTTATAAATGCACGGATGTTACTGGAAACCAATAGTGGACACGTGTTCAAAAATATCTGAAGTATTTTTAAACTTTGTATATTTTAAACATTGATAAATTCACCAATGGTGGACACGTGTCTAAAAGAATAAAAAATGTTCATTTGTCAAATGCACAGATACATTTTTTTATCAATTGATATGACGAGATATTAAAAGAAGACAAAACGTTATCATTTGTCAAAGAGCCCCACAGGTGAAATCCATTCAAAGAAGAGTTCATGGTTGACTTAAATACGTGTCCGAAGCATTGATACGTGTCTAGAACATTGATACGTGTTCATTTGTCAAAAGAGCCCACAAAAAAAAAAAAAAAAAAAAAAAAACAGGCGTCTTCCATTTCATGGATCCGAATCTGCTGCGATTCTTTATTGTGAATAACGTTCTTATTTTTCGAAATCTAACTGTTAAATTATTTTGAGATACATGCACAAAAAATATTAAATGACTGGAATTTGAAAAAACACAAATTTGAGAAGCTCTTTTTCTTAACTTTGAATCACAGCAGATGTGAATTCTCATTTTATTTAGCGGGCACCGTTCTTTATTTGTCAAATGAAATAGCAGATCTAATTTTTTAAATCTGTTATTTTATTTTGACAGACGTGACAGAAATAAAATTCTTTTGAATTTGTAATTATTTAGTTTATTTTTTAATGATATAAATAAAAATTTCGGATTAAAACAAATATGAACTGTCAAACGAGTAAAACAGCAACGGAAAGAAAAGTATGGAAAAAGAAAACCATCTTTTTTCTATATTCCCATAATTATTCGAATTCATATCCATGTCGTCTCCTTCCTGTCCACCTGTTCTATTCTGAGTATGCTGTTGTAAGTTGTAACAACAAAGAACAAAGAAAAGGAGGAATCAGAACACAGAACAAAGTTCCAAGGAATATCAAAACAAACTCACCTGAAAACTTCAGCGGCATAAACAATCGCCAGCGGCCAGCCACCTGTCCAACCCATCCATATCCTCTCAGATACCTCGCCGTATGCGTTACCGACGCGTACGGTTCTTAATTATTATTTATCTTTGAGAGTCGTGTATAACATATTTAAACGGTTTAGACATTCCAAAAAGTCACGCAAAAAATGAGGTACCTCAGAGTATTCGCGTTGTTGATATTATACGATTCACTCCCGAGATAGAAGTACGTCCGATAGGCATCGGACTTACTTTTACGTCCAATTAGCTCTAACACCGTATGATTAGATCTGCACGAATATTGATGCATAGCGAATGGTCATTACACCCATCGAAACAAAGTAAGTACGATGGGCATCGGACCTAATCTGAATTCTTCCCTCCCCACTTTTGCACTTAATCCCTCTACTCGCTTTCCTAAATATACCTTTTATTATTATTATTATTGTTTCCATAATCACCCCCCACCACGTGCCTCTCTTTCCCGTCCCAATGACCGTCGCTCTCTCCGGCGGTTACCACCTTCCTCCTTTTCTCTTTCTCTTTCTCTTTCTCTCTGTCTATGTCTTCTCCTCCTCCCAAACCTCCCTCTCCTCCTCCTCCCCATACCCCTCTCCTTCCCACCACCTCTTCCTCCCTTCTTCGCCCCCGTCGTCGCTCTCTCCTCGCCGCCTTTGCTTCGTCTTGCTTGCTTCTTCTCTCTTCCTTCTTCTGGCTTTCCCTTATTCTCTCTTCCTCTCCTTCTCATCCCTATCATCACCCCCACCACCACCGCCACCATTCACACTCCCACCGCCTTCGCTTCCACGAATCCGCACCGCCTCCTCCAAGTTCTTACTCTCCTCTTTCCCTTAACCACCTGGTTTTTGGGATCGCTGGTTCTGCTCATCTCTGGCCACGTCGTAAGGAGTTTGTTCGCCTCTGGTGGCGTCCTGGTTCTATGCGTGGTCACATCTGGCTTGACTCCTCTCCTTTTACTTCTCAACCCTCCGTCCCTCCGCCTTCTTCTGATTCCAACGACCTTCCCCCGATTCGCATCTCCGAAGACATATCCCAGTTCCGGTACACAAACCCAACAGGCCACCCATCAGGTCTCCGCATTGCTCGTATCTTGGCCGAGACTTTTCAACTCGGCCACCATGCCGCTAGGTGGTTTGTGTTGGTAGATGATGATGCAATTGTCAATGTGGATAACCTAGTGGCGGTTCTGAGCAAGTACGATTGGACTGAGATGGTTTACATTGGGGGGCCGTCAGAAAGCCACTCGGCGAACACGTATTTCAGTCACACAATGGCATTTGGTGGGGGTGGAATTGCGATTAGCTATCCTTTGGCGCGAGCTATTGAAGGAATTCAAGATGAGTGCTTGGAGAGGTACCCGAGGTTTTATGGCAGCGACGACCGGTTGCATGCGTGCATTTCAGAGTTGGGCGTGCCATTAACACGAGAGTACGGATTCCATCAGGTATGCAATGAGTGGTAAAATCATAGGTGCTCGGGTTTTGGGTTTCGGTTTGCAGTGCCAGTGGACCTTGCTTGCTTATGTTGGGTGGTGCTCTGCTGTTATACTCTTTGGACATTTTGTCGAACAGGTTGGATCCATGACAGTGTGTGCAGTTCGATAGTAAATTAAGGGTCTTGAAACACTGAAATTTGGGTTTAATGCAGTTGAGTAAAGGCTTAGAAAACTGCATTGTGAGATCACTACCTTTCATAACGGGTGCGGGTCGGGTCCACGTGGAACTGCAAACTGGAATTCAATTACTTGTTTCTTCAAGAAGAGTATGGTTTTGATGAATAGGACAGAAGAGTCAGAATTCATTTCACTGAGATCACTAAACACTTGAACCAGTTGTATGTAATTAGATAGGTACTCATATGATGCGAACAAATTAAGTCTTTTTTTGAAATCCTAATTCCCTGTTATTTGTTATAGTGGGACATTAGGGGAAATCCATTCGGGTTATTGGCTGCACACCCAATAGCTCCCTTCATCTCGATCCACCATGTGGAGACTGTGGACCCGGTCTACCCAGGCCTGAACTCTCTGGAGAGCCTCCAGCTCTTCACAAAGGCCATGAAGGCTGAACCAATGAGCTTCTTGCAACGTGCCATTTGTTATGATGAGGCACATAAGCTGTCAATCTCGGTCTCTCTGGGCTATGTGGTCCAGGTCTACCCAACAGTTGTTTTCCCAAGGGATTTAGAAAGGTCGGAGGTGACTTACACTGCTTGGAACAGGCTTAGCCAGAAAAATGAATTTGATTTTGACACAAGAGATGCTTTTAGATCCATTTGCAAGAAGCCGGTGCGTTTTTTTCTGAGGGAAGTATGGAAGGAAGGGAATGTGACTAAGGGATCTTATGCGAGGGAGAGGAGTCAAGATGACCTTAAGAGAAAGGTTTTTTGCTTTCCCAGGTCACCACCTTTGCCTGGTGTCAACGAGATTTTGGTTTTCTCAGACCCGTTAAGCAAGAATTGGCATCTGGTGTGTTCTCTCTCTCTCTCTCCTAAATTTTAATTTAGAATGCCTTTTTTTTAACTGTTTGTTATATACCAAACTTCAAAGATTTCATTTAGTTTATTTTACTTGTTATTATTTTTATTAACTTACTTTTTTTTAAGCAGGCACCGAGACGGCTGTGCAGTGAACTAAGCCATAAAATTGACAGTACATTGACGATTCTTGTCAGACAATGTCAAAGGGAAACCTTTGGGTCTGCCGCTGATACTTTATAATGTAACAAGTTTTATATATGAATGTATATTAAGAAATTAAGGAATGAGGCTTGTAAGGTTATGTAGTTAGTAGGAACATTTTTGTTAAAAGTGAGGTGCAAAAGTTTCAATTTGCTGTGCAGCAGCAGCGGCAGCCAACATTTTACTGGCGTGACCACCGTCTCTTCTGAAGAACTCTAATTGTGCAGATGTGTTAAGAGAAATTGGTATCTCATGTTGTTTGTTTATTTAATTTCGACATTGAGAATTTGAGATGATTGTAGCATACCTGACATTTCTTTTAGCTGGTGATTTACATTTATGAAAATATAAGCGCTGCATGATCACAATTTTTGCATCTGGTATATACTGGCATCTGATTACTTTTGTCAAAAAAGAGTAAAAATAAATAAGATAAGAAAAATACTGTTTTATATGCACTTGGTTGTTATTATAATTGAAAGTTTATGGAAGAAAGTGATCCTACTACATGTTTTAGAAACATCATAGACTTAAAAATAATAAAAGTACTGTATTTTACTGGTAGTAATTGTGGGATATAATTGTTGTAAAATAGCAAGGAGAGATTTGGATACATGTCATTATCTTGGTCCATTCTGAGCTGTTTGATCTGGGATAGATTTAACTGACAAATCTGACAGATTTAAACTCAAAATTTGAGTTTAATTGATATGATTTCTCCTGGATTGGAGTCCACTAATATCTAAATGTATGCATCCTTTGCATCTTTGCTTTAAGATTCGTGCTAGTATGTAACGAACGGTCCGGATCTAAACTGTGTTAACTCAGAGGATATGAATTCATAACCTGATACATTCTTTCTGATATAGGGAACGACAGCTGATGTCATGAGGTACATATATTTTCTGGTGCCAGTATCAGTACCAGTACCAGTAGTAGGAGTGGAGGATGAGACATAACAGAAAAGATCTATTCTGGGCTCAAATTGGGTCCAAGGAAAGCCCGTAGGAAACCTACAAATTTGAAATGAGATTTGAGTGTTTGAAATTATTCATCAAATATAGCATGAGGCGGTACAGTAGCAGCTGTAGCACGTGGGTAAAGGTACTGTCTTTGTTTAATTATGGACACAAACTGCGATGCAAAAATGACCGTTGGAAAACCACTATGCGTCGACTGGTACTGGTACTGGTAAACAATCGACCGTTGGTTGATGTTTCCACATCCTCTCTTATTATTAAACATGAAGAGGATCTGACAATTAATTGCCATTGATTTAGTGATATACAGTTAGATCTTGCCAAGCTCATTTCTGACAAATAGGACCAAGTCCGGGTACAATGGCAACACTTGAAAAATAAATCTACTGCAATTCCGAAACCAAACCAGTGAAACAGTGAAATTCCTGCAATCTGAATCCAACCGTCAAATTTTTTTCAAAAATACAACTCAAAATAGCTGTTTTTTCCTTACACACATCTCGAAACAGTTCAACAATTGAATTCGGATTGCAGGAATTTCAAGATACTGTTCACCGGTCTCAGATTTCAGCAGATTCAGATCCAACATTCGATTATCAAAATACTTCTGAATTGTTCTTTTTTTGTCAGAAACCATGCATGAATCCTAATATAGTAATATATACAGTGATTAGTGAAAAAAAAAAACACATGTACTTTTTTTTTTTTGCTTTTTCTATTTTTTTTTTTTCTAAATTAAATTACGCTGTTTCAGTTGACGTGAAGCTTGCACCGATTATTGTCTCTTGTATGGCTGTTTGGTATTTTTCTTTTCATGCTACACCACAAGTTAGATATGCTTGGCTCCACAAAGACAACCATACTTATTAATTCAAATAATAATAATGATAATAATAATAATAAGGGATGGGCTATGGTGAGTTGCGAAGTAAAAAAACGTTTTATTTCACGCTCGTATTCCAATTTGAAAATTCAAACAACCGATCCGAACCGCTCAATATTTTCTCCATATTGAAATGTGCTTGGAGACTAAATTTTACATTTTTTGGAACTTTTTTTACTATTTATTAAGCCACTTTGAAAAATCGCAGATCCTGGTGAATAGTAAAAAACAGTAAAATTTTCTGGATCATTAGATCAGTGATTTTCCAAGTGGCTTAATAAATAGTAAAAAAATTCTAAAAAAAAATGTAAAATTTGGTCTCCAAGCACATTTCAATATGGAGAACATGTTGAGCTGTTCGGATCGGTTGCTTGGATTTTGAAAATAAAAATATGAGCGTGAAGTAAAAATAATATCTTATTTCGCAACTCACCATAGCCCATTCATAATAATAATAATATAAATAATAATAGAGGACAGAGATAACTGATAAGTATGTTATTATTTGATAATTATTATTGTTATTGTCACAGTCATTATCATTATTATTTGATAATTATTGTTGTTATTATTTTTATTATTATTAATATCATCATCATGACGGGTTAAAATGCCACCAATTTTTTGTGTCCCCATTGTGCCTTATTTATTATTAGAACTACAATAACTTAAAATTTAAAACTTAAATGTCAAAATAAATATGTTATTTATTATCTATATTATTTTCTCTATGCACGCATAAAAGATCACAATATTTAGATTTTATTTTAGTATGAAGAGCTTGAAAACATACACTGATGTGCATAAATTATGAACGTTAATTTTTCAACATATTGATTCGTATAAAAAATAGAGACACAATGAAGACAAATAAAATAGAGACAATTGAATCCTCCTCTATTATTATTACTATTATGATGATGACTAATGAGGCTATGATATTTTAAATTATATAAATCAGTCTGTACTATGAATTCATAATTATGTTTTCAAATTACAAATATTTGATCCAAACCTTTCTGATCTTCATATGAAAAATACTTGAAGACAAAATTCTATAGTTCTAAATTTTTTTTATACTATTTTCATATGATCCAAACCGTTCAACTAGTCGCACCACTTGTTCACGTCAATTCGGTCGAACTTTTTCAAACACATCTACTCAGAAAAAAAAAAACAGAATTTCTTACTCATAATTTATACGATCCAATATAATTTTATCCATATTTAATTTTAAAAATTAACTATTAATTTCGTCCAAGACTTATTTGATTGTAAGATATTTTTAACTGTAATCTTATTACTTTTATTATTGTTATTATTATTATTATTATTATTATGAGGAGGGATCCACTTACACCAATTTTTGGTGACACCAAATTACACCATCTATTTTTAAAGTCCAAACAATCGATTCAAACCGTTCAATATATTGAATATATTAAAATGTGCTTGCTCATCAAATTTTAGATTTTTTATTTATTTATTTTTACTATTTATTAAGATTGGTACAAAAATTCAATGGTCTGAAAACAATAATTTTGTAAAATACTTAATAAATAGTAAAAAAATCACAAAAATGTAAAATTTGGTCTCTAAGCATATTTTAGTACGCAGGTCATGTTGAATGTGTGGATTGATTGTTTGAACTTTAAAAACTTAAAAAATAGATGGTGTAATTTTGTGTCCTCTATAATAATAATAATTATTATTATTATTTTCATGACGTTGTTGTCATTATTATTATGCAATTATTCATTCATCACTCATTCATTCAATTCGTTCACAATGTACTGTACGCAATGAAAAGCAGTTGAAGTCATGTACGGCAAGAACAAGATATTTTTATTTTTGTGTGTGAAAGTAAACACAGGATTAAGTATTTAAACTTAATCAACTAAATTAGATTGAATAACTTGAATTAAGTATTTAGAGTAGAACTAGGGTGGTCTTAAGTTCACAAAGTTTTTTTTTTAATTCAACTCTAAAATTTATCGGATTGATTTCAAACTACGAATCCGAACTGTTGAAATTCATCTACTTTACGAGTGATGCGCCTACATGTAAAAAATTTAAACTTTCGAATTAATTTAGTATAAAATCAAGCGGTCAAAATTAGAAGGTTTATATATTTATTTTAATGCATTTATTTTTTTAAGTTTTTGACCATTTAACTCTATCTAAAATTAATTCTAAAAGTTCAATTTTTGCAACACTCGTAAGATAGATAAATTTCAACAGTTTGAATTCGTCATTGAAGCTAATTCGATAGATTTTAGAGTTGGGTTCACAAAAAATACTTGGTGAACTTAAGAACAAAAATAAATCTACTGTTATTCCGATCTCAGCTGTTGATCTTAGTTAAGATTCATACATAAAAAACTTATTTCATTGAAATTTGCACATAGAAAATTTGAACAGTTGGAATCGGAATAACAT
Source organism: Carex arenaria (assembly GCA_964058825.1). Classification (NCBI taxonomy): domain Eukaryota; kingdom Viridiplantae; phylum Streptophyta; class Magnoliopsida; order Poales; family Cyperaceae; genus Carex; species Carex arenaria. The sequence continues at coordinate 131,724 of CAXKVW010000189.1, forward strand.
ATTCCTAATTATAACAACATATTTATTTCCCTCTAGTTCGGATCTGAATCTGCTGTAATCCGAAATGCACGAACAGTGATTCTAAAATTCTTGCAAACCAAATCCAGTCGGTGAATTTCGTATCTGAGATATCTCATTTTTTGCGTGTATAGTAAAACTAGCTGTTTCAAGATGTGTTCTCTAAAAAAATTCAAAAACAAAATTCAATTTATAAAAATTTCATAATTACTGTTCATACTTTTCAGAATTGCAGTAGATTTATTTCCCTCTGGTTCTACTCTGTATTTATATTAAATATTTAAGAGAAAGTCTGGAATTTAGGGGTGTTCATCGGTTCAGCTCGGTTCAAACCGAACTGAACTAGGCAAACCAAAGTTTTAATTCGGTTTCAAAAATAGAACTGAACCGAACCGTATTAGCATTGCAACCGAACCGAACCGAACCCCAGTTTTATTTCAGTTTGTTCGGTTCAAACCGAAATATATCAATTTTTTAATTTAAAGCAATTATTTTGTAATAAATCGAAGTATATTAAGAAATAAATTGGAGTATTAAGAAATAAATCGGGATATTAAGAAATAAACCGAAGTATTTAAAGCAATTGATTAAGAAATAAACCGTGGTGGTCCGGACCAAATTCATAATATATAAAAGTTCGGTCTGTTCAGTTATTTAGGTTTTGAAAATTTCAAACCGAACCGAACTGAAATTATAATTCGGTTTTAAAAAGTAAACCGAACTGAAGTTATAATTCGGTTTTAAAAAGCCAACCGAACCGAACTGAAGTTATAATTCGGTTTTAAAAAGCCAACCGAACCGAACTATTAAACTGAAAAAACCGAACCATTTGAACCGATCTAATTCGGTTCGGTCCAGAACCGATTAAACCGGACCCAATGAAAACCCCTAGTCTGGATGGTATCGTTGATTTGAGAATTGAGTGGTACAGTAAAGTTAAGAGGCTTTTTACAGATGGCAGTTCGGGTCAAAAAGGTCGCATGAAACGACAGTTACGTGCTGCTGCTGTTGTGTGCGTGATCTCTGCCTCTCTGCTGCTTCCTGTTTTAGCTGTCTCCTGCTTGCCATGTATTGGTATTTGGTATATATTTGGTACCCATATCAAACAAAATTATACATTCTGCTATGTTTAATCCATTTGTCTAATTTGATAATTCTAACATGCATTTCATTCTTGTGATATATTTTATTAAATATTTTAAATAATACTACTACTTCAATTAAAATTTATATCATCATAAATATATTCTTAGGTATGTCAAATTTGTCGATTTTTTTTTACCGTCTTAAAATAAATAAATAAAACAATTAACACTTTTTTTTTGAAAAATCGATTTTTATTTGAAATTGAGGTCCTATTGGCTTATACCGCAGTTTTAAAATGCAATTCCTGCTTGTTTGAAAATGCGGTCTCTTTTCACTCATTTCTCGGATCTTTCTAGAACCGCAGTTTAAAACTATAGTACCAGCTAATAAGACCGTTGTTTCAAACTGCAATCTTGATAAAAATAGAATTTCCCAGAAAAAATATGTTTAATTGGTTGTTGCTATTTTTTTAAGATGGTAAACAAAAAATTCGGTCAAATTTGAGTAAAATTTGAAATTCTAACTAGTGATCTATTAGTAAATCACTAAAATTTATCTTCTAAATCTTAAATTGTTTTATGAAAAACTGAAAGTTTTTAAATTAACCCAAATTCGATATACATTATATAAAACATAAATAATGCATTCATAGTTTTAATTTGAATGCGGCTACGGTACTATTTTAATTTTTTTAATGCACACCAGTCAGTACTACAACGTGATCACCAAACAACTATATACCTTGTGACTAAAATTTACATTTTTCAGAATTTTTTACTATTTTATTATACGCAGAAAATCAATATTTCCTAATGATCGACAATCTTTAGATCAAGTGATTTTTCTACCTATCTAAAAATAAAAACAGATTGAAAAACATAAAATATAAAGTTTGCTAATTTTCAAGTACATTTTAATATGAAGAATATATTTAATGGTTCAGATCGACTGTTTGAACTTTAAAAACAGAGACATTATGCATATATCGTAGAAAACGGTGACAGGCACAAAATCAATACTTTAGAGATGTCATATGACATTTTGTTCTGATTTATTTAATTTTAATAGAATCTCCTGAGAAATAATTCAAAGAGTAGGGCTCAAATGCCCCAATGCTTCATGCTCCAATTGTACCCAACTTCTTTATTTTCGATTTTAAAGTTCAAACAAACAATCCGAACCGTTCAACATGATATCCACGTTAAAATATAATTGGAGGCCAAATTTTATATTTTTTAGAAACTTTTTTACTATTTTTTGAAATAGGTACAAAATTATTGTTTTTTAAGAAATTGTGGTCCATCTAAAATCAATGATTTTGTACCTATCTTAAAAATAGTAAAAAAATTCCAAAAAATATAAAATTTAGTCTCCAGTCATATTTTAATGTGGATATTATGTTGAGCAGTTCGGATTAATTCAAGTATAAATCTAATCAAATCCCTTGAGATCGAATTAATTCAAGTATGCATTATTTTTTTTCAAAACAATACACAATTATGTATGATTGACAGTAGTTTCATTTCATAATCAGCCTTACTGTTGCTGATCAAATCAGAGTTTAGTTGAACTGAAATAATACAATTGAAGGTATTATTAATTGCAACTGTGAATTAAAGCGCATTTATTAAGCCAACCACTTTACTGGTACTGATTTCAGGTTCCTAGAACAATACTGGTATGGTGGGGTCATTGCGTCAGTGACTTGGAACAGTATCTGATTATCTTATTTAGGGTAATGATTTTAACAGAGCTGTTTTGGCTTCATACAGCGCAAGAGCCATATGTAGTACAGTTTTAATTATATAATCTGTGCGCTGCTTGAAGTCAAAACTCTTCTGTTAAAATCTTCACCCCTTATTTAGCTAGGGTTTGAAGTGCTCCATGCCTCCAACCAATCTTGACCGTACAAAATTAAACAAAGGGTGATGGGAGAAGTTCAAATGTGGTCGTGCATATCTCATAAATGAGTCACAGCTGTAGGGCCTTACCCTGCCGCACTGCTTCTTTCTATTTTTTCATCTATAACCCTCATATTTTTCATGGTTATCTTATTCTAGAAGCCTTAAATTAATCAATATTTTCAAAAAGAAGAAGAAGTAAAGTCATATGAGTTGACATACATTTAAAAAGTGCATGCATTTTATAAGAAAAATCAATGCAAATTTCATATAGCAATATGGACACTTCATTTATAATTAATATATGACCTATAGGTAGTATGTATTTTTTTTATATATATATATTTATGTATTTGATTTAGCTGAATTAGTTTGAAATTTGCTATTTTCTGTGTATTGATAAAATTGTTATACATATGGGAGGATTTAGTAAGAGAGAATGGAGTCATTAATTCATTTTCAAAATTTATGTTCTTATATATAATTATTTTATATATGTTTGACTCTCATACTCACACGAATATTTTATATGATTAATTTTCAATGTATGTTTGACATCATAGTTAGAAAGTATCGCTATGTCCTTGGTTATAAATTATAATCACGTGAAGATTGTCGCTACTCCTACAAGCAATCAATAAAGGCAATACGTTAATTGATACGCTAGGTTGTTTGAATGTATATTGTTTTTTCTCTAGACAATTTTATCGCAACACGGTAACGTCCGTCAATACTGGAACAGTCAATAAATGATATTGTTGTATTAGTCATTATTATTATTTTGTGTAATCCCCTTCCTTGTTATAAAATCTAAATTATATTGTATTAATATCAAGAAAAATAATGAAAAATTAATCCTTATGTTATCTTTGTATACAAATATAGTTCTACATACGCTTGCCATAATAACATAATTCATTTTCAAAGTAATAAGAGTTTCCTTAATTGACATAGGAAATTCAAATGTAAAATATATATATATATTTTTTTTCAAAGTTCCTGTGTTTTATATCATTAGGTCAAAATATTAGTCATGTCCCAATTTTCATTTAGGGCCTGTTCGGCGAAACACTGTGCCTGTCGGAAAAAAAAAGATTCACTCAGAGTGATTTTTTTTTCCACGCGCACAGTGTTTCAGCAAATTGGATCCGAATCCAACTCATTCCCGTTCCCATTGTGCAGCCGAATAGACTCTTAGTTTCCTTCATGAAAATTAATGTCCTAAAAATAAATTTGATTTCTATTAAAAATTTCAGTGTTATGATATTTTTTTTATAATATTTTCTTCAATCTTTCATATATTGTAATAAATAAAGACTGTATCAATTATTAAATTTACCTTCCAAACATATGAATACCATTTTTTTTTATTTAGGAAAGTAACCCAAAGAATTACTAATCATTTATTATGCACGCCTACATTTTTGCAAGGTCATGATTGCAAATGTGACATTTCTTTTCTTTTATTTATTTAGCAATCTCTCTTCAAAGCTCTGACCCTGAAAAGATAATCATTTCACCTATCATCACCGTGTCCTCTCTCTCTCTCCAAGCCAGATAAGATACCTCCATGAATAAATCTCTATCGTACGTGTAGCCAACAAACAAATAAATCTAGGTGATCATGAGAAGAAGAGAAAGATCGACGATCGATCGGAAGCCTTTTTCTTTGAGGGGAATGTTGTCCGGCTCGAGGTCTCTCTCTCTCTCTCTCTCTATATATATATATAGCTCTGTGTGTGAGCAGTGAGATCTCGGACCAGGCTTCATTCCCCCTAAGGAAGGCTTCAATCTGTAGTTATGGTAACTGGTAAGTGAACTGAGTTCAAAAGTTTGTTCTTTGATGCTTTTTTAACATATCAGAAAAGGGTAATCAGATTCAGAATCACAGATTGGTGTCATGATGGAGGTTTTTGACTTGGGTTGTTTCTTTTCTGCTCTTTGTTTATTTCTCTCTGGCAACAAGTCAAAAAAAAGTTGCTAATCATTATTCACTTGTGTTTTTTTTTTTTGTGGGTTTTTTTTTTTTACTGTATTGCATACTGTTTGTTTTGTACTTTCATTTAAGCTGGAATATTAAGATAAATCAAACTATTCCTTATTTTAAAAAAAACATTAGAGGTATATATTCAGTATTTCTAAATATTGGGTGTTCATATAACAGAAATTTATATCTATTTTGTTTTTTTTTGGTGAAACTGAAATCTAATTAATTAAAAATATATAAAAGCATGCAACTGTTAGTAATACTATTAATTAATTACCAAAATAAACAATTTTGCTATCCATCTATTGCTATATATTTGGTATCTCTATAGCAGGTATCAATTATATGAGATTTGGTATCCATCTATTTGGTAAGGTTTTAATAAAAGATGATATCTTTTGGAGAACTTATATGGCACTTGATCTGATAAATCTGTTAGTGATAGTTGGAATGATTAAATAAATAAATGAAAAGAGCAGGATGAAGATTAATTTACTGATGACAAAGCTTGATCTTAATTTATATACAAAGCTAAGGTTAACTTGTTCATAGCATGTATAGTTAAAATTTTACTTTCTTTTTTTTTCCCCTTTTTTATTTATTCATTAATTTATTTATTAACATGTTTAACATGTTCACAGATGGAAATATATATGATTTTATATGGAATCCCATTAGGATTGATTGGTGCAATAGCAAATGCAAATGCAGTTGATTATTACCAAATTATGGTCATTTACTAGTCCTCCAAATGTCAGAATAAGAACAGTGACATCACAAGGAACCCTGGATTAATTAGCACAAAATTATATACAAGAATATATAATGTTATTGATTAATTTAGGTTCATGCTGCTCTAACTTTTATCCTCTGACATATAACTGCAAAATATTTAAAATTTTGTGAGCTAAAATTGTATGTGTTTCTTCTATAACCTGGTAATTATTACCAGTGGAGAGAAACTTCATGCATGCAGGTAAATTATATGAAAACTATTAATGGAGAATCTCAGAAGGAAGCTAGGTTAGGTACTTAGGTACCAGTACCACTATATAGCATATATATTAGCAATTTAACATATATAGCAGTCCGTGTAGTCAGCATGTGCAGTTCTACTGCTGTAGCTGTGTAGGTGTTGAGTGTAAAAGTGTTTACACTATTGGGTACTGTGACATCTCAGTGTAGATATAGAATAGGAACTCACATTTCATGTTTTTTCTGACATGTTTTACAAAAATGGAGGAAAAATGTGCTGAGCTTTTTTCAAGTTTTCACATTAGTGTCCACTCTGAATAATGCGTTTAATTAATATCTATCTAGTTAGTACTTTTGATTGAGAAAAGAGGTGATTTTGATGTTCCCTTATGCTTTGCAAATTGTACATATTTTGCATTAGTATACATATATTAATTACACAAGCATGTGTATTGGCTTCCTTGTGTAATTCTACCTTTTGTAATTTTTTTTGAAGTAATATATAAAGTTCTTGGTAAACAATTAACCTTTGCGATTATAAGCGAATCAGTTTATTCGCAACTTTAATTTTGGGTACCATACGTAGGTTATAAATTGGCAACTCAAGTTTGATATATTCCTGAGTAGACATTAAACTCTCTATTTGTTCCAATCAAGTCACACCGATATAATTTTCATCAAAATATTAACAGAATGTCGCGTAGCAGTCCAACTCATCATATATATTTGATAAATTAACAAAATTTGTAATTTATTTTGGGAACATTTTGGAGACATCAATCAGGTTCCTTTTTTCATTCTTGTTTAGTTTTATGAAATTATTTTGTCAAACGAATTCTTTAATTGTAAAGATTTAAGTAAAACTTTGTTGTATTGATTTATAACTTTATATATATGTCCTTGACTACTTAATTGGACCTTGACGCTTGAAGAAAGGAAGAGATCCATGTTAATTAGAAGGAAGGAGAAAACTAGAGAGGGAGAGGATGAGAAATAGTTTACGTTCCAAAAAAAATGTTACACAAATTGTTAAATATGATGAGTTGGACTGCCACGTCAGATTCTGTTAATATTTTGGATGAAAATTGTAACTGAGTGACTTAATTGAAAGTTTGAAACAAATAGAAAGTTTAATGATTATTTAAGGACAAATCAAACTTGAGTGACCAACTAATGACAAAGAGTAAAGTTCAATGATCTATGACGAAAATTACCCTTTAATTTTTTAAGTTGATACTGAAGACTTGAGAATAGGTCTGATGCTACTCTAGGTGCAATGGGCTCTAAGACCTTTTGATCCCTTTAAGATCTTTGCAGATTGCTTTATATCTGTATGTGTTCGCTTCAATATTTGTATGCACAAAGCGGATTGGAGAAATTTGTCCTAGAAAACCAATTTATTTAAAGACCGACATTTTTTCTGAAGCATGATACATATTTTTAAATATTTTGTAAAGGATAAGATGAATATTTTGTGAATTTAAAACGAGTTTTAATGAAAAGATAATAAAATAGATAAATTTGTGAATTTTTGCAATTTAGAAGGGTAAATATGATATTATAAACTTTGGAGGGGATTACATGAAATTCCTCTTCTCTTTAACTATAAAATGATCACAAAATTTAACAGAAGTAATGACATTTTGCCTATGCAAATACTCATTCCCGACTGTACTGAAATCTATATTTATTCACATAATTAACTCACAAAATAAGAATAGATTCTAGCAGGGGCGAATCCAGAATTTTCGTAAGGGAGGGACAAGAAAGTAACCAATTGAATTTGAATAGTTAATCGGATTCAAACTCATTAGCTAATCAGGTACTGGATAAAAAAAAATATTCTAATTTCTAATTTCCAATACTTTGACTTCTAATTCTAATTACTAATTAAAATTAAAGAAATTTATCATAATTTTAACCCTAAATCAACATTAATTACAAACTAAAAATCCAAAGGGGGACAAAGTCGATCTGAACTTATAAATTTATATAAAATTTCAAAATCTAGAGAGAAGCAGTTTATCCTGGACTAAGATGGGTCAGCCCTGATTCTAGTAGCTAGTAAGAATATCTTCTTAATTAAGTTTAAGCCACATATAAAATGTAATACATTACAATTTGATTAATTTTTTTTCTAACAGTAGTTTGGTCATGGCTTTCTAATATATAGGTTATGTGGTGGTTGTTTGATAGTCATATCGGTATTCGGTATCTATGCAAAAAGTTAAGAAGAAAGATTTGTTAATTAATCAAAAAGCATGCATGAATCATGATACTCATACTCATACTCAGCTTTGTTTTTATCAAGAAAGATACGAAGAAAGCTCCATATTGAGCTCTGCAATGATGTACTGAGTATCAATTTTTTTTATTAAGATCCAACTTGTAAAGCTGCAATTGTATCATTAAAAAATAACTTTGTAAATAAAATAGTGTCATGGGGTTATGTGTAATTGTACTATAATTATGTTGAAGCTATAGTACTTTTGATACTCTTGTGTATTTATATACTGTCAACAACCATATAAAATAGAAAATAAATCTGCTGTAATTCCGAATTCAGTGAACAATATTCTGAAATCTCTGCAATCTCAATTTAGCTGTCGAATTTTTTTTATAACACATCTCGAAACAGGTGGTTTTTCTGTACACGCTTCTCGAAACAGCTGGTTTTTTCATAAAGCTGCAATTCTATCATTAAAAAAAATTTAAATAAAATAGTGTCATGGGGTTATGTGTAATTGTACTATAATGTTGTTGAAGCTATAGTACTTTTGATACTCCTGTATAGAGACTACATATATTGACAACAACCACATAAAATAAACTTCAAAGCATAGAAACAACCATATAAATTAAACTTCAAAGACTATATATATATTGAAGCTATAGTCACTAGATTCGTATTTTATTCGTGAATAATTTTTTTTTATATTTTTGAACAAAACAACGAATGAAACGCGAAAAATGTATTTTTTGAATTATTCGCCAATAAAACACAAATAAAACGTTTTTGACGAATTATTCGCAATTTTTATTTATTTTTTGGGTTTTTTTCTCCCTCGGGAGATCGAATCATTCCCGAATTATACCCGAATTATTTCTGAATCACAAATTTTTGATCCCCCAGAACCGAACCCGAATAATTTATTTGTCACTATGCTTAAAACAGCAAAGACCTCATAAAAAATGAGTTTTCTTGTAAATAAGAAAGGTATTGGAAGAAAATTTAGATACCCATTTTTTAATTAAAGGAGTTTATTACTAGGTATTTGAGTTAATTTCACGCCATAATATATTTTAGTTACTCGTTTTTAATTAATTTATATGATTTTCAGTTAACACATAAATCAATGTATTTATTCAAATTATATTTGAAGTGTATAATATATGAATACTTGTATGCATTAGTATCTGATCTATGGTTGTATTTGGATCAACACTTGTCGTTGAAGATTCAATTTTTAAGAATTAGTCAAAATTTTGCATAATTTGAATTCAAAATTATATGAAGGGATTTAATTTGAATAAGACAAAAGTTCAGTAATAAAAAAAAATCAGATAAATTAAAGTTCGGTTATTAAAATAGGATTTAATTTGTAGTTTTACATCGCAAAGAAAAAAAGGCCCAATTAGACCCATAAATAATTCTTTAGGCCCTAATAAAACCATTTTCGGATTGGGTTGGAAACAGCTGGCCGGGCCCATCCTTTTTTACAATCCGAGAAATCACGAGTCCTTAGTCTCTGCATTAACTCATAGATTACGGTTTTAGAATTCCGACTGTCCGATCAAAAAATCCGGACCAATTCGAGTATTCGACCATGCGCGCAATGTCTGGATCGAACGGTCTGTATTCGTTCATCAGTAACTCAAAATTTGTGTTACTGCAGACAAATCAATTCAGAAATCACCACCTCAAAACTCGCGCCTTTATCCAGAGACGAGCGAACCAGAGCGCGCGCATTTACAATGGCTCTGACATGGTCGCCCGCGATCCCCGGTGCTCCACCATGCGACCTCCGACGAAGCGCCGTCTCATCACTGCCTTCACCACGGAGGCTTTCTTCAACCATTGTCAGGTCTGTACGAGCTTCTCTCCGCCTGGGCCCCCTTTTCTGGCCATGGCAAAAGGTATCATGTGGGAATTTTGTATGATTGTGCAAATAGATTGTATTGCTTTGAAAATTCGTGATGATTTGTTAGTGATAGTTGTAGCTAGGCAGTTAACCCATGGATACTGAACTCAATTCTAGGTTAAAGTTGGGCCGCTTAGTGTATCTCCGATGGGATTCGGTACATGGGCATGGGGAAACCAGGTATTGTGGGGCTATCAAGAAACCATGGATACTGAACTCCAAGACGCATTCAATCTAGCACTTCGGAATGGTATTAACCTCTTTGATACTGCTGATTCATATGGTACTGGTCGTTTGAATGGCCAGAGCGAAAAGCTTCTTGGTAAATTCATCAGTGAGTTTCAAGGTAAGCCAATAGTAAATTTCAATTCTATCATACTGGTACAAGACTATATTCCTCATATGTAATTTTTTTCAAGGACCGGGTAATGTCAGAGAAAATGTTGTCATTGCAACAAAGTTTGCGGCTTATCCATGGCGCGTGACTCCTGGACAATTTGTAAATGCATGCAAGTAACTTCTCAATTTATTCCCTGTTATTCAGCACATAATTACTTCTTTTATGTACACCATAGGATAAATGCATGCAAGTGATGCAGTGGCTTATGCTTTTGTGGTTTAATTTGATTTTTATGATCAGATCTTCGCTGGATCGGTTGCAAATTGATAAAATAGGAATCGGGCAGTTGCATTGGTCAACGGCAAATTATGCGCCTCTTCAAGAGAAAGCTCTCTGGGATGGTTTAGTTGCCATGTATGAAAAGGTGACTAATTTTGTGCACTCTCTATTTTCTTTGTTTCCTTTTTGTGCTTGATTTATAAATTGTAAGTGATAGATATAGGGTCTTGTTCAAGCAGTCGGTGTCAGTAATTACGGACCGAAGCAACTTCTAAAAATTCACGATTACTTGACTGCCCGAGGCGTCCCCTTGTGCTCTGCTCAGGTGAACTACTTGTCGATCATTCTAGGCATAATACTCATTTTAACCAACAAAATTAACAGTTTTTATTATAGGTTCAATTCTCTCTCCTGAGTATGGGCCCTGAGCAAATGGAATTAAAGCAAGTTTGTGATTCATTAGGCATCCGTGTAATTGCTTATAGTCCCCTTGGATTGGGGATGCTCACAGGAAAATATACCGCCTCTACTCTGCCAAGTGGACCCCGGTACCAAAATTCTGATATATCTTCCATTTTCCGATATATTTTCCATTCATGTTTTTTTTTTTTTTTCTGTTTTTTGTTTATGTAAAGTCCATTAAAGGAAAATTTGTACTTTAACAGGGGTCTGCTGTTTCGTCAGATTCTCCCTGGGTTGGAGTCGTTGCTCCTTTCGCTGAGACGAATTGCACAGGCCAGAGGAAAAACCATGTCTCAAGTAATATAATTTTTTCTCTGAACAAATTATAAGGCATGAGTATGATTTTTTAACTTGATGGAAGCTTAAAATTGACCTTTCCTAAGCAGGTTGCCATAAACTGGTGCATTTGCAAGGGAACTATTCCTATACCCGGTATTAAGTCAGTTAAACATGTCGATGAGAATTTGGGTTCACTCGGCTGGCGGCTTAACTCTGATGAGATATTGGAGCTTGAATCTGCTGCTCAGAATTCACCTAAGAAAATGATCCAAAACATTTTTCAAACTGCATGAATTTATATCATGTCTTTTGCATCTTCGAAAATCATTATTGTAAGAGCTACTACTTTTGTGAGCGCTAGCTTGAGCATGTCAAATAGTTGAATCTGAGATCCAAACTGGTACCTAAATTTATGCTGGTATATAATGGGGCTACCAGTACTAGCCATAACAAAAAGGTACGAAAATTATTCACAGCAAATCCCTGGAGTTTGATAGCATTTGGATTCGAACAGTTCTTTTATGACATAACCTAAATTATTACTTGGGTGCATGTTAAATGCACCTTCATCAAACATCTGCAACATAATCCCAACAATTTTCCAAACAAAGCACACAAAGCAAAGGAGAAATTAACAGTAAAGGAAAGCATGGACATTTATTCTTAATAATCCTGACCGTTGATATTCTTGTGCTACTGCTGTGTGAGCACAAGGGCCCGCTCAAACTGGGCCCACCTCTGCTCAAGGGTGCCACTATATCCAACTGACATCCTTATCAGCCCTGGCGAAATGCCGGCCTTAGCACGCTCCTCTGGTGCCATCTCACTGCTTGTGCTACTCCCCGAACAAGACATAAGCGTATGATAATAACCAAGACTAACCGCCATGAGTCCAAACTGGGTCACATTTTGTAAATTCTGCATGAGTTTGGCTGCACGCTCCTCGGTGCCCATGTCGAGGCAGAGCATGCCGCCATAACCGTACTCAGGATTGCTGATGGAGGAAAGGAGTGAGTGATGGGGGTGGTCGGGCAGGCCCGGGTAGATGACTTTGAGACCGAGGTGCTTCATACGGGTCGCACAGGCCAAGGCACGGGCTGAGTGCTCCTTTATGCGCAAGGCGAGGTGAGGGAGCCGCTCGGATATCTCAAAGGCTACCTTTGCATTCATCGTGGGACCTGTCAGCATCAGAGCCCCGTCTTGGTGGTTCGCCATTGACTTGACTAGGCTCGCTGGCCCGCATATGGCTCCTGTGGTTTATGGGTATGTCATATATTTAGAGCAGTCTATATGCATGGATGCAATTATTTCAAACAATTTACGCAAAGCGAATTTCTAGCTTACCGGCGATAACGTCAGCACTCCCACAAATGAATTTAGACAGGCTGAGCACAACCACATCAGCCCCGAGCCTCGCCGGAGACACGATCATAGGTGTGAACGTGTTATCAACTATCAATTTCACCCCTTTTTCCCTCGCCACAGCAGCCAATGCCGGTATGTCTGCCACAACCAGTGTCGGGTTTGACATGGTCTCCACGTACAAAACCTTCGTCTCTCCAGCTCTTATCGCTGATCTCACCTCGTCTATGTTGTTTATATTCACGAAAGTCGTCTTGATGCCACAAGCATGAACAAGGAACCTAATAGTAGTATGTATAATACCTTTTCATTTTATACAAGTTTAGTTATTAGTTTTGCAAAATTGTAAACACAAACCTCGACAACAAGGCATGGGTCCCGCCGTACAGGCACTGTGAGGCCACAACATGGCCTCCTGTACCGACGAGCTGAAGCAGAACAGCTGTGATGGCTGACATGCCAGATGCAGTACAGTAAGCAGCCTCGGTGCCTTCAAGAGATGCCATTTGTCGTCCTAGATTAAGCACCGTCGGATTAAATTGCCTGCTGTAGATGTAGTAGTCTTCATCGGGCCCCAACTCACCGGAACAAAGGCGGCGCATGGTGTCTGCCTCCATCACAGTGAAGGTCACCGAGGCCTCGATTGACATGTTGACACCACCATGCTCGCCAAATTCATGCCGAGCACTAGCAAGTGCCGCCGCGGGGTCCACTTTGTTAGCTACCTCTGAATTTTTTATGTCTTCTCCTTCATCAGCTATCTTTAAAGAATTTTTCTTGGTGAGTTCCGCCATGGATTGAGAGAGATCTCTCTTAGAGCAAATAGGAATTTTGTGATGAATTGCAGGAGTTGCAAATAGCGGCAGGAAAACAGGGGATGTGCTTATAGCTTTTGTTTATGAAAAAGATGCTTGGCAGTTGCCTTTTTTTCTTTTTCGGTTTTAATTTGATCCTCTATGAAGTAATGGATACGTTCAATTCAAAAAATCAGATTAAAATTTATTTTTGAATCATAAAAAGGTTAAAAATAAATAAGGTTATTGTCTCACTTGATGAATTTAATTTAATTCCAGAAAAAAAATATGTGCAAGCAATAATTTATTCTTGTATCCCTTTTTTACTGTACAAGAACTCAAATTACTTTTTATATTGTCATAATTTATTCTTGTGCCTGTTTATTTTATGAGAAAAAATTTTAGTACCCAGGCTATTGTCCCCGCTTTTTACCCAAGCTACTTTATAACAAGTTTTAACTGTCGAACCCAACGAATTCTAACAACTTTCCTTTTAATGAAATTTCCCGATCTGATCTTCTCTCTCTGCAAAAACAAAAATTTCTGATCTCTCTACTCTCCCCATTTTTCTCTCTCCTCTCCTCTCCGATCCCCAGACTGATAGGCACCGCTCTTCTCTTCATTTCTCCATCTCGATCTCCCTTGCTCTTCTCTTCACGTGATGAACACTCTCTCTCTCTCTCTCATTATCTATTTCGTCATTTTTACTTTCTAATTCCTGCTAATACTACGCGAGGCATCCATCAAAGAAAGGTAGTGTACGTAGCTTCCTGCTTGAGATAAATCCTGATTCTTAATAACTCACGTACTCTTTTTTTATCTCTCATGGATGACCTCCTGTATTAAATAAGTATATAGTTGTTAGATTTTTGCTTCTCGTCACATATTATAGTTTTGGTCAACTTTTCACTTTTGACTTGACTTAGACCTTGATTTGTGTAATTAAATTACTTCTTGATTTAACTATCTGTTTGATTTCGCTGATCAGATCTGATATGACACTTCATTTTAGATGGTAAGCTTTTTCAATGTATTCTATCTAGTGCTCACAAGATGTTTGATGAATTGTCTGAGTGATAATTCGCAAGGTTTTCGTTTTATATCGCTACTGATTTGTTGCTTCTGGCGGATCGTAATTCGATCTGGTAATACTTTCGATTCGGATTGAAAATCAGCACCGAGATCTAAATTCTGTGAGTTATTTACTGATTTAATTTTGCAGGATATAGTATTGAGTTTAGATTTGTTACAGTATTGTTTTGCATTTGTTACAGTTTTGTTTTACCTTTGTTATAGTATTGGTCTCCATTTGTTCCAGTATTGGATTTAATTTTGTTGTTGTATTGGGTTTAGATTTGTTACAGTATTGGTTTGCATTTGTTACAGTTTTGTTTTACCTTTGTTAGAGTATTGGTTTCCATATGTTACAATTTTGGATTTAAATTAGCTATAGTATTGATTTACATTTGTTACAGTATTTGTTTGCATTTGTTATAGTTTTGTTTTATCTTTGTCACAGTATTGGTTTTTATTTGTTACAGTATTGGATTTAGATTTGTTGTAGTATTGATTTACATTTGTTACAGTATTGGTTTGCATTTGTTACAGTTTTATTTTACTTTTGTTACAGTATCGGTTTCCATTTGGTACAGTATTGGGTTTAGATTTGTTATAGTATTGGGTTTAGATTTGTTACAATATTGGTTTGCATTTGTTACAGTTTTATTTTACTTTTGTTACAGTGTTTGATTTAGATTTGTTGTAGTATTTGTTACAATTTTAGTATGTCTAAATTTGTTACATTAGTTGTCGAAAAATATATTTGACCACAGTTCAGTCTTAGAATGTGTTGATTTGTTTCATTATATGTTACAGTATTTTTGCTACATTTGTTACATTATTTGTCTAAATTTGTTACATTATTTTTATAATGATTGATATTCAGAATTAGTTGATTTGTTACATTATTTGACCACAGTTTTAACTGTAAGATTTGTTGCATTTTTTTTTTGCAGGAGGACATATCAAAAGAGCGTTTGATTCTTGCAATGAAACTTTTGACGCATCCAAATAATGAACACCAAATATCTATAGTTTAAATTTTCGTGTTTGTTGTTTGCACGACAAAGTTTTATATGTTTAACAAAGTTTATAAAGTTTGCTGAATAGTGTTTGTTTTGACAAAGTTTGTAAAGTTTGCTCAACAAATTTTGCTGGATAGTGTTTCTTTTGACAAAGTTATGTTTGTTTATATAATTTTTGTGATATATTTTTTGTCTTGTAATTGTTACTATTATTGTTACAGTTTTAATAATTCATTGCTGCAGTATTTTGTGTTACAGTTTGGATAATTCATTGTTACACTTTTCATAATGTTGTGTTATAGTATTTTTGTAATGTAAATTTTGTCATTATTTTTCCAGTTCACACATCTATTTTTCACCATATTCATTTTCATTATTTTGAATCTGTAATTTTACATAATGAGAAATTAAAAAAAATTAATAATCAAAACTTCTAGAATGATAGAAAAAATTTGAAATTTTTTTTTAAACCTTCTAGAAGGCGGAAAGTACACAATTTGGCAGATTCATAAGTAAAACAAGTACAGTTAACTGTCATTAACTGTCAAAGTACAACAGTTTTGAAAGTACAAAGTAAATCAAGTACAAAGATGTTGGAAGTTGAAAGTTGTTATTTTTTACAACATTTATCTCATCTTTTACAGTATTTGACAATGTCTGTTACAGTATTATTACATTATTGTTACAGTATTTTTGTCAGTCAAATGACAGTTGGTTTGGGTAAAAAGCGAGTACAAATTCTTGAATACAATTAGAAGGGTCCTTATTTTATTGATTATCAGCCAAATGATGTTTTCTCTCTCTCAAGGTAGAGTGCCTTATTAGTATTTTTTTTTCTACAAAAAGTAGCTTTATTCAATCTTTTTTTATAAGAAAAACTTAATTCTTTTTTTTGTTTAGAAAAGTTCTATTTGATTATGGATATAGGCATGTAGCCGTGCTTTATGTGATTTCTGTGGCTAGCTTTGTTTTACTTTGTAGTTTGTACCTTTCAAACTTTTTGTTGTTGGAAGTTTCCTAAAGGGAACTTACCTTTTAAAAAAGAAGGACGTCTGCTCAATCCATCATCATAAAGTAGCAATATTATCAGAAGCAGACCAGACATCGACCCGGTGAGTCAATCTGTTCAACTGCTGATTTTTTAAACATATATAACTTATTATTCGAGAGCTAAAATAGCTATTTACTTTTATCTCTATGTATATATTTGATTAAATAAAACATATATATAACTAACAAAAAATAACATCTCTTAATAATCAGCTTTGAGAGTTTTGAGTTATCTCAGATCTTCTGCAACTAGGGCTGGCAAAAAAAATGTAGTCTATGGCTCCTACGAGATCGGCTTGAAAAAAGTTCGTAATTAGCTTGTACGATTCTAGCTCGGTTCGTTATTAGTGAGTTCAAGCTTGATCTAGTTCGGTTCGTCCTGGCTTGATTCATTTTTAATTTTAGCTTGTTCCCAAAAATAAAATGAAGTTAGTTTTCAACTCTTTCACTATCCCTCTTTATATCTATTATGAGAGAATAAAGCTCATAGTAAGAAGAAAATTATATTTTTTCCTTACTCATGATTTATGTGTGGAACTAAGTTGACGAAAATCTTTGATATATGTACAATTTACAGTATAAACGAGCTGTTAACGAGTTAACTCGGCTAGGCTTGTAATTAGCTCAGCAAAAATCAAACTCGACTTGGCCTATTATGGCATGAGTCGATTTCAAATTTTGCCTAACTCAGCTCGACTCGACTCATTGACAGGCCTATCTTGCTTCAATTTCATTCAAAGTGAGCAGGTGTAATTTCAAATTTGGTAGATTATCTCAACTGTCCATTAATTATTAATTATTACACCTTAATTACTTGTTATTACCAAACAATAAACTTCAAAACGTATAGATAAAAATGTTTCTGTTTGAAAGAAGAATCAAATGATCAATAAAAGGATAACTATCATCATCGCATGGGATAAAATTTATTATCCTCTTATCTTCCTTCCTCTACTTACACCTTTTTTCGGTGACACCGGATTACATTCTATATTTTCAAAGTTTTCAAAATTCAAACAGTTGATCCAAACCATTCAACATGATGCATATATTAAAATGTACTTGCAGATCAAATTTAATATTTTTTTTGAATTTTTTTACTAATTATTAAGTTTTTTACAAAATTGCTGTTATCAGACCATTGAATTTTGATCCGCTAGCACATTTTAATATATCCATCATGTTGAACAGTTTCGATCAATAGTTTGGACTTTGAAAATATAAGATGTAATTTAGTGTCACAAAAAAATGCAAGTGGATTTCTCCTCTATCTATATATATACCAAACAATGTAATAGTTATATGAGGAGGGTTCAAATGCATCATACTTTTGTGCTCCAATTATGCTCCACGTCTTTATCTCAATTTTTAAAATCCGAACAGTCGATCCGAACCGCTCAAATTAATTATTACAATAAAATATGCTTGGAGACCAAATTTTATATTTTTTATAATTTGTTTACTATTTTTTTGTGTGAGTACAATATCGCTTTTTTGGATGGTCCAGGATCTCCTGAAAACTGAGATTTTGTACCTACCAAAAAAATAGTAAACAAATTCTAAAAAATGTAAAATTTGGTCTCCAAGCATATTTTATTGTAATAATTGTTTTGAGCGGTTCGGATCGACTGTTTGAATTTTAAAAACAGAGATAAAGACATGGAACATAATTGGAGCACAAAACTATGGTGCATTTGAACCCTCCTCTAGTTATATATAATGCCTTGTTTTTCTTTAACTTTATTTCACTTACCAGATGTAAGGTTAAATTTACTTCTTAGGATTAACTAAAGGATTAACGCACTCTTTCATTGTATAATGTGATTCTCATGTATAGAGGTTTCAAAAAGCAATAGATAAAAGGATAACTTTTATGATCACATAAGATAGGATTTATTCTCTTATCTTTATATTAAGCACATCTTATATTTGCGAATAATTTATTTTTGGTGATGGCGAACAGAATGTTGAATTATTCAGTTGATCAAACTTTGACTAAATTATTTGCAAATAATTATTGAATTTTACGAATTTTTCTCAAATTTTTCTCGAATTTTTTCTAGAACTTTTGTTTTTGTTTTTTTTGCTCCCTTGTAGGACTAAGATCTCTGGTCCGGATAATTCCGAATTATACTCGATTTATTCCCGAATCACGAATTTTTAACCCGCCGAACCGAATAATTTATTTGTCACTATGCTTATGATTGTGGACCTCACAAAATAATGGCCCTAATTTTCCTATTATATTTAAATATAATTTTAAAAATAGCTTCAAGATAAACCTACAGACACAAAAAAAAAAGTTAACATGTTGTTAAAAAAAATATAGTGTATATTTTTATTTTGCATTGTAAATTATTTTCATAAAGTTACTTTTTAAAAGAGTATTAGTCGGTTTCATTTGAGATGCATTTTTAATCTCATTGTAATCTGTTTTGTTGTTTCCGTTTGTGTTTTAGCATTTATTGCGTAAGATATAAGATTAAAAAAAATTAAAGGACAATATGAGTATAAAGAAAGATTTTTTTCTCTCAACTCTCAATATATAATCAAAATAGGACTCTCAAAATAATATCACCCTAAAAGACATGGAATGAAAAGGCAAGAGACCATATATATTTTTTTTCCTTTTTTTGAGAAAAACATGACAAATTTGAAATTAATTAATACACTCTATCATTGTAGAAAGTGATTCTCATGTCATGTGTAGATCAAGGTTTCAGAAAGCAACAGATAAAAGAATAACTTATTAACTTTCATCAGCACATAAATAAGATAGGATTTATTATCTTATTTCCTTTCTTATCTTTATATCAAACGCATGTATATCACTATATATGTGTAATTAAAGTGCTGATATTGGGTCGTTTTGTAATGTGTTTTAGTTACATTGCTATTAGTTTCATCATGTCACGTTATGAATACGTTATAATATATCATCAATTTATATGTATCGATCACATGACGTGATTTCTGTGTCGAGTGACATGACTATTTTTTATTATTTTAATCACATTACGTAATGCAAACTAATCTGGTAACATGTGTCGATCACATGAGGTGATTTATGTGTCGAGTGACATGATTATTTTTATTATTTTAATTACATTACGTAATGCAAACTAATCCGGTAACGTGACACATGATGTGACTAACTTTTTCAATATTATTTCTTAATTATAATTCATTTTGTATTAGTTTGTTATTTCTTAGTATATTTGTTATTATTTTCTATACTAATTTAAAATTTTGAAAACAATAAATAAACACAATCAGTCATGTCACATGTGGTAACGTTGTGACTATTCGCACAATGTGACTGTTTTTTACTATTTCAATTACGTCACAATACGTAAAAAAAAAATTTAAACACATGACGTGACTAAGTTGACCACGAACCCCACTCATTATGGTGAAAAGGTAGGAGAAACCATATATGTTTTTCATCCTTGGAAAATTTGAAATTTTTATTAATACCATTTAAAAAAATAAATAAAAATAAACTAAAAGACCACTAAAATTGGAAAATTTTATATTTACTAGGACCACAACAATAAATGATGACCTCATTCTTGAAGACCGCTATTTGTCGTTACAACCTCTCAAAACCCAAAAAACTCATTACAGTGCATTTTTTTTATTTTTGAGGGGCCGCAACGACAAATGGTGACCCTCAAGAAGAATAGAGCCGCTATTTATCATTGGGCCCTGGTAAATATCGAATTCTTCAAAATTTGTAGTTTTTTTTTTTGGGAATGGTATTAATAAAAATTTCGGTTAGAAAATTAAAATACATCAGTTACAGATAAGCTACACAAGTCCACCTATTGTCAATTGGACAAAGGCTCAGATTAACGGGCTCAAATCCATTAGCTGGAACAGGCTTTCTTCGATCCATTTCAGTTTTTAGCATGAATTGGACAAACTGAGATTGGATTAATTCCTCAAATCAAGTGCTTCTTATTTCTTTCTTTCATTATGTCTGAGATGTGTTGCACAGACCAGACGAAATATCATGTCTCAATTAATAATATTTTTTTTTCTCTAACAACTATAAGATATGGTGTTGAATGTTATCTTAATAGATGCTCAAATTTGACATCTTCTGAGCAATTTGCTATAATTAAACTTTTTTTTTTTTTTTAAGCACTTGGACGGCTTAAAATACCCAAACTGTATTTGTATTCTCTTCACTACGCTGGTAGCTTAAAAAAAAGAATTATCCAAATTCCTTCAAACTGTCATGAAATGAAGATCGATTGTCCACCATTTTTTTTTTTAATTTTATACTTGTACTTATTTTTTTATATAGTTTAGATTACGGCTATGAGTAATGCTATCTGATAAAATGGTACCAATAGATTAATCTGTGGAGGTAAGTCGGACCCGAATCTGCTGTGATCCTTCACCTGTGAACAATACTATAAAATCTCTGTTTTTCTAAATCCAACTATCGAATTCTTTCGAGATACATGAACATAAAATGTTAGACGGCTGGATTTGGAAAAACAGAAATTTTAAGGTTACCATTTCTAAACTTCGGATCGCAGCAAATTTATTTTCGATAAGTCGATAGATAGGATTTGGTTCTCAGATACTTCATTTAGGATTTAACCTAAATTATTAATTATTTGGTGCATGCTTAATGCACCTTCATCAAACATACACTACATAATCACAACACATTTTCCAAATACAGAAAACAAACTCAACAGCAAATTAACAGCAATTAAAGGAAAGGCACAGCACTGGCAACAACTATACACAATGCTCCTAAAATCCCTCAGCATTCAGGTTCTTCAGCTGCTGCTGCGTGAGCGCAAGGGCCCGCTCAAACTGAGCCCACCTCTGCTCAATTGTACCGCTATATCCAACCGACATTCTTATGAGCCCAGGCGAAATGCCGGCCTTTGCACGCTCCTCTGGCGCCATCTCACTGCTTGTGCTACTCCCCGAGCAAGACATAAGCGTCTCATAATAACCCAAACTAACCGCCATGAGCCCGAACTGAGTCACATTTTGCAAATGCTGCATGAGTTTGTTCGCACGCTCTTCAGTGCCCATGTCGAGGCAGAGCATGCCACCATAACCGTATTCAGGATTGCCGATGGAGGAAAGGAGGGCGTGATGGGGGTGGTCAGGTAGGCCCGGGTAGATGACATTGAGGCCAAGGCGCTTCATGCGGGTCGCATAGGCCATGGCACGGGTCGAGTGCTCCTTCATGCGCAAGGCAAGGTGAGGAAGCCGTTCAGAGATCTCGAATGCCACCTTTGCATTCATCGTGGGACCCGTCAGCATTAGAGCACCATCTTGAAGGTCCATCATTGAGTTCACTAGGTTTGCCGTGCCGCAAATTGCTCCTGTTGTTAACAAAACATTAAGTAAAGTTGTTGTGTTATTAGCATATACTTTAGAGGAATGTATATGTTAAGCAAAAATTGTGGCCCAATTTTTTTTTTTTTTTTCCAATGGTGAAGAATCTTTTATGTAAAGCAAGGATGAAAATGTTGCTCACAGAATCTCACTTTTTGTTTCAATGGTCCCCAAACAATTGGAAATAAATCTGCTGTGATCCGAATTTCGGAAACAGTAACTCTGAAATTCCTGCTTCTCCGAATCCAACGGTCCACTCGAAACAAGAATTTCAAGTACTGTTCACAGGTAAAGGATCGCAGCAGATTCGGATTCCAAACAATAATTACATCATCAAAACAACTAATCTTAAAAAGACAAGTGCTACAGTACTTGCTCTACATTTGGGTCCACAAGAAATGCACTACTCCCCTTTGTTTATACAACTTGAAAATTTCAACATGCCAGTACCAGATTTGTCTGTTACTGCACAGCTTTTATGTCGCAAGTGAATTAACAGATGGAGCCCAAAGGCAAAGGGGCCTACTAACCAAACAGGAATTTATGGGCTTAATAAGAAAAGGGTATAGACGACAGAACAGTGCACATGCATGGCGCATGTTAGCCTGACACAGCACATCAGATCAGGTCACGAGAGATGCTGTATTTTTTCCTCTAACCGTTACCTCTACTTTTTTTTTTTTAACTTGGCATCAATTGTCCTTATTGGAAGTAGTACATACACGTATCATTTTTCTTTGTACCCGTTGCGTCTATGTGCGTACACTTGTCCCTCCATCATTCAATTTTATTCCAACTTACTAGTACTATAATCACATGATTCACGTGAATAATTAGTTTTTTTTTTTGTGATTCTGAAATGAACGTAAAATTATTCTGTTGATCAAATTTTGATTGAATTATTCGTAAATGGTTTATGAATTTTACAAACTATTCACAAATTTTTCTCAGAATTTTTTTTTTGCTCCCTTGCAGAACTGAGATATCTGATCCGGATAATTCTAAATCATTTCCGAATTATACCCGAATTACAATTTTTGATCTCGCTAAACCGAACCTGAATAATTCATTTGTCACTGTGGTTACTACTGATAGTTTCCCTCAACAAAAAAAAAAACAACTTACTACTGGGAGGATTAGTGGATTAACAAATATAGACCTAAGAGCAGATCTAAGACTTAGTCAAAAGTGGCTAAACTACTCTTATAGTTTGAAAATTTTAATTATACATGTAGAAATTTAATTGAATTTTATCTTTTCTAAATTTTTTATATAGTCTAGCCACCCTCAATAAATAACAAATAATTAGCTATAGCCTAGTAATTAAAGCTCTAATTTGTGATTGAGAGGTCTTTAGGTTCAAATAACACTTATTATAATTTTATATTTTAATTTTCAACAACCTCTATCAAAATTTTCTAGTTCAGTCCATGTCTAGACCAGTAACCAATTTAGTGAATTAACAAATTTCAGGTATGACATGTACCCAAATGGTTTATTTACTGCAGTAATTAAGGCGGTAAGTGCGTGTGTGAATCTTATTTTCAAGGTAAAGAAATTAATGTTTGTAGATAAAATTAATTATAGGAATCAAGCATGTGAGAATTTGAGATAGATTCCCTGGATTCTAGGAGATAAAGAGATTCCACCCGACACCCGTGTAAGCTATTGATAGGATAAGAGTAATAATATATTAATATCATAATTAGGAGAGACAGAGGTCCAATATTTAATTCATAAAATCCCATGCTATTGGATGTGGCCACCCTTCTGCTATTGTGGCCGCAGAGAGAGAGAAGTTTGTAAAGAAAACTAGATATAATTATTTGATACCTCACTCTATATTTTATATTTTTTATGAAAGAAATTTTGGTAATTAATTGGGACATTAATTCGATTAATTTGAATAAGTAGAAAACATTTGTTTTTCCTTTTATGAATAATTTTTAATTTAGTAAGAAAATATGAACTAATAACTATGAGTTATAATAAATTTATGTTTATGTATTTCTTTCAACAATATAGTATAACGTTGAATCTATAATATGTATATTATTCACATATAAAATAGTTCGGCTAGTATGACATCAGTGTCACATGACACCAACTTTGAAATTATTTTGATAAACTTTAAACGACTAATTCAAATTGTTCAAACTGATTTGCTTTATGAGTGATACATTTACATGCAAATTTTTTTATATTTTTGAATTATTTTAGTATCAAATTAAGCGGTCAAAAATGTTAAAAAAATAAATGCATTAAAATTAACTTAAAAATTCACACACTTGACCGCTTGACTTAATACTAAATAAATTAAAAAAATTATAAAATTTGCATGTAAACGCACAACTAATAAAGTAGATCGATTTAAACAGTTTGAATTCACCGTTTAAAGTTGATTCGATAAATTTTGAAGTTGGTGTCATGTAGACTGAAACGACACTGTTGTCATACTAACCAGACTCCATATAAAAACAAACTTTTTATAAGATATACCTATTGAAATTTATAGAGCGTTATCATGATCAGTCATGACAACAACTGCCTTTGGATTAGTTCCTATTCACGTTGGTAGCGTGTTATGATAACAACCGTTACTAAAATTAATTAAAACAATATTAAACAGTGAGCTTAATTAATTATGGCTTACCGGCGATGACGTCAGCACCACCGCTTATGAATTTCGACACGCTATGCACAACCACGTCGGCCCCGAGCCTAGCCGGAGATATCACCATGGGTGTGAATGTGTTGTCGACTACCAATTTCACCCCCTTCTCCCTTGCCACGGCTGCCAATGCCGGTATATCAGCCACTTCCAATGTCGGGTTCGCCATTGACTCCACGTACAAAACCTTCGTCTCCCCGGCTTTTATCGCCGACCTCACCTCCTCTATGTTGTTAATATTTACAAAGGTTGTCTTCATGCCACAAGCACGAACAAGAAACCTGATAGTATTTTCAAATACATAATTAATATTCTTTTCTCATTTTAGACAATTGTATAATTTGCAAAACTTGTATGTAATTAAACAAACCTTGACAACAAGGCATGGGTCCCACCATACAGGCACTGCGAGGCCACGACATGGCCTCCTGCACCGACGAGTTGAAGAAGAACGGTTGTGATGGCCGACATACCGGATGCGGTACAATATGCGGCCTCGGTGCCCTCTAGAGCTGCCATCTGTCGTCCCAAATTAAGAACCGTTGGATTGAAGTGCCTACTATATACAAAATAATCCCTATCCGGCCCCAACTCACCCGCAAAGAGGCGGCGCATGGTATCTGCTTCCATCACAGTGAAGGTTGCCGAGGCCTCAATCGACATGTTAACACCACCATGTTCGCCGAATTCATGTCGAGCGCTTGCGAGTGCCGCCGCGGGGTCCACTTCGCGGAAACGCTTAGTCGTGAGAGATAGCGGCATTGGGTTTTGGTTATCTTCTCCTTCATCAGCTACCTTTGGGGGTTGTTTCTTGGTGTTGGATAGGGAAAAGTTGGCAAAATTGATCACTTCTGCCATTTGAGTTGTCAGAAATATGGAGATTGATTGCTTGTTTGGTTTGATTTCAAAATTTCAATAGGAGTTTGATTTGGGATGAATTGACGGGTTGCAAATAGCGGTGGAGAAGAGGTTTATTTATAGAAAGAGGTTTTTAGTTTTAGCTTGGGTTTTTATTTTCTCCGATCTTTGAGGAAATGGAGATGTCCATTTCTAAATTAAAGTTAAAATTTATCTTTGCAATGTTATCAAATTTAAGCAGTAAATTGTCCTTTTAAGGCTAATTTTTTTGTGTAGTTATTAACTTAATTTTGTTTCAAACAATCAAATTTTAATTAATTTAAACCAAATATACGTCAAATTATCCTAACAATTTACACCTGTTTTGTTAATTATCAACCAAACGTGGCTTAAAATTATCTAAGGATTGGATTTTGTCCAAAGGGCTTTGGATAAAGCTTCATCAAAAGTTAAGTTTAAACGTCCGATTTGTATTGAAATTCATGTAAATATACTTCAAACTTAATAAATTTAAATAACTCCTTAAATATAAATGTTTGTACGAATTTTGATGCAGACCGGACAGTTTAAGTTCAGTTTTGGATGAAACTTTGTCCAAAGCCGTTTGGACAAAACCTCCAGGCCCCCATTATCTAAAGCAGAACCACGAAATGTCGATAAGGAATGGATATCTCCATTATCCTAAACTGGAGAAGTGGAGCTTGTGGATGGCATTGATTAGGTGCATTGAGGGTTTAAACTTTTTTTCAACTTTTTAAGATTTACTATTTGGGAAAGGTATTATGTATTTTGGAAACGGTAACAAATGAAATAAAAAGGTAAAATGTATACAGTCTAATTTATGGGATGGATGAGGTGGTGTTTGCTGTATGTGGCTGTAAATACAGCCGGGTTCCAGGATTTCATTATAATTTTCAAAATTCAAATGCAAATTCAAATTCGTACACTGTTAGACCAAGATATAAATTGGGACTTTTACATTACCTTTTTTTCCTCTCAAATATTTCCTTCCTAAACTTTTAAAATTAATGTTCACATTTAGAAACAACTCTTTGACCCCAATTTGGATAATGATTTTAACAGAGCAGTTTTGGCTTCATGCAGCGGACGAACCATATAAAGCGCTGTTTTCAATCTATGGCCTGTGCGCTGCATGAAGCCAAAACTACTCTTTTAAAATATTTGCCCTGTAATTTGGGAGGTTTACAAAAAAGAAGCACAAGCCGCCAACCTTGACAAAATTCTCAGTAGCTTATCTACTTATGTGTAATTTGTGTTTATCTTGTCCTAATTATAATATCAACTTAAATTCATAAAATATATATTGCATGGTTGTTAAATTTACTCTTTTTGTAATTATTTATTTTCACCACCTCTGATTGTTTTTTTTTAACCACCTATAGTGTGAACCTGACAACACATAGAGGTGCATAAGTGATTATTAATGGTGAAAATAACAACTATGATAGTTGCATGCATGAATCAGGATCTAATCCAATCAAAAAATTATTTGTATTGCTAAACATAGCAAAATGGTATCTCCAATTCTCCATAGTTTATACCATATTTTAATTGTGTTTTGAAACCAAAGATGAAACTGAAAAGTGACTTTGGCCCAAAAAGGCCCCAAAAACTTGGCCGTGAAAATGAAATGCACTTTACACTTTATAGGTAATAATTCAATGTTTGGAAAATGAAATTCACTACATTACATTACACGTGTAAATTATATAACAAACCAATATTTAATGGCACATTTATCTCATGTAGACTTACGTGTAAGTAGAATTCGCATCCTCTGAGATATCTCAAACTTTGCGTGACTTTTTGAAATATCTCAATCGTTCAAATACGTTCTGCACGAATTTCAAAGCTCAAATAATACTGCCCACCTATGTTCCCCCGAATAGGCACTGGACACGTCGGTCACGCAAAAATTGAGATATCTCAGAGGATACGTACTCCGTGTAAGTAGGGGTGCAACAAGAATTCGCATCCTCTGAGATATCTCAAACTTTGCGTGACTTCAAAACAAATCTTAACCGTTTAAATAGTATGCACGGATTTTAAAGTACAAATAATACATATACATATATCCCCAGATAGGCACCGAACATGTCCGATATCTCATATGCACTGTGCAAACAGATCAGATATTAGACAGAAACAAATTGAATATTAAACGGATATAGATTGAATATATGTTTTTCAATAATATTACTTATTAAGAAAAATATATAAATATTATTAAGAAATATCAAAGTTCATAATATTTATATAATTATAACAGTGAATAACATAATTTTTTTATAATATATATTATTCAAATACAAATAATCAAAATTTAAAATCATATATGTCTCCGTACAGATATTCGTATCAATTTTTTTAATACAGATTCGAATTTTGACGAATAATATCTTATCTGTTTGCACCCTACGTGTAAGGTCTTCACTATCGGTTAAGAACTAGTACCGATACTACAAACACTATCCGTAATGGATTATGTCAGTATACCTTCGCGGATACTTCTGTCACTGATAGAAAAATCACTTTTCTATTAGTATACCCTTACTATTAGTCACTATTTATTCTCGCGGATACTCTCCCATTCCGGTACTTACGAATTTTGAGGCTACAAGAGTCGTGGAGATGATTACCAGTTGATCATGGTACGACAATTCAACTAATCTTGATAAGAGCTAGCTGAGCTGTACCTGACAAGTATCTCAAACTTATCTCTATGAGCAACTCCCATGTATCCATTAAAAATGCAACAAAAAATCTTAATTCTTATCCAAACTTTAACTGCTGAGAAGTGAGAACAGGGAACAACTTTCCTTACTTCCAGGTAATTCAGACACGAATGCTCCGGTCTTACAGGAGATTATGACATCCTCAAAAAGAAAAAAGAAAAAAAAGAAGAAGAGAGATTTTGACATATGATTAGATGGAATATTTATCATAGTTAACCACTTGGTAGAATATGCCACTTTAGAAAAAGTGCTAAAAGGACTGTTTCAATACCATAAGACAATCTATTGAGTGGTTTACAAGAATATTTGTTACAAAAAGACTCTACTATTATATCATGTAAACACAAATTTGTATTGTCATGAGATCAGAAAAATAGAAGCAAAAGTCTAAGTGTGTGTACGCGCACGCGCTACGGTGTTTTGAAAAGTTTACAAAACTATTTGTTGCAAACAGACTCTATTCTTATGTTATGTAAACAAATATTTGTATTGTCATAAGATTGCAAAAATATAAGAAAAAGTCTAAGTGTGTAAACAAAAACTATTTTGGAAAGTTTACAAAACTATTTGCTGCAAACAGTTTCTATTCTTATGCTAAGTAAACAAAAAAAGTAGGGGCGTGCTATATTAAGCGCACCAATTGAGTTTTTGAGAGCTGAGTTTTTTAATTCCAATTATGTCCTTACTCATTCTTTTCGACTTAATTAAGAATAAAGTAGCACCAGTTATTTCCAAACCTCTTAATTCTCTTAATTGACCAGAATAAGAAACAGTGAAATACGGATCTCCTGTTCGTACACTCTTAAGTAAATAAATAAATAATTAAATTAAATTATATACTCCTCTCAATTCAAGTCAATTTCCAACATCTCCTCCACCCCTTTTGTCATTTTTTTAGGGTGAGTTGATCACTTTCATCTCACATTTTTTATTGATCAGGAAAGTTATTTGCATGATGGTTGCTTCTAGAATATTTACAAACAATGCTATAATATTTACATTGTAATAATTAAGCATAACTATCTCAGCAATCTCAATATGCCTGGCTTAGCACTGAAATTTTTATTAATATACAAATTAATAAATTAATTTAACAATCTATACAATTTTTATAAAGAATGTGAAAAGCATACAAACCGATGACAGTGTAATCGGTTTCAGAAGATCAAACCAATCACAAACTCGTCGGTCACAGGAAATTAAAACCGTTGACAATGTCACCCGTCCCAAAACCGATGACAAAGTCATCAGTTTCAGAAGCTAGAACTGATGATATTGTAATCGGTTTTCATCAAAATTTAATTTAAAATAATTTTTCATTTAATTATTTTATTTAATTAGAAAAAATAATAATTTTTTATTGATTAAAATATTAGAAATATTTTTATTTTTTTAAAATTAGATAGAATACCATATAATTTGATTTATTAGAAAGACTTAAACAAATAACCCGGATTAATATTTTTCAGATCGGATTTTTCGTGGCCGTAAGAAACATTAAAATATTTTTTTGTGTGTTATTGGAAAAAAATAAAAATACTTTAAATCTGAATTATTGATCCGGTTCAAAAGTCACTTCTAGGTAAATACAGAAAATATTATGGTCTTTCTATTTTTGAAAAAAATAAAAATTTACGAAAACTTTTCAAAAGCATGTAATCATTACTTTTTTTCCAGGTGAAATCTAAGTTGTTCGTTGTTTTAATTTGATATAATTCTCGCATAAAAAAGTGTGCATTCTGCATCAAAAATCGTGTTTGGCTGAAAAACAAAAAATTTAAGAAAAGTTTTCCACAACTTTGTAATCATTACCAAACGGTGTTTTAATCTGAGTCGTTCGTTGTTTTAATCTGATATAATTTCCGCATCAAAAAGTGTGCATTCTACATCAAAAATCGTGCTTGGCTGAAAAAATAAAAATTTAAGAAAAAATTTCGCAACTTTGTAATCATTACCAAACAGTGTTTTAATCTGAATCGTTCGTTGTTTTAATCTGGTATAATTCTCGCATCAAAAAGTGTGCATTCTGCATCAAAAATCGTGCTTGGCTGAAACCGATGACAATGTTATCGGTTTCGATAGATTTTGAATTTCATCAAAATATTGTATAGATTGTTAAATTTATTATTTCTT
Organism: Carex arenaria; assembly: GCA_964058825.1. Classification (NCBI taxonomy): domain Eukaryota; kingdom Viridiplantae; phylum Streptophyta; class Magnoliopsida; order Poales; family Cyperaceae; genus Carex; species Carex arenaria. The sequence continues at coordinate 162,274 of CAXKVW010000189.1, forward strand.
TTGTATGTTAATAAAAATTTCGGCACTCTTCCTGCCACAACTAAAAAACAGCAAATGAATTGAAGTTCTTTTTTTAGTGCTGAGAATTGGGTAAAATTTTAATTTAGTTTTTAATATTTTGTGGAAAAATCAAACTTTTAATATTTTAATTTATCTACAAGTATTTGTTGTCAATTTCTATACAAATTATGAAAGTGAATATTACTTAATAGTTAATACGAAGGTAGAGAGAGTAAAGGCAGTAAGTATTTGTTGTCAATTTTTTATTAACTTTTATTCTTAATTAAGTTGGAGAGAGAGTAAAGGCTCATTCATTTCTTAATTAAGTCTTTCTTAATTTAGCTAAGGGTAAAGCTGGAATTAATGAGGAAATTTTTCTCTCAGCACTCAAAAACTCAATTGATGCTCTTAGAATAGCATTCCCCAAAAAGTATTGTCATAAGATCATAAAAATTAAAGCAAAAGTCCAAGGGTGTGCATGTGCACGCGCTACTTAAAACATTCATGCCCATTTAAAAAACAGTGATTTGTAAAAATTCTAAAAAAATTGTAAAAGGGTTTTACAAAAATGTAAATTTTGGTATCCAAATAAATTTTAATATGAAGATCATGTTGAACATTTCAGATCGACTATTTGAACTTTTAAATAGTAAAATATGAGTATGAAGTAAAACATAAACTTTACTTCCATGATAGTACTCCTGTGTGTGTTGCGTATCAAACTGCATACCAACAAGAAGAGCATAATTTATTTTCTTTTATTTTATCCTTTTGTCACCAATAAATTAAATATAATGCCAAAAGTATTATCCAGGAACGACTTGTTGATGTCATAGTCACATGATTCGTAAATTATTAATTCGTTTTTTTGGTGATGCCGAACGAATGCTGAATTATTCGTTGACTGAACTTTGACCGAATTATTTGTGAATAATTCGTGAATTTTATGATTTTTTTCTGAATTTTTTCCATAATTTTTTTTGCTCCCTTGCAAGACTGAGATATCTGGACCGAATAATCCGAATAATTTCCGAATTATACCTGAATTATTCCTAATTTACAAATTTTTTACCTTGCCAAACCGAACCGAATAATTCCTTTGTCACTATGTTGATGGAACACTTTGGAGATATCAAGGAGCAATTCCCAGGGATCCATTGGAAAGGCAACAAAGAATCTTAATTCTTATCCAAACTTTCATTACTGAGAAGTGAGAAGTGAGAGCAGTTGAGCAGGGAAGATTCTTTCAGCTTTAATTTACGTACTGCTTGGTTAATTTAGACATGAATGCTCCAGCCTTACTGGAGATTATGACATCTTCAAAAAGAAAAAAAAAAAGGAGATTTTGACATCTCAAGAAAAAGTAAAAATAATGAAAAATGAGATTTTGACATACTATTGGATGGAATATTATAGTGAACCACTTGATAGAATAGGGGTCACTGAATTAATAATTAAATGATAAATTAATATTAAGTTGTGATATCTTTATTTACAAGTGTTATACATACTATGTAAAATATTTGTCACTGTTCCTTTTCAAAATGATCATAAGAAACCTTAGTCGTTTCACTTGATTCATGTAAGTAAAAAAAAATATATGTTTCAGACTTTTTAATTAATAACAGAGGAGGGTTCAAATGTTTCTATTTTTTATATCTCCACCATATTTTCATTATCAAAACATTAATAACTCAAAATTTAAATCTTAAACTCTAAAATAAAACCGTTAGATGCGTTCTGTGTTATTTTCTCTATGTGCTCATAAAAAAATTATCACATTTTAGTTTTGGTTTTATGTGAATCAATAAGTTGAAAAATCAACGTATAGAAATTATCCACATTAGTATGTTTTTACAAGTTCTTAATGACAACCAAAACAAACTTAAAATGTCATAATTTTTACATGTGCATATATAGATAAAATGATATAGATATCCAACAATTTTATTTTGATTTTTAAGTTTTAAATTTTGAATTATTGAAATTTTTAATAATTGAGACATGATGGACATACAAAAAATAAAGATATTTAAATCTTAGTGTGCCTCCATCATGCCTCCACTTTTAGAAATTCGTTTCAAAATTATCATAAGAAACCATAGTGTGCATTATATTAAAAACTAAATATTCATTTCAGTAGTAATTCACATTGGAGTTTGATTGATATGCTAGAAAATGAAATCCAGTCAATTATTCGAGATTAATGTTATTTGATTTGTTGGGAAAGGAAAATAAAAATAAAAAAGTAGTTTATCTTTTTCAATTTTTAATTATGTTAGAAAAATACTAGAAGAAATAGCATCGATCTTACTGGAACAAATACAAAAAACTTATATTTTATTATTTTTAGGAGATTCTAAAATCAAATAGCCCAAACATTATTATTTGTGCAAGAATAATTAATTTTATTTTAGAAAGACTGTATTCATAAAAAATGACAGTCATGTACATTTTTTGATGAATGTTCAAACATTTCTGTTTTTTTTTGTACCACCCCTATTCCTTTAACTTATAAAACTTTAATAATTCAAAATATAAAATACTAATATCAAAATAACATAAGTATATATCAAGTATGTCACTTTCAAGCATATTGTTTTATTAACTCAATTTTGAATTTTTGTTATTAAGGTTTTAAACTATAATGAGGGTGTTAGTTAATTGATTTTATCCTCTAATATATATATATATAACAAATAATATGAATACTAACACATGCAAATTCATTGGCACCGACCTAACACCAAAATATTTGGCATAGGTTCCCCTTTTGATAGTAAAGAGAAGAGATCCATACTAATTTTGATTGGTGGTAGAGTTTCAATTTTTCTTTTTCTATTTATTTAATATTTAAATTTATTTTACTACTCTACCTTGTCGAGCCCATTATTTTACTACATACATTTTGTATTTAGGGTGTGTTCGGTTTGATTGTCATTTCATTTGGATGACAGGAAAACACAAATCTAAAATTGAGTTCACCCAAAGAGCATGTACATATTCACAGTTGAATCATGTAAAACTAGTTTTCTTAAAGTAATTCTATAAATTTGTAATGATATTTTGAACTGATATACTTTATAAAATTCTAGTTTCGAGAGGTAAAAAATAATTCAGTTATTGGAATCCTTGTACACATCTATTCAAAGTATTAATTTAAGATATTAGTGGATAATCAATGAAAAATCTTATCCAAATGGACATTGAACTCACTGAATTGGGCAAGAAAACAGTAGGTTGACTTGGAGAAGAACTAACTTGGAGAAGAACCAAATTCGTCATTTATAGATGTTGAAAGGTCTAAGCATTATAATATTGTAGCAGCTGAATTTGTAGACATTGAATAAAATACTTAGAAGATAAAATAGTTCATAAATTAAATATTAATTGTGTACACTAATAAAAGTTGTTTTGGGAATATCATTATAAGCCATCTGTTTTGAAATAGCATGTATCGACATTAGTTGCTCAATTTTTTCACGAGCAAAAAAATGCAAAATTAAATATAATTATAGAACTATCTAAGAACGTAACACTTAACTGTTGTGCTTAATCTTTTTTTAATCTTATTTTAGATTTGTAAATCTTTAACAATGCTATTTTTTACATAAAATTTTCAACAATTGTATGCTTTGATTCATTGCTTTCAGGGCGCTAGAAGAACACTAATTTTTTTTGTTTCTAAAGAACATCAAATCTAAACATATGAATTCAAGAACGTTCACGGACGAAAGGTGTTCATTTGTTGGCGAGAAAGGTGTTCAAGGACGTTCACGGAAGAAACAAAAGGGACACTACAGATGATTGAAGAAGTGCGACAACAATAGAATTTTAATCATATATCCAATCAATTAATTTTCTAAACTAAAAAAATATTAGTTAAGATTTAATTTAATTAATTAACGTCAACTTGGCAAAAAAAACTATTTATAAGATATTAAGATCAGTTTTTTTTTTTTTGTTTCAGTTATTTTGTTTTGAAGTAGTGTAATATGTTATAAGATCAAGCAAGAGAAATATATGTTGCAAACGAGTTTTGAAAATACCCGTCCGGTCTAGATTCGGACCGGACAGGGATGGAGGGTAAGGCCGGTCCACGGGGATTACGGGACTGTCTAAGACTCGGGTTTGAGTTCTTTTTTTCCACTAGAATCAAACTAACTCGGACGGTTCTTTATTTGTGGACTGTGGCAACTCGGACCACCCTAAATCCAGACCGGACCGGATCGGACCACTTTAAAAAAACAAATTATAATAATGATATAATTCGTTTTTTTTAAATATATTGTTTGAAAATAATTTGGTTTTAATGATCAAAATAATTCATTTTTTTGTTAAAGTAATTCGTTTTTTTTTTAAAGAAATTTGTTTTTTTAAAACAATTGGTAAAAGAAAGATCAAACCAACTCATACGGACTGTACCAACCCGTGGAGGTCTGGATCATGGGCCGTGGCACGGGTTTTGGCTGTCCCCTCCTATCGGCCCATTTTACCCGGACTGTGCCAACACATGGCCTGTGCCGGACTGGTTCCACCTGTGGATCGTGCGGGTTTGGACCGTATACCGGACGTCCGGGCCGGACCGAACTGGGCCATTTTCAAAACTCTTGACTTGGAACTTCAGCTCTAAGGTCTTCATGGATTGAATCTTGAGGAGGATTGAATGAAATCTTCATGGAATATTAGAAGATTTTATAGAATAAACAACATATTATAACCTAGAATAATTTATCATTAAAATTTAGGCATTAATTTGTGAGATTTAAATTCATCGAATCTACACAAATCTTACAACATATAAAAAATGGCCCTTCATTCCGTTATAAGAAAAATATAAAATATTTGGCAAAAATATAAAATAATGAAATTGTTATTCTTTATCAAATTATCTTCCTAGAATTAATTATGACTAAACTTTCTAAACTTTTTTTTTATTAAAAGTGGCAAAAATATTATCTTCTTCAATGTCACCATCATCTTCCAACATTATATATAGATTTAAAGTCACGTGCACATTTATTCAAACCACCAAATGTTATGATCCGCATGTCAATCACTTAAACAAAAAAAAAAACCAAAGTTAGCATCAATTGTGATTAATTAGTCAATCCTGATAGATATAATAAAAATTTATGGTGTTTTGCAATTAGAACACAAACAATTTTGAATCTGTAAATTCAAAATAAAATAACTAACAAATTTAAATCTTACAATTCTAGAGTAACGACATCGTTAAGCATAAACGATTAATCATTAATATTTTTCCTCAGACATGATGATGAAGATCTCAGACATTTTTCTTTTACTTCTTTATTTATTTTTTAAGGACGAAATTTTCGGGATGGGATGCATAAAATAAGAGAATAATAATTTTAATAACTCTGAGGCAACCTTTGAGACCTGTAAATTTTATAAATAGCAATCTAAATTTTTTTCATCAAAAATTCAAATGTCTTTTTTTTATTAGTTGTGTAAATAAAAATGATGCACAATAATAACTTAGACCACATAATTAAATAAAAATTAACAAATGCATCATCAATCAATCCGTTTTGTGCCTTCAAACTCATCTAATAATTTTTTGTAGTACTTTTAGTTTAGTGATTGTCATGCTGGTTATGACATCAAAATGCTTTTTATAATTATAACATTTTCAAATTCCCCAACAAACCACACCAATTAATTCTACAAACTTTACTCCATTCACCATTAATTTAAGACAATTTTTTTTTTCATTTGTAAGGTCAGCATTTTCAAAATCTTATTTTTTGAATATTAATGAATTAGTGACTTGGACTTCCAATTCCCGACTAAAAAAAGAAAATAAAAGAAAAGGAAAACCACCTAAATCATCTAAAATGAGGAAAAGTGAAATATAAAATAAACTTTAAATTCTCACTATTTTAGTCGTGTTCAGTTAATGGTGGAAGAATGAAATAGTGAAAGAGTGAAAAAAATATTAGTAAACGAGTCAAATTCATCTCTTGAAAAGAGTTAATTCCTCTATTCTACATTTCCTATAAAATAGAGAATTTGCTCATTGAAGAATAGAGGAGAGATCAAAATATTAAAAAATAAGAATTTGACTGCAAAAGTTCAACCCGATTATACTCTCTTATTTTCTTGTTCGACAAGAATAAAACTTCTTTTCCACTATAGACATCCTTATGAGACAAAAATAATAAAAAGAAAATGAAAAAAAAAAACCACCCAAATCATCTAAAACTTTTCTCAACAAGCAAATCTCTATGTTTTTTAGGCATCCGTATGAGACTATTTTTTTAAAACACCGGCACGAAAACCCCTCCATACAACACAAAAACTAATAGAGGTTGGTATCATAGTCACAAAATTCACAAATTATTCCGTGAATAATTCGTTTTTTTTGTGATGCCGAATCGAACGCAAAAAAGATTGGTTGATCGAACTTTGATTGAATTATTCGCGAATTTTACGAATTATTCACGATTTTTTTCCAAATTTTTCCTGAAACTTTTTATTGGGGGGGGGGGGGGGGGGGGGGTTGCTCCATTGCATTACTAAAATCTCTAGTCCAAATAATTCCGAATTACGAACTTTTGATCTCACTGAACTAAATCCAAATAATTAATTTGTTACTGTGGTTGGTATATGACACTAAATATATGCATTTGGCACAAAGGATCATATTGAGTGCTGGATTCGTCACTGATGACTAGCCAAGCTAATGCCATGGCCCATGGGGCAGGGGCGTGCAGATTCTTTTTTATTTTACAATAAAAAAACATTTTATTCCGAATCTGTCACTCTTTGTAAGGTAGCCAAGTAGGCATCTGTCTATCTGAATTCTGACATGTGATTTAATAATAAAACAAACAAACAAAGATCGACATCATTATTTTGTTGGACGAATCTAGAACTTTTGTCTGATAAAAAAATATATTTAATTGGATTTATATAGCTAATTAAATTTAAATTAATTAAATAGCTAATTAAATTTAAATTAATTAAGTAATTGAATATTCGATTAAAAATAATATTTTGACTTGTACTTTATAATATTCTGACTTGTAATTTTTGATACTCTAGTTTATAATTCTAATTACTAATTATATAATTCAAAATTTTATATTAATTTTAATTCTAAATTTAATCCGATTTACAAATCAAACATTTAAAAAGGAACCTAAAAAATTTCAGAAAAGACAAAATCGACCAAAAGTCCAGAACCGATAGATAACCACTAAAACTCAAAAACTCAGTGAGGAGCAACTGCCCACAAAAGAAGTTGTAATATACGTGTAACATTTTGTCAGATTAGTAGCAAGTAGGATTAGAGTGACACGATGAATTAACAATTAAAGCTCTTGTTCTGACATCTTTAAACGAAGAGAACAAGTTCATTTTATGTTACAAAATTAAACAAAAAAATATATATTTCTTCTATACAGATTAATTAGATTGAGCATAAGTCCACAATAAATCCTTTCTTCAATTAAAACATAAATTTCCAATACAACAGAACTATTTCAGTGGTTGTGAAAAGTGGGTAACAGTACTTATTTGCATTTGCACAATTCTGATGTATCATGTATATTATATTATTATATGAGGAGGGTTCAAATACACTATCATTTTGTGCTCAAATATGTTTTACATTTTTTATTTCCGTTTTAAAAGTCCTATCAGTCGATCCGAACTGCTCAACATGATTTTCATAATAAAATATACTTGAAGACCAAATTATACATTTTTTTAAGGATTTTTTTTTTTTACTATTTTGTATATTTTTATATTTTTTTACTATTTTTTTTCTATTTTTTTCCAGTCATAAATCATAACTCATAAGTTACGTGATGCTTGATTCCGAGAGCAGCCAACCCAAATTCCTCACGAGTCCCATTTCCCTGGAAAATTGTACAAACAGCACGCTTGAACAATTTGAAAGAAAAGAATTGCAAAATACAAAGAGACGGATACAAATACAAATACTGAAAAATTTAAGCTACCAAAGAGAAGCAGAGCTCTTTATTGGGCCCAATATTTTTCCTTATTTGATAAAAACAAGGCTAGGCTAGGCCCAATAAATTACTTTGGCAAGTAAGAGCTTGTGTTGGTTGCAATTATAAATTGAGAGTTCAACTGTCTCTATTTTTTTGTGCCTCTACTATGTCTCTGTTTTTTAAAATTTTAATATTTCAAAATGTAAAATATAAAAGTCAAAATAAAACCATTAGATGTGATCTATGTTATTTTATCCATATACTCATAAAAATTTATCACATATCGGTTATGTGAATCAATAAGTTGAAAAATCAACGTCTAAAAATTGTGCACATTAGTACATTTTTACAAACACTCGATGACAACCAAACCAAAGTTGTAATGCCATAATTTTTTAAACGTGCATAGATACAATAATGTAGATCATATCCAATAGTTTTATTTTAACTTTTAAGTTTTAAATTTTAAAATATTAAATATTTTAAAAATGAAAGCATGACAGAGGCATTTGAACCACCCTCTTATAAATTTACTGTACCTAAGAGATGTCCTTACATATAGGAGATTGAAAGGTTCTCCGTAGTCCTTATCGATAAATTGGAAACATCTTCAATTTTTTTTTTACTTGGTACATTTTACTAAGATATATACAGCAACGAAGTTGGAAAATGCCATAGGGCTGGAACAAAAATTCAGAACTAAACAAAAATTTGAAATTATTTTGAATTGCATTTTATTGAAAAATCATAATAAATTTAGACATACTTAAAAAAATTTAGCCTGGCAAAATGTTATAGACAAAAAACTTTTAAGCACCAAAACTGATATAAAGTGTTACTTTACGAACTGAAATAATATTTTTGAAAATTTAAGGTATAAATGATAACCAAGTGATACTTTGAGAAGTAAAATAATATTTTTAAAATTTTAAAAGTAAAAAATTATAAATTAGTGATATTGTAAGAACTAATTGTAAAAGAATAATGTCAACTTTTGTTAGTCCTAGCCTCCTAGGTAGGGCTACAAATGAATCAAATCAAATATATCCCAGTTTGAGTTTGAGTTTGAGTTTGAGTTTGATCTGAACCGAATTAGTTTGATTGTTTCAGAATAAACTTTAATCGAACGAGTTAATTGCGAACTATGAATTTATTTGAATCGAAGTCAATCGAATCATGAACTATAAATTTTTTTGGCAGCCCTAGTTATACCGGTAGTTTATGCATTAGCTTTCTTCATGCGAAACAAAATTGACACGATTTTCTTTTACATTTTACTTTTCACGAATTCACACTAATGGATTATGGGTCAGTACAAAATTTTCTTACCTTTTATGCTGCTGGATTAATTAAATTCACGTCATGGACCTAGTCAAATAGAACTTATTCCATTGTTAGTTTGTTACACTGCAATTTTCCCTTTTTCTATTATAAGTTGCTCTTATATTAATAAATTTGAGCTCTGATATAAGTTTGGTTCCTGCATTATTAAAGACGGATGGTTGAAGCCATTAGTTGCATTATTTGAGATTCGAATCTAAATAGTTCGCGAATCGATTTCAAACGAATTATATCTAGTTTGGGTTTGAGTTTAAATAAGATTCGAACCGAACTAGTTTGATTTATTTCAGAATGAACTTCAATCGAATGAGTTAATTATGATTTTTTTCGAATCAAAGTCAATCAAATTACAAATTTTTTTAGCAGCCCTTAAGTCCCCGATATTTTTTTTAATATCCAACATTAAATAAAAATATCTAAATGTGTCCACGTTTCCTGCAAAATTATAAAAATGCCCAAACCGACCAATTATTGGCCGGTTTTAAATTTAAATAGGAACCGGCCAATAATAGGTTGGTTTTGGATTTAATTAATTTTTTTTTCTATTTAGACATTATAAATATCCCATTTTTCTCTCCTCCCACTCATAACTCACTAAAACTCACCAGAAGAGAAAGAGAGAAAGAGGAGAAGAAAAAGAGGCAATTTCTGAAGTGAAAAAAGCAATTGGGAGGCATTATAGTTGTCAGGTAACTAATTTTAATTATATAGGTTACTGAAAAGAATTTAAAAAATAAAAAATATAATATAATAATAGTAAAAAATAATGTGGTTTTCGTCTTAATTATCTCTCTCTCTTTTGATAAATTTAAGTGAGTTATGAGTGGATGGAGAGAGAAATGAAATATTTATATTGACTAAATAGAAAAAAAAATTAAATAAAAAACTAACTAATTATTAGCTAGTTCTATTTTAAATCAAAACCGATAATAATTGACCGGTTTTGATATTTTTATAATTTTTCACTAGACGTAGACACATTTAGATATTTTTATTTAATGTTGGATACTAAAAAAAAAATGTCGGCAGGTCCCAGGGCACGTGTCCCTCCGTAAACTAAAACAATATTAGATGCATATTAAAATTTTAAATTTAACACTACAAGAGAAGTTGCACGTTACTTGAAGAATTCATAGAAAGTCCGATGCCTATGGGACCTACTTTGGTTTGATGGGAGAAATGACCATTCGATCTTCATCAAGATTCATGCAAACTAATCAAAATCTGTACAGATCTGTTTCAATTTCTGCGCCCACAGATCTTCTTGCTAATTGTACAGTGTTAGAGATAATTGGACCTAAAATAGGTCCGATGCCCATGGGACCTATTTGGTTCGATGGGTTTAGTGACCATCAGATATGCATCAAGATTCGTGTAGAAATTCAAATCCGTCCAGATATTTTCAATTTCCGTGCGCACAGATATGAATGATAATCGTACGGTGTTAGAGCATCGGACCTACTACTATCTTAGTCGAAAAAGGAAAGCACACGGAGGAGTCATTAGTCCCAACTCTCAACAGGCTAACACAAAAAGTCAAAATGGAAAGGAAGCGTGTAGGTATCATCGGAGCCGGAGTGAGCGGCCTTAGTGCATGCAAACAAGCCCTGGATCGGGGCTTCAACCCGGTTGTCTTTGAATCCACCTCTGGGATAGGTGGCGTGTGGGCCCGCACTATAGACTCGACAAGGCTTCAAACTCCTAGCGTTTCGTACCAATTCTCGGACTTTCCATGGCCGGAAAATGTGTCCGAGCCGTACCCCGACCACCGTCAGGTTTGATTGTGTTCAACAATATATAGTTTTAGTAACATTAATTGTTTGTATAAACAAATTAAATTAAAATACAGGTTATGGACTACCTTTGGTCATATACGCGTCATTTTGGACTGTTGAAATGTATCAAATTTGAGCACAGAGTGGTGAGCATCGAGTATGTCGGACCGAAGGAAGTGGAAATGGCGGCTTGGGAGTTATGGGCTGGGAATGGCGAGGCATTTGGAGGCGGCCAAGGCGAGTGGCACATTTCTGTTGAACATGGAGGCACAATTGAGGTTTGCATTTCTTCCTCCTTTTTATCATGTGCCTAGAATGCAATGCATCTCAGAAATGAGACTTGAGAGCTACTTTGGTTCAATGGGTTCAATCACCGTTCGATCCGCTTTAAGATTCGTGTACAATGTTTTAAATTTCGTGCGGATTTGCTTTAATTTTCGTGCGCACATATCTTAAGATGTGTAGCTGGTTGAACCTAAAAGGAACCTTCCATTTGCAAAATCTGGTATCTCAATTTTATACATCAGGCAAATATTTTTCTGAGGGTTTTAGAAAAAACTGATTCTGTGATTCCAGACATACCAGATGGATTTTGTGATCCTCTCAATTGGCCGATTCAGTGGAATCCCTAACATCCCAACATTTCCTCGAGGCAAGGGAACCGATGTTTACGAAGGAACGGTGATCCATGCCATGGATTACTCTAACATGGGCACCGCAAAGGCGGCAGAGTTAATCAAGGATAAACTCGTCACAGTCGTCGGTTTCATGAAATCAGCTATTGACATTGCTGATGAATGCTCCAATGTGAATGGTAAAGGAATTATTTGCAAAATGTTAATTTTTTTAAAGACATTAGAGAGAACAAAGCTAAAAATGTCAATTTTTTTAAAACTTGAAGGTATCTACAACATAGCTAAAAATTTTCATATTGTGGTTTTTATTAGGTTCTAAATTTCCCTGCACGATGATTGTCAGAACAAAGCATTGGACCTTACCGGACTACTACGCATGGTTTGGATTTCCCATTGGGTTCTTTTATTGTAATCGTTTTTCGGAGCTCCTTATTCACAAACCCGGAGAAGGATTCTTGCTTTGGTTGTTGGCTACCTTTTTATCACCTCTGGTAATATACTTTTATCTAACACCTTCAGTTGAAATCTCAATTTGCATGTATGTAGTTCCAAATTGTACCATACCAGAATGGTTTGCAAATGGTAAGGCACTGATAGGGAGTTACCAGTATTGAGTTAGGAGCTGCATCAGTAAGAATACTCAATATAGGAAATAATGTCAAAAAAATTATTAAAAATTGAAGTTATTATCATAACCAATCAGAACAGGTCTGGTAATCTTTTCTGACAAGTAGGTACCATGTCCATGCTGATATGATGAAATGATGGCTCCTGTATGAACTATGAAGTCTCCTAATTTATTAATTAAATGTTTAATTTCAGAGGTGGTTGTTCTCAAAATTTTGTGAGAGTTATTACAAGTCTGTTGTACCAATGAAGAAGCATGGGATGGTACCAGAACATAGCTTCTTTCAGGCCATAACTTCGTGTTTAACCGCAATTCTTCCCGAGAAATTTTATAATAAAGTGGATGAAGGTAGCATTGTGCTGAAGAAAGGAAAAGCTTATAGTTTATGCAAGGATGGTGTGATTCTTGAAGGAGAGAATTCACCTATAAAGAGTGATATAGTGATCTTTGCAACTGGATATAGAGGTGATTTAAAGCTCAAAGAAATATTCAAATCATCATTTTTTCGGGATACTGTGACCGGGTCGCAATCTTCTACTGTTCCTCTCTACAGGTTAGTAACAGATGCATTGTGCATATTTATATTTCTAGTTTTTGGAAATAAATCTGCTACAATTCCGAGATGCATGAGAGTAACCAAGAAACAATTTGATAGCTGGATTCGGATTGCAGGTTATCTCGAAACAGCTATTTTTTCTGTGCACGCATCTCGAAACAATTTGATAGCTGGATTCGGATTGCAGGAATTTTAGGATTACTGTTCATGCATCTCTGATTACAGCAGATTCAAATCCCTATTTTTTGCACTATGAATTGGAGTTTGCAAGTTCCAAGTGTAATCATAGTAGTATAATCTTCAAATTACAACTTGAAATTCACAAAGTTTACATCTTTTTTCTCAAAATAAAAAAAGAGAAATATATAGCCCCTGGCACAGTTGGTGAGTTGTTTTGTTACAGAAAAAAAAAAGTAGTCCAAACTTCTATTCATTGGATTTTCCATTATGTAAATAAGAAAAATTGGAAAAACTACAAATTTTTCTTATTTATGTTACAATAAATGAAGTACTGTTTTTTCCAATCCGGTCATTAGTTAAAACATAGTGACAAACAAATAATTCGGGTTCAGTTCGGCGGGGTCAAAGTTTCGTGATTCGGGTGTAATTCAGGAATGATTCAGTACCACAAGGAAGCAAAACAAAAATGCATTTTTTTCGTGAATAATTCGTGATTTGCGTTTTATTCGCAAATAAAACGTATTATACTTTTTTTTGCGTTTCATTCGGAGTTCAGTTCAGAAACATGAAAAAGACGAATAAAATGCAATTAACTATGAGTTAAACTAATTGCATTACCTCTCTTCTTTGTGAATATATAAATGACAATTATATAAGGGAAAATATTGCAGGGAATGCATTCACCCAAGAATTCCCCAACTAGCAATTATGGGTTACTCGGAAAGCCTTTCCAATCTATACACTTCAGAGCTCCGTTCTAAATGGTTAATCCATTTTCTCGAAGGAGGATTCAAATTGCCAAGTATAAAATCAATGGAGAAGGATGTGATTGAATGGGAGAAGTTCATGAAAAGATACTCTCGTGATTACTTCCGTCGCTCATCTATTGGTACGGTGCACATCTGGTACAATGATCAGTTGTGCCGGGACATGGGTTGCAATCCGAAAAGGAAAAACGGATTTTTCGCTGAGTTGCTGCTTCCTTACGGACCTGGCGATTATGCTGATATTTCTTCTCAGAAATAAATTTATATTTGATATATCATATACTCTTTCCTGAAAGATGCTTCAAATTTTCCATGTTGAAATCGATTTTTGTATTTATAGTTTGTTAGTTGTTTTATAGTTTGTCAGAAAGACATATTTATTTTTTACGCACATGTGACGTTTATCGTTATCGTTACTTAGTTGTTTATTAGTTGTTTTGCATTTCTTATCGTCACTTTTTTTGTTATAACCAGTGTTGTAAATAACAGTCTGCGGTCGTCGGACGGACGAGGTGCCGCCAAGCGATTAATCGGTATGCGGCCGATTAACCAGAATTATGCGGACAATTTAACATTTTTATTAAATTTATGTATATATATCATAATTTATTTAACTCATTAAACTTATCAAATAAACTTAATTTAAGTTAGTTTTATTATTATAACATGACATTATAGTTATTTCTTCTTAACACATAAGCATTTTGCATGTGTAAGTAACACATTTATTTAATGAAAAATAAATTTGAGAATTAAGCCTTTTCAAATATTAATAACATATTATTTGAAAGAAAGAAAACATTCTAACATAAAATCACTAAATATAATTTATGATAATAACTTAATTTTATAAATAAACATGTCGTACTAATTGAAAAAATTACATCAGTAAGTAAGGAAAATATATGGTATATAAATAATAGAAGAGTTAATCAATTTCAAAGTAAATAAGAAGAAAAAAAAGACATATATAAAAATATTGGATGTATATTCAAGCACAAATAAAACTACAATACGTGATTTATAAACCTTATTATCACACAATATCATAGAAAAAAAAACAATGTTAAAAATAAATATTCACTAGAGTAAACAAAAAAATAACGGGAATAAACAGACGATTAAACGGTCGATTAAATCACTGGAATAAACAGGAATAAACGGACATTTTATTCTGAATTTATCACTCTTTGTGAGGTAGGTATCCGACATGTGATTTAATATTAAAACAAGCAAACAAAGATCGGTATCCGACAACGATCATTATTTCGTTGTTCCAATCACACACTATCACAGCCCACAAAGGAGCTATCTTGTAATGATGTACAAGCAACATAACAACATATTGTGTCGGATTGCTAGCAAGTAGGATTAGAGTGCCACGATGAATTAACAAACATCTTGTTCTGACATCTACATGGTGCTACTACTAGCTCCATAAACGAAAAGAAAAATAACAAACCTCTTTATGAAAAATGCAAGTTACATTTTATGTTTCGAAATTAAACAAAAATAATCTATTTGTTCTATACAGATTAGATGAGCGTAAGTTCACAAAAAACTTTCTTCAATTAAAAGCATAAACTCCCAAAACATGCTCAAAACCCCTCTCACGGAAAGAAGGTTATTTAAATCACATCACATGCATTTCCAAAACTTCCTTTGAAAGAGCAAAACAAAGAAAGAAAGGTGTTCTCAGTTATCCTGCTGCTCATAAATCAAAACAAGAGGCGAATGCAACATCCACAAAAATTATAACCTCAAAACCTACACAAAAAAAAGAAAGTACAAAAATACATTCGTATATTATTCAAAAAGAGGTAGTAACAACCATAGTCCGTTTAAACCATGCTAATCAACCAGACTAACTAGCTATTGCACTCACTTCTTAACCTCCTCATATTCTGCCTCAGGCGCCTGATCTCCTGCACTGCCACTACTACCCCCTTGGTCCCCACCACTGGACCCACCACCTGGAACAAATACAAAAACTTATGTTAGAAAAATACTAGAAGAAATAGCATCGATCTTACTGGAACAAATACAAAAACTTATATTTTATTATTTTTAGGAGATTCTAAAATCAAATAGCCCAAACATTATTACTTGTGCAAGAATAATTAATTTTATTTTAGAAAGACTATATTCATAAAAAATGACAGTCATGTACATTTTTTCATGAACGTTCAAACATTTCTGTTTCTTTTTTGTACTACCCTTATTCCTTTAACTTATAAAACTTTAATAATTCAAAATATAAAACACTAATATCAAAATAACATAAGTATATATCAAGTATGTCACTTTCAAGCGGATTGTTTTATTAACTCAATTTTGAATTATTGTTATTAAGGTTTTAAACTATAATGAGGGTGTTAGTTAATCGATTTTATCCTCTAATATACATATACATATATATACTAGTATCTTACCCGTGCGATGCAACGGGACATATTATAAAATAAATAGAATTAGAAAAGATATATTTATTAACATTTACACCTATTTCATTGTCACCGATCTGACACCAAAATATTTGGCATAGGTTCCCCTCTTGATAGTAAAGACAAGAGGTCCATACTATTTTTTTTTATTGGTGGTAGAGTTCCAATTTTTCTTTTTCTTTTTCTATTTATTTAATATTTAAATTTATTTTACTACTCTACCTTGCTTAGCCCATTATTTTTCTACATACAATTTGTATTTAGGGTGTGTTCGATTTGATTGTCATTTCATTTGGATGACAGGAAAACACAAATCTAAAATTGAGTTCACCCAAAAAGCATGTACATATTCACAGTTGAATCATGTAAAATTAGTTTTCTTAAAGTAATTCTATAAATTTGTAATGATATTTTGAACTGATATACTTTATAAAATTCTAGTTTCGAGAGGTAAAAAATAATTCAGTTATTGGAATCCTTATACACATCTATTCAAAGCATTAATTTAAGATATTAGTGGATAATCAATGAAAAATCTTATCCAGATGGACATTGAACTTACTGAATTCAGCAAGAAGACAGTGGGTTGACTTGGACAAGAATCAAATTCGTCATTTATAGATATTGAAAGGTCTAAGCATTATAATATTGTAGCAGATGAATTTGTAGACATTGAAGAAAATACTTAGGATAAAATAGTTCATAAATTAAATATTAATTCTGTACACTAATAAAAGTTGTTTTGGAAATATCATTATAAGCCATCTATTTTGAAATAGCATGCATCGACATTAGTTGCTCAATTTTTTCACGAGCAAAAAAGTGCAAAATTAAATATAATTATAGAATTATCCAAGAAGTAACACTTAACTGTTATGCTCAATCTTTTATTTTTTTATTTTTTTTAGATTCGTAAATCTTTAGCAATGCAATCTTTTACATAAAATTTTCAACAATTGTATGCTTTGATTCATTGCTTTCAGGACGCTAGAAGAACACTAATTTTTTTTGTTTCTAAAGAACTTCAAATCTAAACACATGAATTCACATTTCATTCCGAACACACATGTTCCGATACCTGCGTTCAATAGGCTTCATTTTGTATTAAAAATGTTTAATCCAAATTGCAATAATTCAGTTAAAATTACTAAATACAAATATTAATTTTATGAACTCAAACAATATCAGAATATTTGGAGAATTTTGATTTTGTTAGCTTTTTTAATGCATATTGAAATAATGTTGAAAATATGTAATTTACGCACGTAGTGTATGATATGTACAATTAATATATCTCATTCAATTAATTTTGTTAAGTATTAAACATTAGTGTCAAAGTTACCAACTTTTTAGTTCGAAATGAAATTAACAAATTAAAACCATTAAATGTATTAAACATCATCTTAAATACACTTATAAATAAAATTGTTGAATATTGACCTCATTGTGATAGCCATCATCAACATAGAAACTGTCCATATTTATTTATTGATTCTCGTTGCATACTTGAATAGGATCGAAATGATGTAAGTTATATTTGCGAGTATTGTTTGATATGTAGCATAATCATATATCCAATCAATTAATTTTCTAAAATAAAAAAATTCAGTTAAGATTTAATTTAATTAATTAACGTCAATTTCGCTAAAAAGTATTTATAAGATCAATTTTCTTTTTTGTTTCAGTTATTTTGTTTTGGAGTTATAAGATCAAGCAAGAGAAATATATGTTGCAAGCCAGTTTTGAAAATACCCATCCGGTCTAGATTCGGACCGGACAGGGATGGAGGGTAAGGCCGGTCTACGGGGATTACAGGACTGTCTAAGGCTCGGGTTTGAGTTCTTTTTTTTCCACTAGAATCAAACTAACTCAGACGGACGGTTCTTTATCCGTGGACTGTGGCAACCCAGACCGCCCTAAATCCAGACCAGACCGGACCACTTTAAAAAAACCAAATTATAATGATGATATAATTCGTTTTTTTTAAATCTATTGTTTGAAAATATTTTGGTTTTAATGATCAAAATAATTCATTTTTCTGTTAAAGTAATTCGTATTTTTTAAAAGAAATTTGTTTTTTCAAACAATTGGTAAAAAAAAAAAGACCAAACCAACTCATATGGACTTGACCAACCTATGGAGGTCCGGACCATGGGCCGTGGCACGGGTTTTAGCCGTCCCCTCCTAAACCGGCCCACTTTATCCGGACCGTGCCAACACGTGACCTGTGCCGGACTTGTTTCACCCGTGGACCGTGCGGGTTTGGACCGTATACCAGACCGGACTGAACTGGGCCGTTTTCAAAACTCTTGACTTGGAACCTCAGCTCTAAGGTCTTCATGGAATGAATCTTGAGGAAGATTGAATGAAATCTTCATGGAATATTAGAGGATTTTATAGAATAAACAACATATTGTAACCTAGAATAATTTATCATTAAAATTTAGGCATTAATTTGTGAGATTTAAATTCATAGAATCTACACAAATCTTACAACATATAAAAAATGGCCCTTCATTCCGTTGTAAGAAAAATATAAAATATTTGGCAAAAATATAAAATAATGAAATTGTTATTCTTTATCAAATTATATTCCTAGAAGTAATTATGACTAAACTTTCTAAACTTTCTTTATTAAAAGTTGCAAAAATATTATCTTCTTCAATGTCACCATCATCTTCCAACATTATATATAGATTTAAAGTCACGTGCACATCTATTTTTTTTTTTTAGTAAAAGTTGGAGGTCAAGCCACCCAACTATTTAATACCCCTGTTATTATAACAAAGAATTGCCCCCATATGAGTTTCGAACCCATGACTTCTCACATAGAGACCATGTACCTTAGCCACTAGCTAGACCAAAGACTAGTTCTCACGTGCACATCTATTCAAACCACCAAATGTTATGATCCGCATGTCAATCACTTTAACATGTTTTGCAATTAGAACACAAACAATTCAGAATCATGAGAACTAGCCTTTGGTCTAGTGGCGAAGGCACATGGTCTCTATGTGAGAGCTCATAGATTCGAAACCCAGATGGAAATTTTTTTTGTTATAATAACAAAGGTATTAAATAGTTGGGTGGCTTGACCTCCAACTTAAATAAAAAAAATACAATTCAGAATCGTAAATCTAAAATAAAATAGCAAATGAATTTAAATCTTACGGTTCTGGAGTGATGACATTGTTGATCATCAATGGTTTTCCTCAGACGTGATGATTGAGACCTCATACATTTTTCTTTAACTTCTCTATTTATTTTTATGGACAAAGTTTTCAGGATGGGATGCATAAAATAAGATAAGGAGGATTTTAATAACTCTTAGGCAACCTTTGGCACCAGTATATTTTATAAATAGCAATCTGAATATTTCCATCAAAAATTCATATGCCTTTTAATTAATTATGTAAATAAAATTAGTGCAAAATAATAACATAAACCACATAATTAAATAAACACTAACAAATCCATCAATCAATCTTTCGTCGCGCGTCTTTTTTGTAAAGCACTTGAAATCACATTTATTGGACTTGTAATAGTAAAATTATGATTAAAATAATTATAAGAGATCAATTTGATAATTGTTTATGTTATGTGCCGCATTCTTATCTATTTGAATGATTGAATCCGTTTTGTGCATATTCTTAATTTGTTTGCCTTCAAAGTCATCTTGCAATTTTTTTTGTGGTATTTTTAGTTTAGTGATTGTCATGCTGATCATGACATCAAAATGTTTTTATAATTATAACCTTTTCAAATTCCTTCACAAACCACACCATCCACTTCTACAAATTTTACTCCATTCACCATTAAATTAAGACTATTTTTTTTTTCATGTGTGAGTTTAACATGTTCAAAATCTGAATAATTTTTTGATCTTATAAATATTTATGAATTAGTGACTTGGACTTCCAATCTCCGACTAAAAAAAGGAAAGGAAAACCCACCTATATTATCTAAAATGAGGAAAAGTGAAATATGAAACAGGCTTTAAGTTCTCACTATTTTAGTCGTGTTCAGTTAATGATGGAAGAGAGGAATAGTGAAAGAGTGAAAAACACATTGATGAATGAGTCAAATCCATCTCTTGAAAAAAGTTAATTCCTCTACTCTACATTTCCCATGAAATAGAAAATTTGCTCATTGAGAAATAGAGGGATCAAAATATAAAAAAACAAGAATTTAACTGCAAAAATTCAATCCAATTTCACTTCCTTCTTTTCTTGTTCGACGAGAATAAAACTTCTTTTCCACTATAGACATCCTTATGAGACAAAAACTAATAAAAAAGAAAAACCCACCTAAATCATCTAAAATTTTTCTCAGCAAGCAAATCTCAATACTTTTTAGGCATCCGTATAGGGCTGATTAATGAGCGAGCTTCAATGAGTTGGGTATGCTCATGCTCGGGTCCGTATGAGACCATTTTTTTTAAACACTGGCACGAAAACTCCTCCATACAACACAAAAACTAATAGAGGTTGGTATCATAGTCACAAAATTCACGAATTATTAGTGAATAATTCATTTTTTTGTGATGCCGAATTGAAAGCAGAAACTTTCGGTGGACCAAACCTTGACCGAATTATTTGTGAATTTTTCCCGAATTTTACGAATCATTGACAATTTTTTTACAAATTTTTCCCATAACTTGTTTTTAGTTTTTCTTTTGCTCCATTACAGGATTAAGATATCTGATCCGGATAATTCTGAATCATTCATGAATTATATCTAAATTATTCCCTTTTAGTTTTTCTTTTGCTCCATTGCAGGATTAAGATATCTGATCCATATAATTCCAAATCATTCCGAATTATTTTTGAATTACGAATTTTTGACCTTGCCACACAGAACTCGAATAATTCATTTGTGACTGTGGTTGCCTGGTTGGTATCTGACAGTAAATGCATACATTTGGCACAAAGGATCCATAGTGAGTGTTGGATTCGTCACTGATGACTAACCAAGCTAATGTCATGGCCCATGGGGCAGGATAGAGAAGGAAATTTGTCACGGCGTGACTAGTCACGTCACGTGTGTCGATTACGTGACGTGACTCGCGTGATGCGTGACGTAATCATTCGCGTGACGTGACCACATTTCAGTGAAAATATACGTCACGTCACGTCACGCGAACCAGTCACGGCACGGCACGTCACGTGATCACGTCACGTTACGTCACGGTATGAAACATAGAGTATCCAACTTTTTTTTATATGTATAGAGTATTCAGATTTTTATTTTAGTGTAAGTTCAATGATATTGGTACTCATATAGTACTGATTTTTATTTTCTTTAGTTTAGTCTAATATATATTGGTAATTTCAATTTTTAAAATAATGTCAGATGCAACATTTCCTAAAAAAAAAAATATTTACAACATTATTTACTTATTTTAGAATTTTTTATATCTTTTTTCTAAATTTTTAACAATTTAAATTAAAATATAAAAAAAAATTGACATGACTAATTTATGTCACGACACGTCACGTATGGTCACGGCGTGACTACGCGTGACGTGACCATCCTTCACTATTTTGGTCACGTCACGTCACGTCACGTGAAAAAAAAAATTGATCACATCACGTGACTAAATCACGGCGTGTTTGTCACGTCACGTCACGGCGTATCACGTATTTCCTTCTCTAGGGCAGGGGCGTGCAGATTCTTTTTTATTTTACAATAAAAAACATTTTATTCCGAATCTGTCACTCTTTGTAAGGTAGCCAAGTAGGCATCTGTCTATCTGAATTCTGACATGTGATTTAATAATAAAACATACAAACAAAGATCGGTATCCTACATTATTTCGTTGGAGGATTTTCATGAGAGGGCAAAAAAAAATATCGGATTGGGTTTAAATAGTTAATTGAATTTAAAATTATTAATTAATTGGATATTCGATAAAAAAAATAATGCTAATCGGATTTAAACCTATTAATTAATTGGATATTCAATAAAAAATAACGCTTTAATTTATACTTTTAATGTTCTGACTTGTAATTTGTGATACTCTTAACTTATAATTCTAACTACCAATTATAATTCAAGAAATTTATATTAATTTTAACTCTAAATTTAATCCGAATTACAAATCAAATATCTAGAGAGAGGGCCAAAAAAATTTCAAAGAGGACAAAATAGACCAGAACCGATAAATCTCCACTAAAACTCAAAATTCAGGGGAAGCAACTGCCCCAGACCCACATGGTCCACCCCTGCCAATCACGAACACATATCCTCTACATTAACTCAAAAGAGAATCTTTTGAGTTAATGAATCTGGACTATCCGATCCTCTTTAAGATTCATGTGGATTAGATCCGCACTAATATTAAAGAACTCATGTGTTAAAATTAGACGGCCAAAATACGTTAACTCAAATAAATCTTAAATAAATATAGGAACTAGTTATAAGCATCTTTGCACTCTTTTAGTGTACAAGAAACACTATTAGCATATTTGCAATTGAGAATTTTTTTTTCACCATGAACTCCAGAAAACTTTATGTCTTCTTAACTTCAAAATGTGAAACAATCATTTGCACTTTATTTTTCAAAAAGAACAATTAATCATTCATTAAAAAAAGGCTACTTGTACTGAGCACTATATATATATATTGAAAGCAAGCTCACCTTATCATGTGAAAGGAGCTCAAGTGTTTCAAATAGGGATAAGGTTTGGTTCAAATGGCTTTGGACCGGACACCATCCAAAACTTCTAAAAATCATACGACTAAAGTCCGAATAGTCGATCCGAACCGCTCAATATGACTTTTGTATTAATATGTGCTCAGAGATCAAATTTTATATTTTTTGGAAATTTTTTACTATTTTTTAGATATGTACAAAATCACTATTTTTGGACCGTTCAGAAACAATGATTTTGTACGTATCTAAAAAATAGTAATTTTTTTTTAAAATATAAAATTTGGTCTCTGAGCACATTTTAATATAAAAATAATGTTGAGCAATTTGGATCGACTGTTCAGATTTTAATCGTACGATTTTTAGAGACTTTGGACGGTGCCCGGTCCAAAATCATTTGGACCAAATCTTATTCCTTCAAAATATCGTTCACGCAATTCTACCAATTCCTACAAAACATTAACCCAAATCGTTACCATCTATATCACTTTAATTTTGTGCTGCAAAAACATATAAAAAGTGAATTCCATAGTGAAATATTTCTAAAATGCATTCAGTACTTTACAACTGGAGCTATCAAATGAAAATGCCCAAAACTCTAGCAACTTCTCTAGCAGTTTCAGTTGTTCTTGAAAATGGGGAACAACAAATTCGGACTATGTCAATTGTGAAAATAATTCATATATTACAAATTGCACATTGGTTAGTTATGTCAGCAGGTTATATATAGAGAGAGAGAGAGTTGGGCTATGATGCATTGCAATGTATATTTTATGAGGAGGGTTCCAATGCATCCAAAATTTCATGCACTCATTTGCTCCCAATCCTTTATCTTCAATTTCAAAGTCCGAACAGTCGATCCAAACCGTTCAACATGATCATCATAATAAAATATGCTTGGAGACCAAATTTTATATTTTTTGGAATTTTTTTACTATTTTTTAAGATATGTACAAAATCACTTTATCGGATGGTCCAGAATCTCCTTAAAATAATGATTTTGTACCTATCTTAAAAATAGTAAAAAAATTCCAAAAAATATAAAATTTGGTCTCCAAGCATATTTTATTATGATGATCATGTTGAACGGTTCGGATCGACTATTCAGACTTTGAAAATGAAGATAAAGGAGATAAAAAATTGAAAGCAAATTGGAGCATATAAATTTGGGTGCATTTGAACCCTTCTCATATTTTATTAGACTGTTGATTTTGATTTTCAAACAACCGATCCAAACCATTCAATTTGATATCCATATTAAAATGTGCTTGGAAATCAAATTTTATATTTTTTGGGGAATTATTTGCTATTTTTTTAGAATTTTTTAAAATTGTTGTTTTTCTATGGTCCAAACATTTTTGAAAAATAGCAATTTTCAAAAATTCTAAAAAAATTCCAAAAAATGTAAAATTTGGTCTCTAGGCACATTTTAATATGGAGAACATGTTGACCCTTTTAAATCGACTGTTTTAACTTCGAATCCATCGGTTTTCAGTCTAATGTACAAGAGAATTTATACATTGCAATGCACCGTAGCTCAACTCTCTCTCTCTATATGTATCAAGAAATTAGTTATCACCTAAGGAAAAATTGATAAGAAAATTAACCTTCTTAAATAATTCACCAGCTAATCTAGATTACGAGAGCAGCCAACCCAAATTCCTCACGAGTCCCATTTTCCTGGAAAATTGTACAATACAAAGAAAAGAATTGCAAAATACAAAGGTTCTAAATAGCACACTATTATAGCGCCGCTATAGCATTTTCAAACCATAAAAGCTATGACGCTGCGCTATTTCGTGCTATAGCAGTCCTATTTGGGCATAGCGCTATTTTTTAGCTATTCTGCTATGACGCGATAAACGCTAGTTAAATCTTTGCAAAATACAAAGTGACGGATAGAAATCCAAAACTGAAAATTTTAAGCTACAAAAGAGAAACAGAGCTCATTATTGGGCCCAATACTTTTCCTTATTTAATAAAAACAAGGCTAGGCTAGGCCCAATAAATTACTTTGACAAGTAAGAACTTGTGTTGGTTGTAAGTAATTATATTTTTTACTTGGTACATTTTACTAAGATATATACAGCAATGAAGTTGGAAAATGCCATAGGGCTGGAACAAAAATTTGAAATTATTTTGAATTGCATGCATATAATTGCATTTTATTGAAAAATCATAATAAATTTAGACATACTTAAAAAAAATTTAGGCTGGCAAAATGTTATAGACAAAAAACTTATAAGGACCAAAAATGATAAAAAGTGTTACTTTACGAACTGAAATAATATTTTTGAAAATTTAAGGTGTAAATGATTACCAAGTGATACTTTGAGAAGTAAAATAATATTTTAAAAATTTTAAAAGTAAAAAATTATAAATTAGTGATATTTTAAGAACTAATTGTAAAAGAAAAATGTCAACTTTTGTTAGTCTCAGGTAGGACTGCATACGAATCAAACCAAATCAAACTTACTTCAGTTTGAGTTTGAATTTTAATAAGATCCAAACTCAATTGGTTTGCTTTGTTTCAGAATGAACTTCAATCGAACGAATTAATTGCGAACTATGAATTTTTTTGAATCGAAGTCAATCAAGTCCTTACCTTTTACGCTGTTGGATTGATTAAAATCACGGCATGGACCTAATCAAATAGAACTTATTCCATTATTAATTTGTTACACTGCTGAAGTATTTTTTTTCTATTATAAGTTACTATTATATTAATAATTTTGAGCTCTGATATAAGTTTGGTTCCTGCATTATTAAAGCTTGATGGTTGAAGCCATTAGTTTAAAGGTTCAACCATCAAGCTTTGATAATTTTAAACTCAAACTATTATATTAATAATTTTAAACTCAAACTCCAATTATTGATCGGTTTTGAATTTAAATTGGAACCGGCCAATAATAGGCCGATTCTGGATTTAATTAATTTTCTTTTTTTTCTATTCAGGCATTATAAATACCCCGTTTCTCTCTCCTCCCACTCATAACTCACTTAAACCCACTGTAAGAGAAAGAGAGAAAGAGGCGATTTCTGAAGCGAAAAGGACAATTCGGAGGCATTATAGTTGTCTGATAACTAATTTTAATTATATAGGTTATTGAAAAAATAAAAGTAAAAATTAAAAAAAGAAGTAAATAATAATAATAATAATAATAATAATAATAATAATAATAATAATAATAAAATACTGTGGTTTTCGCCTCAGAAATCACATCTTTCTCTCTTTTTTCCGATGAGTTTGAATGAGTTATGAGTAGGAGGAGAAAGAAAAACAAAATATTTATATTGTCTAAACAGGAAAAAAAAAAAAAAAAAAGACCGGTCAACTATTGGTCAGACCTATTTTAAATCAATACCGACCAATAATTAATCAGTTTAGATATTTTTATAATTATTCACGAGACGTAGACACATTTAGATATCTATCTATATATTAATTTTGGATGGGGGAGTGAACAGTGTCATCTCCAGTTATTTCCAGTATCTTAAATGAATAGTACCTCTGACAAATAAGTCCCACTTATCAGAGAAACGTTTTTGTTTTTGTTTTTTCTTCTTTCCTTTTCACCATTCGCTCGAAAGTTCTCCTTCGCTGCGATACTCTCCTCCTCTCGAACCTTCTTCCGCCGTTCGGCTAAGTTGGTTTGAGAACCTTCTCCTCTCGAAAGTTCCTCCAATCCGCCTCTCATCTCTTTCAATCCCGGCCTCTCTCTCCCAGATCTGACTTTCGTCTCATCTCCCAAATCAGACCAAATCCCTTTTCCTCCACCCACCCCTCCAAGACCATGTTGTCCTCTCTCAGCATTTTCTCTTGCTCCCTATTGTCTCCCTCCTCTCCGCTGGTCCCGTCTTCTGATTCCGATCCACCGCCGACTCTAAGCTCGCATTCACTCACCTTCTCTACAGCAGGTATCCTCTCTCTCTCTCTCTCTATCTCTCCTTGAGAAATTAGCTCAGCTGTTAAGCTGATATTGCTCTCCTTGAGAATTGACAATACTGCATTACTACAACTGTACTTGATATGTTTTTACCCACCTGAAAAACCATTCTATTTCTAGATCACTTAATTAGACGTACTCCCCGTTGTTTCAGTTTTTGAAGCTTATCTACTAGATTTCACTAACAAATAATTTTAACAAATCCTTACACAAGCATAAACGAAAGCATAATGCAAAACAAGATTAGTGTCAAGCTGCACATTTCCATTAGCAACCTTATGTTAATGTCATACAGGAAAATGTCATGTTGAAAGTACATTGCCTTTTGAATTTCACCTTTCTTGCACAGTCCATCTATAAAAGTGCAATAAGCCATGACACCAAGCTAATGCCCTTTTTTTTAAGAAAAGGGTCAAGCCTCACATCAGGCTAATACCACCATTTTAAAATTGAATTTTTATTTCAAATTTGTATGTTACAACTCTACATTATTTTTTCTTTTTTGAACAATCATTAACTGATATTCTAACATTCCTATATTATACCAAATTATGTTATCTCCATTACTTAAATTAATATCATCCTGTGCACCGATATGCTCATATTCTATTTGATTGTTCTCAATGGTAGAAATCCACGACAAATTCATCTTCACAATTCTACTCTGCTATTTTATACATCTCCTTAAGTGCTTTAATTGGGCTTTCTACAGATACTAAGGTAATCCTCTATTCTTTTTTTTTTAATTTTACATACATAAATTCTCAAATCTAATATAAACGCTTAATTAAGTTTTGCAAATCTGTTGTACATGTTAATTTTACTATCTGCCTATGTATATACATGTCCATTTAGGTTTTTATATGAAATTTACATAAATATTGATCTAGCTTATTACACATCCTCATAGACTATAGATTTTTAGTTAGACATGAAATTCTCAAGTAACTTCTTCAATTTTACTTGATACTGAAGCAGAATCATAATTTCTTATATTTTATAACAGTACTATGCATACAGTTGTACATAATGTTGTCGACTGGAACTTGGATGTTTTCTCTCATAAGTCAGCTGCTGCGTATAAGCTCACCTTTCAAATTGATTCCCAGTTTTTTTAGATTCGAACTGCATCAGAAAAGGAAATCAGAAAGGGATACAATCTGAAGGTATGCCTATGATCCCAAGAAAACATTTATGCTATGAAAAATATTCCTTTTCTGATCATAGAGACATCCTGAGTATTTAGTAGATCATAGTTTTTTTTAGGTCCTTCTATTTGGCATATTAAATGGGGCACATTAGTTTAGGTCCTTCTATGAGCTCCCTGCACCTGTAGTTTGTCCTCCTAAGCTCTCAGTACGCACAAGAACTTTTATTATTGTTCATTTATGTCTCTACCTATTGGAAATTAATATAAAGTGAAATATCTTGAAAACATTAAATTAATAAAGTACCCTTTTATGTGCAACTGAAAGATAGAAAATGTTCGCAATATCAAATTTATTGTCAGATTTTGATTATGTTACTTATTAACAACTTTGTAGGAAATACAATTATATTTTGCAACTATTGTCATATTTTCATTAGGGTCTTCTATTATATTTGAGCGCCTATTGAGCTTGAGATGAAGAAGATACGACTGGCTCGACCTATTTTATATGTGGTGAAATTCCTTATCTTTCTCTCTTTTTTCTATCTTGGCCGAACTCGAGAAAACCATTAGTGGCATGGGTGTGCTAATGGGAATTGTGTTGATTTTCATACCTTAAACCTTATTTATTCAAGGATTAGGAATTTAAATCCAGTTCAATTTTGGGCTTGAAGTAATGCAAAGTACTAGATATTAACATTGTTATATTAGTATTTGATGCATAAATATGAAATTGCATTATTTGAGAAATCATTTTATTACTTCTTTTTTTCAAAAAATGAGGATCAATGTGAAAAACAAAATGATTTCTCATTTCTGAGGTTTCAAAAAAACCACCTCAGCATTCAATCCACATTGGCTGCCCTCCCAGTTTTGTAGTGGTTCAGTTTGAAAATGTTTTGCTACATGTTCAATTAAGCACAAAATTTAGTCTAAATAATACTTAATTTAAAGCAGACCTGCCTTTGTTAAGCTTCAACTATGCAAATTTTTTTTACTAATTATAGTTATGTGCTTGATTGCATTAGAATTTAGAGAAATAAATTAGGTTTGAATAGAGGATGTCTAAGAGGAAAGTGTCATCTGGTATGATGTTCCAGCCGATGCCAATACAATTTTTGTCTTCAGTCATCTGGTATGGAGTACTGGTAAAGCAAATTGCATACCAATAGTGGTACACATTCGGCATTGCATACGGTATGCTCGATCTCTGCTATGAGGCTGGATTTTACTACTATTGAAATGCATCTTCTAATATATTTTTTGTGAAGAGCAATAATAGGTATCATTGGTTGTGTAGGAATATTGCTGCAAGAGTTGTGGTTTTTCGAAAAGTTTGGAACTTAGCTGATGTGTAGTTTTTGTTTCACATGTAAATTAATACTTACCTGATGTACTGTATTTTGTTATATAGTTCATCTATGTTGTAAATTAATGCTTGGATGTATACCTTTTTGGTTTCATTTTTGTTTATTCTTCCATATGTAAACTAACATCTGCAGAATATTATATCGTTTTGTTTCCATTATATCCTGACAACTCAGTATAACACATCTGAATCATTAATGCCGAAGCAAAGCGAGGCATTTTTTCTAGTTTTTATTTAATGTTGGATACTAAAAAAAAAATGTCGGCAGGTGCCAGGGCACGTGTCCCTCCGCAAACTAAAACAATATTAAATGCATATTAAATTTTAAATTTAACACTACCTTCGAAGCTGCACGTTACTTGAAGAATTCATAGTAAGTCCGATGCCACCTAGTTTAGTTTGAATAAATAATGACCATTCGATCTGCATCAAGAGTCATACGAACTAATCAAAATCCGTACATATCTGTTTTAATTTCCGTACGCACAGATCATAATGGTAATTATACTGTCAGTCAAAAAAGGAAAGCACGTGGGGAGGATTCATTGGGTGCCTATCCTCTGAGATATCTCAATTTTTACGTGACCGACGTGTCCGATGCCTATTCGGGGGAACGTAGGGGCAGTATTATTTGAGCTTCGAGATTCGTGTAGAACAAATTTGAACGATAGAGATATTCCAAAAAGTCACGCAAAGTTTGAGATATCTCAGAGGATGCGAATTCGAGGATTCATTAGTCCCAACTCCCCACTCCCAACAGGCTAACACAAAAAAGGTCAAAATGGAAAGGAAGCGTGTAGGTATCATCGGAGCCGGAGTGAGCGGCCTTAGTGCATGCAAACAAGCCCTTGATCGGGGCTTCAACCCGGTTGTCTTTGAATCCACCTCCGGTATAGGTGGCGTGTGGGCCCACACTATAGACTCAACAAGGCTTCAAACTCCTAGCGTTTGGTACCAGTTCTCGGACTTCCCATGGCCGGAAAATGTGACAGAGTCGTACCCCGACCACCGTCAGGTTTGATTGTGTTCAACAATATATAGTTTTAGTAATAGTAATTGTTTGTATAAACAAATTAAATTAAAATACAGGTTATGGACTACCTTTGGTCATATGCGCGTCATTTTGGACTGTTGAAATGTATCAAATTTGAGCACAGAGTGGTGAGCATCGAGTATGTCGGACCGAAGGAGGTGGAAATGGCGGCTTGGGAGTTATGGGCCGGGAATGGCGAGGCATTTAGAGGCGGCCAAGGCGAGTGGCACATTTCTGTTGAACATGGAGGCACAATTGAAGTTTGCATTTCTTCCTCCTTTTTATCATGTGCCTAGAATGCAATGCATCTCAGAAATGAGACTTGAGAGCTACTTTGGTTCAACAGATTCAATCACCGTTCAATCTGCTTTAAGATTCGTGTGCAATGATTTAAATTTCGTGCGCACAGATCTTAAGATGGATCGGATGGTCGTGGAGTTCGTTGAACCTAAAAGTGGGTCCGATAGGCATGGGACCCACTCTGTTCTCCAGAAATGAACCTTCCATTTGCAAAATCAGGCATCTCAATTTTATACATCAGGCATATATTTTCTGAGAATTTTAGAAAAAACTGATTCTGTGATTCCAGACATACCAGATGGATTTTGTGATCCTCTCAATTGGCCGATTCAGTGGAATCCCTAACATCCCAACATTTCCTCGAGGAAAGGGAACCGATGTTTTTGAAGGAACGGTGATCCATGCCATGGATTACTCTAACATGGGCACCGCAAAGGCGGCAGAGTTAATCAAGGATAAACTCGTCACAGTCGTCGGTTTCATGAAATCAGCTATTGACATTGCTGATGAATGTTCCAATGTGAATGGTAAAGGAATTATTTGCAAAATGTCAAATTTTTTAAAGACATTAGAGAAAGCAAAGGAGGGGAAAAACTACAAAGTAAAAATAGAACTTGAAGAGCAGTAACTCTTATAACTACAACATAGCTAAAAAAATTCATATTGTGGTTTTTATTAGGTTCTAAATTTCCCTGCACGATGATTGTCAGAACAAAGCATTGGACCTTACCACACTACCATGCATGGTTTGGATTTCCCATTGGGTTCTTTTATTGTAATCGTTTTTCGGAGCTCCTTATTCACAAACCCGGAGAAGGATTCTTGCTTTGGTTGTTGGCTACCTTTTTATCACCTCTGGTAATATACTTTTATCTAATACCTTCAGTTGAAAGCTCAATTTGCATGTACATAGTGACAAATTGGACCATACCAGAATGGTTTGCAAATGGTAAGGTACTGATAGGGAGTTACCAGTATTGAGTTAGGAGCTGTATCAGTGAGCATACTCAATATAGGAAATAATGCCAAAAAATATATATTAAAAATTGAAGTTATTATCATAACCAATCAGAACAGGTCTGTATGAACTATGAAGTCTCCTAATTTGTTATGTAAATGTTTAATTTCAGAGGTGGTTGTTCTCAAAATTTTTTGAGAGTTATTACAAATCTGTTGTACCAATGAAGAAGCATGGGATGGTGCCAGAACATAGCTTCTTTCAGGCCATAACTTCGTGTTTAACCGCAATTCTTCCCGAGAAATTTTATAATAAAGTGGATGAAGGTAGCATTGTGCTGAAGAAAGGAAAAGCTTATAGTTTATGCAAGGATGGTGTGATTCTTGAAGGAGAGAATTCACCTATAAAGAGTGATATAGTGATATTTGCAACTGGATATAGAGGTGATTTAAAGCTCAAAGAAATATTCAAGTCATCATTTTTTCGGGATACTGTCACCGGGTCGCAATCTTCTACTGTTCCTCTTTACAGGTTAGTAACAGATGCATTGTGCATATTTATATTTCTAATTTTTGGAAATAAATCTGCTGCAATTCCGAGATACATGAGCAGTAATCTTGAAATCCCTGCAATCCGAATCCAATTGTCGAATTTTTCAAAAACGCATCTTGAAACAGCTATTTTTTTTCTGTGCACGGATCTCGAAATAACTTGATAGCTGGATTCAGATTGCAGGAATTTTAGGATTACTGTTCATGCATCTCTGATTACAGCAGATTCGGATCCCTAGTTTTTGCACTATGAATTGGAGTATGCAAGTTCCAAGTGTAATTATCGTAGTATAATCTTCAAATTGCAAGTTCCAAGTGTAAATATGAAATATTGGAAAAGCTACCAATTTTGCTTATTTATGTTACAATCAATGAAATACTGTTTTTTTTCCAATCCGGTCATTAGTTAAAACATAGTGACAAACAAATAGTTCGGGTTTAGTTCGGCAGAGTTAAAAATTCATTATTCTGGAATAATTTGAGTATAATTCGGGAATGATTCGGTACCACAAGGAAGCAAAAAAAATTGTGTTTTCTTCGCGAATAATTCGTAATTCGCATTTTATTCGCAAATAAAACGTATTATACGTTTTTTGCTTTTTATTAGGAGTTCGGTTCGAAAACAACAAAAAAACGGATAAAACGCAAATTATTCGTGAATATATAAATGACAATTATATTTGGGAAAATATTGCAGGGAATGCATTCACCCAAGAATTCCCCAACTAGCAATTATGGGTTACTCCGAAAGCCTTTCCAATCTATACACATCGGAGCTCCGTTCTAAATGGTTAATCCATTTTCTCGAAGGAGGATTCAAATTGCCAAGTATAAAATCAATGGAGAAGGATGTGATTGAATGGGAGAAGTTCATGAAAAGGTACTCTCGTGAGTACTTCCGTCGCTCATCTATTGGTACGGTGCACATCTGGTACAATGATCAGTTGTGCAGGGACATGGGTTGTAATCCGAAAAGGAAAAACGGATTTTTCGCTGAGTTGCTGCTTCCTTACGGACCTGGCGATTATGCTGATATTACTTCTCAGAAATAAATTTATATTTGATATATCATATACTCTTTTTTTTTGTAATGTGTGAAATATGAAACATGAAAGGTTAAATTACTACAATATGAGTCCATAAATTAGAGATTGAAAGATGCTTCAAATTTTCCATATTGAAATCGATTTTTGTATTTGGAATTTTTCGTCTCCAAAGAAGAAGATTTGACAGCGCGTTTCTCTAAAATGACATTAGCGTTACATGTATATTTGCAACTTTGCATTTAAAATCAACTTGGTATATAGCTGCCTCCAAATAAAACTCATGGTCAGAACAGGCTTGGTGAGCATATCCACTGAATTTTCAGCGGTACTAATTTTCTCTCTCTACTATATACTTCCAGATAACATACCGAACAAAATAATACTTGACATCAATGTGTTTGTTTCTTTCATGATACACACAAGATTTTTCGTCAAGTGAATGTCACTTTTGACTATCACCAAAGATGGTAGTAGGACCACCATGTGCTGAAAATTTCTTCAAGCATATCTTTTAACCATATTGCCTCCTTAATGCTGTACTCAGCTTATGTGGAGACAAGGTAATGATAGATTGCAAATTAACCTAACCAATTGCATATCCACTCAAAATGAAAACATAACCGGTCAAAAAATCGTCTCTTGTCAAAATCTCTCAGAAAATTTGAATCAACGTAACCAGTTAGTCTTTCACTGTTTCTCCCGAATTCCAAACATGCATTTGCTATACCCCTCTAACAGCAGACTGTTAGAGTATCCACTTTACCGCCTCCCAATGCATCGTCCGGGATTTTGGAGGATTAGGAGTGGGATGAGGATCTTGACGACACCTCACTCATTAGCGTTAGATTTATAGTTTGTAAGTTGTTTTGTGATAAAGACTTGTTTATTTTTATCACAAATTTTATGTTATTGTTATCGCTACTTAGTTGTTCGTATTTCTTATCGTCAGTTCTTCCTTTTTTTTTGTAACTTTATAACAGAGGGATTGTACAGATGGTGCATGGGTTGTGCAGATTTCTATTTTTTTACTATAAAAACACTTCATTAGAGTGCCACAATGAATTAACAAACCTCTTGTTCTGGCATCTACATGGTGCTACTGCTTGCTCTATAAACGAAAAGAAAATTAACAAACCTCTTCATGAAAAACGCAAGTTACGTTTTTATGTTTCAAAATTAAACAAAAAGAATCCATTTCTTCAATACAGATTAAATGGAGCATGAGTTCACAAAAAAATTTTCTTCAATTAAAGCATAAACTCCCAAAACATGCTCAACACCCCTCATGGAAAGAAGGTTATTTATATCACAGCTCATGCATTTCCAAAACTTCCTTTGAAAGAGCAAAACAAACAAAGAAAGGTGTTATCAGTTATCCTGCTGCTCATAAAATCAAAACAAGAGGCAATACAACATCCACAAAAATTATAACCTCAAAAGCTACACAAAAAAAGAAAGTACAAAAATACATTCGTATATTATTCAAAAAGAGGTAGTAACAACCATAGTCCGTTTAAACCATGCTAATCAACCAGACTAACTAGCTATTGCACTCACTTCTTAACCTCCTCATATTCTGCCTCAGGCGCCTGATCTCCTGCACTGCCACTACTACCCCCTTGGTCCCCACCACTGGACCCACCACCTGACATATGCTGGCCAATCTTGGAAACTGCTTTGTTGGCCACATCTATCTTCGCTTTGATGCTATCGGCATTATCTCCAGCCATCTCCTGCCTCAAATCTGCAACAGCAGCCTCAATCTCTGACGCTACCTCAGCAGGGATCTTGTCTCTGTACTCTGACAAACTCTTCTCAATGCTATAAATGGTAGTATCAGCTGAGTTCCTGATGTCAATAAGATTCTTTCTCTCCTGATCTTTGATAGCATGCATCTCAGCTTCTTTGACCATTTTGTCGATCTCTTGATCAGAGAGGCCACCAGAGGAGCGAATGGTGATTTGTTGCTCTTTGTTGGTGGCCTTGTCTTTAGCAGAGACAGTGACGATACCATTTGCATCAATGTCAAAGGTTACCTCGATCTGGGGTAGGCCCCGCGGTGCAGGGGGAATGCCAACCAGATCGAACTCGCCAAGAAGCTTGTTGTCAGAGGCCATCTCACGCTCACCTTGGAGCACTTTGATTCCCACTTGGGTCTGGTTGTCAGCTGCAGTGGAGAAGACCTGTAGGAGAAAGCATATTATTATATTATTATATTTGGAATTTGGAATTTGGAATTTGGAGGATAAACAAAGCAAGTGAAAATATGTATCCAAACAAATTAACCAAAGCTTACAAACAGAAACATGACAATTTGTAAAAAAAACATTTAACAGGCACAAGGATAAAACACTCATTATTTCATTATTGTATTACATAGACTTCATTATTGCAGGTATATCAGAGTCATCTTGATATGATCTATATATACTGCAACAAAGAAAAGGATAACAAAAAGCTTTCTTAAAAAATATATAAATTCTTCTTTATTTTGTCCTTGGAGCTTGTGCAATTCGCTACTGACTTCACAACATTTAAGGTCATGAGAACTTGTACTGGGACAGCAAAATTATCTGGAAAAAGGCAAATGATTTGCTTTTTTGGATTGCAAAGAGCCAGGAAATGTCTATCTTTATTCATTTACTTTTTTAGCAAAGAGCCAGGAAATGTCTATCAATCTCTCTAAAGAAGCATTTCATTAGTAAATAAGTGGATCCAAAGGTTTGAAGTTCACAAAGCACATTTCAATAGTAAATTGAAATGATTTACTCAATCATGCAAGTCGAAGCAAGCAAAGTTTGAAGTTCACAAAGCACATTCATAGTGCGTAATTTTGAAGTTCTGAAAACACATTCATAGTTTGAAGTTCACAAAGCACATTTCAATAGTAAATTTAAATGATTTACTCAATCATGCCAGTAGAAGCAAGCGAAGTTTGAAGTTCACAAAGCACATTCATAGTGCGTATGGAACCAAAGGTAAGCAACTATGGAAACAAAAATACAGAATGAAAAGGAAAAAAGAAACTGCATCGTATGAGGAAATTAAAACAAAACTAATGAATGAACAAACCTGGCTCTTCTTTGTAGGAATAGTGGTGTTGCGATTAATGAGCCTAGTGAAGATACCACCAAGGGTCTCAATACCAAGGGAGAGAGGAGTGACATCCAACAGCAAAAGCTCCTTGACATCTCCTCTGAGAATACCTCCCTGAAGTGCGGCCCCCATTGCAACCGCCTCGTCAGGATTCACACCTTTGCATGGTGACTTTCCAAATATTTCAGACACCACCTCCTGTACTTTGGGTACTCTCGTCATACCACCAACCAAAAGCACCTCATCGACATCCTTAGTTGAGACACCAGCATCCTTCAAGCAGCTCTTACACGGGTTTTTCGTTCTATCTATCAGGTGGTTTACTAATGCTTCGAACTTTGACCTAGTCAAAGTGATGTTCAAGTGCTTTGCACCTGAAGCATCAGCTGTAATGAAGGGAAGGTTGATATCGGTTTGAGAGGTGGAGGAGAGCTCAATCTTGGCCTTCTCTGCAGCCTCTCTAAGTCGCTGAAGCGCCAGCCTGTCCTTGGACAGGTCTATACTCTCAGTTCTCTTGAACTCGCTAACCAGGAAATCCAAAAGGGCATTATCAAAATCTTCTCCACCCAAGAAAGTGTCACCGTTTGTTGCTTTTACCTTAAGAGTCAATCAAAACTATAATTAGTAAGATTTAGGGTGAATAAGGAACGAGAAAAAAAGGTACCTCTAAAACCTAGACTAAGAAAATGCTCTAGGACATCAGGATCTAAACCGCTACAAAGAGCAAACAAGTATCTATCTAGAGCCTAGAGAGTACACTTTGTTCATACAAGGAAGATTAGCCTTTTTCGATTAAAAATGAGTGGAATCACATAATAAATTTGATAATCCTTATGTATTCCTGCAAATTCAGTGATATGTATTCTTGCAAATTTCAGCAGCAAAGATGAATTAAATCTGGTTAAGGAATAATTAACAGTCATAAACTTCATATACTATTACAATTAACACACCATGAGACGTGCAAACAAGAGATAAGAGACAGGATGCTCACCTCAAATACACCATTGGATATCTCCAAAATCGAGACATCAAAGGTGCCACCTCCAAGGTCAAAAACAGCAATCAACCCCTCCTTGTTGTTCATCCCATATGAGAGAGCTGCTGCGGTTGGCTCATTAATGATCCTCTGAACATCCAACCCGGCAATTCGACCCGCATCTTTGGTTGCTTGCCTCTGTGCATCGTTAAAATATGCCGGGACTGTGACAACTGCCTTAGTGATCGATTTGCCGAGATAAGCCTCAGCTGTCTCCTTCATTTTAGTAAGAACAAATGCACCAATTTGGCTGGGTGAGTATTGCTGGCCGTTGGCCTCAACCCAGGCATCCCCATTTGGAGCTCGCACAATCTTGTATGGTACCATTTTCATCTCTTTCTGGGTTTGCGGGTCATCAAATCTGCGCCCAATCAGACGCTTTGTCCCAAAGAATGTGTTGGTTGGGTTGGTAACAGCCTGGCGCTTTGCTGGGGTCCCCACAAGGAGTTCGCCTTTCTGATTGATGGCTACTACTGATGGTGTTGTTCTAGAACCTTCTGAATTTTCTATCACTTTCGGGGTCTGAAAAGACCACATTAGGTTATTAGCATCTGAGTAAAATGTAGTGAATCTTACTTTTACAATTGATGAAAATAGAAAAATGGATAGATGCGAACCTTTCCCTCCATTACAGCCACACAGGAGTTTGTTGTGCCCAAGTCAATTCCAATGACTTCATTACCAGCAGGTTTCGTACTGAATATCAAAAGATTTAAACAGAAGTAAAAACACAGTATAAGTAATACATAGATTGGACGATTGGACTAATTATAGAAACTATAAGGTTATCAGAAGGATTTGTACCTGAAAGGTCGGGCCAAGTTAACCCAGCTGGAACCCAAATTCGAGCTGCACCAAGTGGATTTGATGTTCCCAGTAAACTACACATAAATGTTGTATACGATTAGTTACCATTAAACAAGATACTTTCGACCTGACCAAGGAACTAAAGCACTAACTACAAGAGTAGCCAGCTTTACTAGTCTCACTGACAAAAGACCAAACAGTGATCCACCTTACCAGTGTTTTCATCTAAATTCCTATCCAGTACTTAGAAAACAGATTCTTAAGTATAATAATAAATCAGAAGAAAGGCCTCAATCCTACTTTTTTTTTAATTGCATTTTCCCCCTTTCAAAACATGACCTCGATGCCAAGGTCACCATACGTTAAAACCTAGCCTAAATGAATCACACTGCTCTGTTCGAAAAAACGAAGAAATATGATCTTCAAAAGCGAAAAAGTCGCATAAAACAACATTTTCCTGTAGGTAAGTACTGAGACAGAGAGAGAGGATACCGATCCGATGTTGGAAGAGAGCTCTCGTCGTCGGAGCGCTCTCATGACAAGCGAAGCCGCCATTGATTAAGAACCGTAGGTGGTGGTGGAGGAGGGTTTTGGCTGGCGATGTATCAGTAGGTTCCTAGGGTTTTTGAGAAGTCGTGTTTATCACTGGACACTTCGCAACTCTGCGGGAAGAAATAATACACGTCGCCTTCGGCGCAGAAGCTATTGAAATTGTTAAGTAGAATTGCGTAGAATAATCTAGATATTGGGCTTTAAAGTCAGCTTGCAGCAGCCCATTAAAGATATTTTGTAGGCCGGGCTATAGTATTTTTTATGAGGCCTTTATTAATATGATCATATGTAGCCTGGGCCATATTTCTGAAACTTTAATCTGTACCGTAATTATTATTTGAAAGATTACATTATTATAAGAGAGATCTACTTACACTATTTTTTTATGATACCGAATTACACACTGTATTTTTAAAGTTTTTGAAGTCCAAACAGTCGATCCAAACTGTTCAACATAATGGATATAGTAAAATGTATTTCCAGATCAATTTAAACATATTTTTGAATTTTTTTTTTACTATTTATTAAGTATTTTACAAAATCGTTGTTTTCAGGCCATTGAATTTTTGTACCCGTCTTAGAAAAATTCAAAAAATATAAAAATTGATCTACAAGCACATTTTAATATATTCACCATATTGAACGGTTTGGATCGACTGTTTGAACTTTGAAAATATAGAGTGTAATTTATTATGTCATACTATTCGATCATATTTTATTTATATTTGATATTATAAGTGCAGAATAAGTTACTTATTTTATTACTTATGTTAGAATCAAACATGACCACTTGACTCTGAAGTGTTCATTTTTTGGGTTCATCCTTACATCATTAAAGTGTTCATTTTTTCAGAATATCTCTTTTTCCAACTAGGAAGTGAAATATAATCTTTCAAGTTTTATTGATAGTGTTTGACTATTATTTTTTCCCAACTTGCATAGCAGTAATTAGGGGCGGTAAAAAAACTCGTAGCTCGTGATTCGATCATAACTCGCATCTGACTCGCTCGCTAACAGCTTGTTCGTTACTGGACTAAGTTGTTAACAATCCAGCTCGTCACTAACTTGGTTCAGAATTAACAAGTTCAAGCTGGAGCCTAGCTTGGCTAGGCATCAATTTGTGAATTTGTATGAATTTGTGTATATTTATACTGTCTAGCTCGATCCAGCACGGTCCAAAAAATTTGTAGAATACATTTTCTTTTCTAAAACAAGATACAGTCAGATCCGACGAGACAGTTCACCAGCTCACGAGCTAGCTCGATCCAACTCGTGAAGATTTCAAAATGAAATTTCAGTTCGGACTTCTAAAGTCAACTCGCTTGTGACTCAAACGAGCCAGTCCATAACAAGTTAAAATTGAATCCAACTCGTGACGAGCTAGCTCGTTGCCACCTTGACAATAATGCTAGCAATATAAAGAAGAAAGCAAGCTGTAATGTGAAAATGTTAATTAACTTTAAACATTAGAACCTCGAGAACCAGCATTTACTACCTTGCAATACTGCTTCCAAAAGGAAACCTATGAAATTAACAGCCTATAATACACTGAGATATAGACAAAAGGTAATGTAAAAAGATCCGGTTTTATTTTCGAAAATTTAACATGCGTTTAAAAAAATAAATCTAAAAAAATAAATCAGTTAATGTAATTTTAAATAAAAGAAATAGTATATTAAATGAAGAAAAGAGGAATAAAACGATATTTAATTTTGATAAGAAAATAAAGATATTTTGATAAGGAAGTTAGAAATAATAAAAAAAAAACATTATAAATACATCTGCAATCAACTCTTTATAATATCTGTAAACTTCCTTTTACACAACAGAAAAATATTAACATTTAACAAGTTCGTCGATTTATACAGTCACACTTCTCGCTGTAGATTGCTGCCCCGTTGTGGGTCTTTTATATTGTGTAGAGAGTGTCTGCTCAACGAAAATAAACCTTAGTTATATTTTCTTTAACCCGCTACACAGATAGTAATAAACTAATATCTACCAGTCACACTTCTTTCTGTAGATTGCTGCTTCGTTGTGGGTGTTTCATATAGTGTAGAGAGTCCGTTCAGTGTATTTTTAACCTTATTTATCTCTTCGTTGACCCGCCACACAGATAGAAACAAAATAACATCTACTAAATTCTCTTTAATTTAGTGCATCGTAAGTCGAAAGGACTCGGGAGTTGGAGAGAAGGCAAAGAATTGAAGCCCCAACAAAGAGAGTTAGATCTCTCCTTCCTCCTCCTCCCTCTCCTCTTTGATTCATTCGATCCAATCAATCAATGGAAGAGATGGAGCCAAAGAACGAGCATACACCCGAAATCCCTAATGGAACTGAACCGGAGTCAACTCCAATCGACCTTCCGATCGAACCGGAACCAGCTGCAGCCGAGTCACCAATTGAACCGGAACCCACCCCTGCTCAGTCACCAGTTGAAATCGAACCGATCCCGAAGGAATCCACAGAGATTGAGGTTAACGAAGTGGTTGTTTCAAATGGAAATGAAGTGAAGCAAGAGGAAGAGGAAGAGGAGAGATCGGATCAAGTTGGAAGCGGGAGTTTGACTGGCGAGGGAAGCAGGACTTTTACTATGAGGGAGTTGCTCAATGAACTGAAAGAGGAAGAGAAGGAGGCTAATGCTGGGGCACGATCTGGATCTGTGAAGGACAATGGAAGAGAGACTGGTGCAGAGATCACTGAAGTTAGATCTTCACTGAGGTTTGTTGTTTGAAATCTTAGATACTTAGTAAGTTTGAATTGGCAGTTTTAAGTGGTAGAATCCTTGTTACTTTGTAGTGAATGCTAGCTCAAAATGGACTATATCAGCACAGGAATTGCACTTCTAGCAATGCTTACCAGTATAGGCTGCTTCTGGTGTAAATTCACTATAAGAATTAATTGATATATGAATCCCCAAAGAAATGCAAATCAAACAAAAAATGGAAACATCAGTCAGTGCTGGTCTTACAGGCAGTAAAGATACTTCTACTGGCAGTGTGTCTTTACAGCTTATACAGTTTGAATATTTAATTGTTATTTTTGCATTTTCTTGGCTATATACAGTTAGATAGGTCCGTAAAGGCAGTTTTGCAGGCTTGTATTATTCTAATTGTCCAATGCACCATGTTTAACGCATGAGCAGTAACATTTCAGGACCAAAATACACATGTAATATTTACCATTTATTAGCTGAAAAACCCCATAATTAAGATTACCATAATAATATCTCCTTAATTTGTTTCAGCCAAGAAAGCTTGCAAAATATTGCGGCCCACCATGATATAGCGATAGATTTGATTAATAGTGTTAGTGGAGTTGATGAGGAAGGCCGTTCTCGTCAGAGGATTCTCACATTTGCTGCTAAAAGGTATGTGCCATATTAAATTATTAATCAAATTTCCTTTTTAATTCAAGCACTTAAATCATGAAATTTTATTTACCATTAAATTGGTTGTTTTTCCATTTCCAGTACTTAGAGCATCTTATTTTTTTTCATCTAGATATATAAGTGCAATAGAGAGAAATCCTGATGACCCTGATGCCTACTACAACTGGGCCCTTGTTTTACAGGTATGATTTAAATATCTTCTGATGTTGGTCAGGAAATTAAATTTCAAATTTTATGGTAGACTTTACATATAGATTGATATATAGTAACCTTACTAGTGCAATACTGCAGGAGAGTGCAGATAATGTCGATCCAAACTCCACTTCTTCCAAAGATGCCTTGCTTGAGGAAGCATGCAAGAAATATGCTGAAGCCACACGTCTTTCCCCGACACTTTTTGATGTAAGTTCATCTTTGAATGCTTGATGTTACCATAAAGAGATTATACCAGCTTTCAACAACTGACTGTGGATTTCCTTGTATTAGGCATATTATAACTGGGCAATTGCCATCGCTGATCGGGCTAAAATGCGGGGCCGTACAAAGGAGGCTGAAGATTTGTGGAAGCAGGTCAGATATTTTACTGAATCCTTAAATATCCTCTTTTAAAAGATTCTTGTGGGTATGTTCTTACTTGAGGCACCATATGGATATTTATTTACTCACACATGAGGTTACTATAAAGATATTATGCATGCATTTCTTTTTAGCTTTTCTACATTTTTGTTCCTTGTTTTTTTTTTTCTTTATGGTTTCCTTTCTGTGTGTGTCGTGGGGTTCCTTCTGAATTTGTTCAGCACTTGTCTTATCTGCTATGCTTCTCTTCAGGCAATCAAGAATTACGCGAAGGCAGTTGATCTTAACTGGAATAGCCCTCAGGCCCTTAACAATTGGGGACTTGGACTACAGGTATGATATATCATCATTTTATATGTCAGTTTGCACCGTAATCGGCTATTACGAACATGTTTCTCATTTGTTATATGTGAAACTACCATGCAGGAGCTCAGTGCAATTGTTCCTGCCAAGGAAAAACAGACTATCATAAAAACAGCTATCAGTAAGGTAAAGTATACCACTTAATGATATCCCTTTTTTCATTATTTCCTTTTATCTTCTAGAAGCTTTTTGAGTGCTTACTTTAGTTTCCTGAGCTTCTATTTTTTGGTCCTTTTGGCAGTTCCGGGCTGCAATCCAGTTGCAATTTGATTTTCACCGAGCAATTTACAATCTTGGTACTGTCCTGGTATGTTTTGCCATTGACTCATGATTACTTTAAGTACAATTACTAAATTTCGGTATTAATAATTAAGTGCCCAACTTGAAATTAATTGTGTTAACAGTATGGATTAGCAGAGGACAATATGAGGTCTGGCCGTCCAACCAGTGGGAAAGAGATTTCTCCTACTCAGTTGTACAGTCAATCGGCCATTTATGTTGCGGCTGCTCATGCCTTGAAACCAAATTACTCGGTATTATACATTTGCACATTCATATCCTGTTATTATGGTTATATTATCCATCTAAAATTTGCAAGTTGTGACATTTTTTTAACCTATGCAGGTGTACCGCAGTGCTCTACGACTAGTCAGATCTATGGTTTGTCTCTCTGTCTCTCTCTCTCTCTCTTTTTTTTAATACTATATAATAATAGTTTATTTAGTTGAATTTTGATGATCAGTTTTAATTATGAGAGTTAAATTCATAATAGTTTTTTTTACTAATTGAAGTAACACATGAAGAGTTAAATTCTTATTTTTTTTTTTCTTGCAGCTTCCATTGCCTTATCTGAAGGTGGGATACTTACTGGCTCCTCCAGCAAATAGACCAATTTCACCTCATAAACACTGGGTCAAATCTCAGTTCTATTTGAATCACGAGGGACTCCAACAGGTGCTACAGTGTTACATATCTATACTTTATATCCACACACCTCTCTCAGTGTGTGTCCACACGTGTGAAATTTTTTTTGAAGTTTATTGCTTTTGTTTCTGTCAGGTTAACTGGTTGGAGAGTGAAAGCCCTTCGAGAAAATCTCTAGACAATGATAAAAAGATCATAAAGGTTAATGTTGCAGATATTGTCTCAGTGGCACCATGTTCTGACTTGACACTGCCACCTGGGGCCGGTCTTTGTATCGATACAATCCATGGTCCAATTTTCCTCGTAAGGCCTTCCTCTGTTTTTTCTCTGTTTTTAGTTGTGTGAAAATGACATGAAAATTCCTTGTTATATTTTCTCAAGTTTGAACAGGTAGTAAAAAAATTATTATATTTGGTACAGGTTGCTGAATCATGGGAGATCCTGGATGGTTGGGTAGATGCTATACGTTTGGTATATACTGTTTACGCAAGAGGGAAGAGTGATGTCCTTGCTGGTCTCATCACAGGATAATTTTATCTTTTATAATTGCACTAGTTCCACCAGATTAGGCTTCGAGATTGGTGATTTCTCTACTGGTCTCCATTGTTTCATATGATATATACCTACCAATTGCTCTTATGTTTGCCATGTCTTTCTTCAAGAAATTAGTTCGGCTTCTTGTAGATTGGTGATTCGTCTGCTGTAATTTTGTTTGATAGCCTCGAAGAGAAAAGGAGCTATTTCCCGT
The DNA here is from genome assembly GCA_964058825.1 of Carex arenaria. NCBI lineage: Eukaryota > Viridiplantae > Streptophyta > Magnoliopsida > Poales > Cyperaceae > Carex > Carex arenaria. The sequence continues at coordinate 207,087 of CAXKVW010000189.1, forward strand.
GCTGTTGTTGAGCAATTTTATCATTTGTACAAGTTATATTTTTTTTTTCACATTTTATTTGTTGGATCTTTATGATAGATACGATTTTTACAAAATATTGAGTTCGTTTTGCATTCTGTCAACTTTTGTTGCAGTTAGGAAAAATCCCAATTTTTCTGTTTAGATCTGAACCGTCCGATAGTTAATCTGGCCCGAGGTGGAATGCATGGGCCCCTTTAATATTCGTGAAATTCTGATAGGACAGTCTAGATCTAAATAGAAATATTCTGTTACCTTTTAGGTGATATGAATTCATTAGTGAAGAAGTGAGTATCATCTGTGGTACAACATGATAGATGGTTTGCTTTGAGATTTGCGCCAGCTTAAAACTACTGGACTTGAAACTGTTGTTTTTTGGTGTACTTAATATTTGACTAAATTCTGTCACCTATCCGCTCCGTATCAGTATTTTCAGGCGGACTTGGTTTTAAACTATTCTCTAAACCATAAGACGGACGCTGTAAGATTGTTTGAATGGAGGAATTTGAATCTAGTGAGATATTACAGGGCGTAGAGTGAGATCCGAACCGTCCGTTTTAATTTATACGAAATTACGTAAAGGGATCCCGTGAATGTAACATGTTTGTATAAAATTCTAATCATCAAAACAAAGATAATTAGAATTGAGTTTCACAGTTCTTGTTGAAACATCATATTTTCTAATTGCCAGATAACTTCATTTACCAGAAACTTTACGTACTTCATCTTTTCCACTGCTCCATTGCTAAAACGAATTGTAATTGCCAGATAATTTCTTCTTTCAGCTCTGAGATTTCTTTGGGCTTTCTGTAAATGTTCTTGCACGCAAAATACATAGTTTGGTAATAGCTTGTTTATTCATTCAGATAGGTTACATATTTATTGTAGAAGATGCAAGAATAATTAGTTTTACAAAGAAATCTTCAGACATAATTATAATATATTTTTTGTAGAGTTAGTCGGCCGTGGACCAAAAAATACAGTGCTCAATTTGGACGGATGAATCAGAGCCGTTCATTCTTTGAAGGGTAAAATCAGTATTATGTTTTGCATAAATTTCTCCGTTAGCTTTACGTTAATTCGTTCTTAACGCTCCCGTTAACTTTCCGTTGATTCCTTGGCAAATTCGCATCCTCTTGAGATTTCTCCCTCCCGTCGTCTCTTCCTCTGGTGGATTGCTCCCTCCCTTGGCTGAATTTGCATAGATATCTCTCCTTTCCGTCAGTCACCCCTCTCCATTACTCCATATCTCCCCCTCCCGTCGGTCGCCCTTTGCCCCTTTCTCTCTTTGCTCCGTATCTCTCACTTCCTTGTTCTTTCCAATTGAAATTGTAAGAGTTGAGCAGTTTGGGTCCGATGCTCATCAGACTCAAATTTGGATTCAATGGGTTCCATAGCCATCCGATCCGCTTTAAGATTCATATGAACAAATATTAAAGCAAGTGTCCAGGAATATTAAAACGATGCTCACAAATCTTAAAGCGGATTGGACGGTTATGAAACTTATCGCACTCAGTTTGAGTCCGATGAGCATCGGACCCAAATTGTGCTCGCATGATAGACAAAAGGAGATTGCGGATCACTACTGGTACAATAAAAATTGAACTGTTTTTTTTTTTTCAAGCTTAGCAATGATTGATAAGTTACAAAATAAAAAACAAAAAACAAAAAATTCTAGCAATTATCTAACCATAACTAGAACTCTAGAAGTGCACAAACAAATACATACATTATATGCTCATTTTAAATAAATAAATAGAAAGAATCAGTCAATTGAACTCCGTTGCATTACCATAAACGATCTCTAGTCAATTGAACTTGGAGTATAGGAACATTTTCGTCCAATTAAAAATGCAGAGAAGTTTTTCTAGTCAATTGGAGTTTAGGATGTATTTTCGTTCAATTAAAAATGTATAGAGGTTTAAGAATACAGGAATTTAATGCAACAGTACAACATACGACGAGAGAGGTTACCATTACTTCACGATTATCGCCGTAACCGTATATTAAAATGGTTACCATTACTTCACGATTTATTAAAACTGTCTGATTAAACTATATATATAAGTATACAAGTATGCGAAAAGAACAAATTATGCCACTATGTTACTAAGCAAAATCTGATGTTCGTTCTGGGAGGTTGTTTAGCGATCGGGAATAGATGCATAAATCATGTTAGCAAGTGCAAATTCCACTACATGACGGTGTTTTCGCTCGGAAACTTCGTTTTGTTTAGAAGCATAAGGACAAGTCGTTTGGTGAATAATTGAGGGAAAAGAACGAGTTATCGGCTTGTATTCCGTTCCTCTATTCGTTCTTAAAATTTTAAGGGAAAATTGGTTATTTGTCACTCGAAAACTTTCAAATATGAAAAATGCCATCACAAAATTTAAATCTGAAAAATGCCACTCTAAATTAGTTAATTCTTAAATTTTCCACAAATATACAATTTTTATACTTTTTTTATTATTAAAAATCAACTAAACAAATACAGTTTTGAGATACGTATAATGAGGAGGCTGACGGGTATATAGGGAAATATGGAAATACGTATCTCAAAACTGTATTTTTCAGTTAATTTTTAATAAAAAAAATATAAAAATTATGTATTTGTGGCAAATTTAAGAACTAACTAAGTTTATAGTGGCATTTTCAGATTTATAATTTTGTGATGGTATTTTTCAAATTTAAAAGTTTTAGAGTGGCAAATAACTAATTTTCCCAAATTTTAATCGTGCGTTCAAGTAAATTTTTCGACTTGGTTTTGAACGAGATAAACAAATGCAAAACTTCATCCTTCGAGTGTAAGAAATAAATCCAAGAATATTAAGAAAAATCATCAATGAATACAATATAATAACGAAAACTGTTTTGCAATTTTAACAGTGCTAGTCCCCATACATCCGAATATACAATCTCAAGTGGAAAAGAAGATATAGAAGAATTAGAAATAAAAGGCAATCGATGTGCCTTACCACTATACAATCATGACATGGGGACATTTTACCCCTAATACAAGGTAAAGAATAAGAATGTAAATTTTTTTGTGTAGTAATAGAAAAAGGATGGCCCAAATGAGCATGTCATGTGTCCATTGATGCTCGTTCACCAAAATGTGCTTAAAGGATTTATTTGGAGATGCAAAGTGTAGAGGCTATTAGCAACCTTGACTTGAAGGATGGTCTTCATAGTGCGGGGTTCTTACAAAGACAAACTTTAGCACAAAATTCCATAAGAAATGAATTGTCTTTCAATAATTTGGAGAGGCTCCCAAGATTTTTTGCAAAAGAAAGCACAAATATAACATCTTTCAAAGAGATTGTATAATTTTTTTTTTGTACATTATTCAATTTTTTTTATTTATATCTTGTTGATTAGTTGTACCAAGTAAAATAGACTTTATATGAGGTATTATTTATTACTTATAACACCAAAAAGGAAAAATAAAAAAATTTGTTGCTACGCCGACTTTACCAATAGAGATTATATGAGGTATTATATATTCCTTACAAGCTTTACTAATTAAATTGAATGTGTTGATTAATAATTTTTCTCACAAAATTATTAGAGCATCTCCCACTTATCAAGTTATTAATATTATTTAATAAGAATTAGGAATTGAGTTTCTTTATTTTACATGTTTTTTGTATAATGTATTTTTTTTAGCATCAAGTGTTGCTACACGGCTTAATCATGACATTGTGTAACATGGACGTTGAACGAACAGCTCAGTGTACTAATATTGGACGGCTGTAACATTTCTTATTGTTTGTTTTTCCATTACTCTAATGAACTTTTTTTTTAATAATTATGACTGTCAATTTTCTCCAATATCACATATGTTATTTATTTTTATTTTTGACAAAAATGGACTATAAACCGTAGGTATCATATATTTTTGCAAACTACATCACATAGCTTGCCTTGAGAATAGAAAATATTAAATATTACTTGTATGCTTGTATATCCCAAACTATTAATAAGAAGTTATTTTTATGGAGCGTGTTAGGTGTGAATCAGGCACAATCTTTATGATTTATACATACAAGATGCATTTTCTTCATGATATTTTTTCAGGAATATAATTCAGAATTCCACGATTTATTATTAGTATATTATTTTGGTGATAAAATCCTAAAACATGTTATATGACCTTATAATTTGTTATTGAATCAGTACAATAGAAACTTTTATTTGACAGAAAATTTCATCCCTCAAATAATTTTCTTCTAGCATAGGAGCCTTTTTCATCAATTAATACCCAATATTAATAAAGTAAACAATTTTTTTTATGCAATTACCAGTGGATCATTATAATTATTTAATTGAGTAAATCTATACTAATCAGTGTTCTAAATAGCTAGCTATAGCGCCGCTATAGCGGTTTTGGATTCTATAAGCTAAGCTACGGAGTAAAACTGCGCTATTCGAGCTACGGCCGCTATAGCGGTAATAGCGGTCCGCTATAGCGCATAGCGGATAGCGGAATAGCGGTCCGCTATGCTACATGGGCTTATTTTTCTATTTTTTTTTTCAATTTAAATGGACTTTGTGTCTCAGTCTGACTAATATAAAGAATAATTGATTTGAATATGTAGTAAAATGATACTTAATATATGATAGTAGGATAATATATTTAACTAAAAAAAATGAAACAAATAAATGCACAAAGCTACAATAAACTAAACTATTTTTAGTTGAATAATATATTCTCTCCTAAAAGTTAGCCTGGATTGTTGTTGTTACTTTGATGAGCAATTATTGTATGCTTGTGCGATACAAACATCATTAATAAAGAAAAAAAATACTAAGTGCACAGTCATGTATTTTTTTTTTCCAACCACATGAGCAGTACTCTATTGGGGAATTTCACATATTACCCTCAAAAACTTCAAAGTTATGTATTTCCACTTCTAAACTTTAAAACTATTATTTTCCTCTCAAATATTAAAAAACTCACAATTTACTCATTTTATTATCTTTTATATTGAAACTCATTCTAAATTTATAAAATACTCTTTTTACCCTTTATTAAAAGCATAAAACACCCATTAAACTCAAATTTGAATATGAAGGATTCCTCTACCATCCTAATTGCTTTAAGATCTATGCGCGCTAGATCAGGGAATCTTGAAGCGAATACGCACGGATATTGAAGGGATGTGCACAGATATTACTGCAATGTATGTGGATCGAAATTGCTTTAAGATCCATGCGCGTTATGTCAACACGAATCTTAAAGCGAACAAGCACATATATTGAAGCAACGCACACAAATCTTATTGTGATAAGCACAGATCGGACGGTAGAGGAACCCTTTGGATTCAAATTCGAGTCTGACGGATGTTTTATGCTTTTAATAAAAGGTAAAATAAATATTTTATAAAATTTAGAATGAGTTTAGTATAAAAGATAATAAAATGGATAAATTTGTGAGTTTTTGAAGTTTAGAGGGAGAATACGCAATTTCAAAGTTTAGAGGGGGACATACGTAATTTTCTAGTTTTTTTAGGGGTATACGTGAAATTCCTCCTACTCCATTTGTGTGTTGTAAGATCACTAATGAAATAAAAATAATTAAAAGATAATATATAAGAAAAATAATTAATTAAATCATTATGCGATTTAGAAATACATTTGTCAAAGTAATTTATTAAATTATATAATTTACATTAAACAAAAATACCGCCGATATATTTTTTATTCAATTGAGTGACACAACTAAAAGGTATAAATCAAGTAGAAAATTTTTTTGAGTTTGAAAATTAATTATATTTTAAAAAAGGTAAAAGTTTAACCTGTGGCTGGAGTAGATTATCAAATTTAAATGAACAACGTTGGAAACATATATTCATAACTTTTATTTTTATCTTATAGTGAAATATAAAAATATTTCTTTCTTCATAAAGAATATAATAAATTTAGAAAATTATCTTAAAATGACTTGTCAATTAATTGAGGAGTAAACTTGTTCATTAATTATTTTCTTTTTATAAACACAATGTTGATTACAAGTTTTAGGGATTTTTCAGCCGTTTACTATGCGTGTGGGGGAAAAACAATCACTTAGACTTTGTGAAAATCAGTCCACGCGTACAGTATTTCAGCCATTCAAAAATTTCCATTTCCGTTTTCATTCTCGTTCTCTTTAGACGGCCGAATAGGTCTTATTGTGTGAATATCAATCCCACCATATATAACTCTGAATAATATAGAGTTCAGATCCAATGTGGTATACACTGTCTGCATCGTCCTTTAAAAATTTGGCACAAATCTTAAAGCGGTTCCCTAAATTCAAATAGACACATAATTTATTTTAGTTGGACTGAGAGCTCATTTTACCAAATGCAATACCCAAAAAAATATGCAACCGAATAAACAACGGTACAAAATAAAAACACCGTATTAATTCAAATATTTTGACCCGACTATTATAGTAAATAAATTCCATTTTAGATTTTTAATCCCTTTAACTTTTTGCAGAGATACATGGGACCGATTTTATTACGGAATGGTACAGTTATGATGCGGAACGGTACAGTATATGTGTTGATTAAGTGCCGTGACTGTGTGTCCTATGCCGTAACTTCTTTTAGAAAATTTGACATGACACATCACGTGAGAGATCTAATCACAACATGATACATGGTCATGCAAGTCACGTGTAATTAGAACCGTTAGATTTTGATCAAATGGTGAATCTTGAATAAACTAATTTAAATTATGATCAAACGGTTACATGAATCACGCGGACCATGTTTAATCACAGCATGTTTGGGCATGGCGCGACTCACATGGCATGACCATTCACGTGCCGTAATCACTTCTTAACATTTTTAATTACGGGACGACACAACACGTGAAAAATTAACTTAGTTACGGCACGACACGACAGGAGATCACAATCAAGGCATGGTACAATTTTTTTCACTCTAAATACAACAAGCTCATATATTGACTGTTATGGTGCGCTTTATCTCATTGGACGTCACGGGTTTGAGCTAGTGGGGATAGTGACACGATTCGCAAATTTTTCGTGAATAATTTTTTTTTGGTGATGCTGAACCGAATACCAAATTATTCGGTTGACCAAATTTTGACCGAATTATTTGCGAATAATTCACGAATTTTACAATTTTTTTTCCGAATATTCACAAATTTTTCCTGAATTTTTTGCTCCCTTGTAGGACTGAGACTTCTGATCCGAATTACTCTCGAATTATACCTGAATCACGAATTTTTTACTTCGCTGAATTCGAATAATTACTATGGGGGGACACCAATAGTATCTTAACAGTATATCGTTGCTATTGACGTCAAATCAAACGGCTATCATTCATCGTCGGATTTTCTAAGGCCAGAAAATTATCTTGGCCAGAAATTAAAAAGTAAAAAACTAGTGATTATTTTCAACCTGACAATTTATTGGCCAGGGAAGGGATCCAAGTTGATTTTGGTTGCCTTTTTGAAGAAAAGACATCTCATTGCAACTTGATCAATCATTGGATGTGATTGAATTAAGTGCGAGGGATCAATACATCCATTTATTAGGATTTTTTTTTTTTGGCAATTTAGTTGGATAAATTCGAATCTAGTTGAAGTTAAATTTGTGTAATTAAATTTTTCACTAGTTTGAATTTTAAATTGTTTTTGTTTACTAGTTATGTGATTATATTATTTAATTTGGGGTATTTTTGGCATCAACAAAATATTAATCGGTTAAAGAAAAATATTATAAAAGAAGTTAGCATTAGTTATTTTACTTTTTAATATAGCATGAAAAATAAATAAAAAATATTATTAATCGGATTCGTGTAGCTGGAGCTCAATTTGGGTTGAAATTAGCTCGATTGTCTTTTTATTTAAGTTCAACTTAGTCGTTTTCAAGTACAATATCTATATATCATATATGCAATATGAGAATATTGGAATTTTTCTTTCCTTATACTCCCTTGTGTTCCATTTTTTTTAAATTAATAGAAGAAAACCCAACAAATATTATAATAAAATATATTTCCTTATTTTATACTTGTTCAAAATTACATCGTTTTTTCTTGCCGAATTTTAGTTGGATTAGGACTTTCAAAAGCTTCTTGCTAAATTTGTGCAAATTGGATCTAATGGAAGAATTTGGCTTGCTCCCTCAGAAACTTCTCCACCCATTTGCCGCTCACCTTTTCAATTCCAAAATTTTGCCCAAAACTTATTCCATTAACAACATAACACTAACCCTATAATCAATTCGTTTTATTTATTTATTACTCCCAACCTTCTTTAATAAATTTAAAGTATAAAGATATATTTGTCAAATGTTATTTGTCAAAGATATATTTCTCCAATATCAAATGTTATTTTAATAATTTAAAAATTCACTCAATATATATGAATGATATTGAACTTTTTCCCAATTCGTATTATCAATCTAAATTGAAATGATATTCTATATGGACAGTTATCATATATATATGAAATAGAAAGTCAGTGTCCTCAATCTCATATATTAATATGAAAAAGGGGACCCCATTAGCCTAAAGAAAAATAATTTTGATTGGTAAGTAAGAAAACTGATGAAACAAGGAGAAGAAAGGAAAAATGGATTTTGATTGATAAATAAGACAACTGATAAAACAAGCATAAGAAAGGAGTTTGAGAAAATAGAGAATGCATGTCTCCTCCTTATTTACATACATCCAAAGTCTTTTCAAAATAATGAATACAAACATCGAAGTATTATGTTACATCTCAATTCAAATATAGGTATAAAATAATCCATTATTTTTGTGCCATACTATATTCCAACATCGTTATCTCCATTTTTAAAGTTTAAATAGTTGATCCGAACCGCTCAATATGATCTTCATATTAAAATTTTAATGTGCTCGGATACAAAAAATTTTATTTTTTGAATTTTTTTTTGCAACTTTTTAAGATAGGTATAAAATCATTGTTTTAGAAAATTATGGACCATTCAAAAATAGTGATTTGTACTTCTCCAAAGAATTAGTTAAAAGTTTTAAAAATTATAAAATTTGTTATCCAAGCACATTTTAGTATGAAGATCATGTTGAATGGTTCGGATCGATTATTTAGATTTTGAAAATAAAAATAATAATGTTGGAGCATAATGAGGCACAAAATCAATGAGGTATTTTAATGCTAGTCAAATTCAACATCCATTAATTTAAGAAAGTTACCAAATCTATCCTTTTAACATGGTTAAAAATTATTTGAAGGATACACTTTTGGTTGATTTTTTTTTAAATAATTTAGTTTACATTCAATTTTTAAGGTACCTCTTGACTTAGCTTTACATCTTGAATAATAGACATGATTTTTGAAAGGTACAAAAAAATGTTTTTCAATAATAGCATCAAATTGAGTATCTTTTATATAAGAAACTTTTATATCACAATTCATTAATTAGTACATTTTCTTTTAATCTTTTGTTAAATTTACAATTAATGCAAGGTGATTTCTTTCCAACTCCTAATAAGTAAATTGATGAAAAAAAAATACTCTTTTCTAAGAAAAAAAAATTCATTGATTTGTACTTTAAATTTAGTTGTATTTATATATGCTAGAATTGCCCTTTTAATTCTCAGTGCTCCCCCCTAAAAAAAATCAATTGAAGAAATCCTAAACTAAGGATATTTTAGTCATTTCATATTTAAAATTAATTATTAAATTATAAATTAATTGTCGCATGTCGGCTTGTGTCATTGCTACAAAATAATTGTATAGTTGGAGAAAATAATTGTCAAAAATTAAAGCTCCGTAATATAACTTGTAACGAACAAAAAGTTTGAAGCACTATCATAACATTACATTTAAATTATACTACAAAATTTTCACTTCCTATTTGCTAAAATTTGGACAATTTAATTTGAGCAATATAATATCATTCCAGTGGTTGGATGACTATAAAGAAATAAGATGATCAAGAAAAATAATTATTAACAATTATATTTTTAAATCAAACATACATGTTTACAAAATGAAGCCGAAATTTCATAATATATGTTTACAGAATTCTCTAGTATACTAAGTTGTTGTGAGTTAGTTTATATTTATTTGATGGATGGTTATATTATGTTATTAAGTTTTTCTAAAATTAAATTACATAAATAATTAATTACTTAATAATCCCTCACAAAATATTATATACTAGAACAAAATTTATATGGGGACAATTATTACATAGAAAATAGAAAGTCAGTGTCCTAAATCTCCCATATTTTTAAAATAAAAAATGGACCAAATGAGCCAAAAAAATATATAAATATTTTGATTAATAAGTAAGAAAGCTGATGAAACATGCAGAAATAAAAAAATAGTACAAGATTTTGATTGATAAATAAGACAAGTGATAATAAAACAAGCATGAGAAAGGAGTTTAATAAAATAGAGAATGTCTCTTTCTCATATACATCCAATGCCTTATAAAAATATTGAGTACATCTGTTCATGCATCCAAAATTATGTTACATCTAATTAATAAATGTATACTTGTTGATTTTTGAAGGATGTATGAGTAATATTCACACTAGGCAAATTCAACATTTATTAATTTAACCAAATTACCAAATTTATCCTTTGAAAGGTAAATTTTTTGTCCAACTTTTTAAACTTTGCTTTTGATAATTTTGTTTTAATAATGTAGTATACGTTTAATATTTAAGTCACACCCGGACTTAGCATTACATATTGAAATTGCAATGATTTTTTAAGGTAACAGAAAAAAAAAAATCAATAATATTATCTAATTGAGTATCTAAGTTGTTAGATGATCAAGCAATGTAATTATTGACAATTATATTTTTGAATCAAACATATGCGTGTGATTGTAGGTTTATTTCAATCCAAACTAGTTTCTCCCTTGATATGGATTAAGGATATAAAAAAAAGAATATAGAGTCATAGACAAAGATGTCTCCATCCATAAACTTTAATTGATAGATACCCTTCCTCAAGAATTAAATTCACACAAAAAATAATTGACGTTAGCATAATATTTTCTTGGGACCCAATGTTATAACTTCTTATTGCAAATTGAGAGGGATGTGGGGGGGGGGGGGGGGGGGGGGGGGGGTTTGTTTGTTCTTATCCTTAAAAAAAATATTAGTTCTTGAATATTAGGGAATTAGGAATATAGAAATTTCCTGTTTTTTCTTTAAAAAATTGAGGTGTGATGCCAACAAAAATTATTAATGTACAAATCTGATTCTCAATTAAGTGATATTTTAATTGTTTTATTGTATCGGTTTTTAATGCGTTTTTATTTACGATGGGAAAAAACTGTATATATTTTGTATGGTAAATCTGTAAAATTAATATTATTTACATGAGATGTATATAAATCACAATTGCAAAACATAATTTCTTGATTGACAAATATTTATCCGATTAATGATTAGATTTTTTTTTTTTTTTTTGGAATCTCTTCTATATAAGACAAATAAAATACAACGGTAGCGGATTATATCATTCAAAAAACATCTTGGAGAATTCTTATGATTATTTGAAGTTATTTAAAAGAAGAAAAGAACAAAAAAATAACTTGTACCGGATTATAGGGGTACATTTTGATGTGCATGAAGCGTTGCTAGGGGCGACACAACTGACACTCCAGCTGGGGCCCTGGGGTCCACCTCGTCATAATTATTGATTCCTAATGACCTCCATTTCATACAAACAGCGAGTCAGAAAGTACATCCATGCCCCATTGTTTTCTTCATAATTTCTTCACGTTTATCAGCACAAATGCACAATAAATTCAGATGCTGATAAGAGATGTTTGTCACCGAATCATTTGATCTTTTGGCGCGGAAATATTTTGAAAATTCAAAATAAGAGTATATTTTAGTGGTTTCTGTGATATGCTTAGTGCATGTCGATATTTTGTGTTTTCTGTTTTAAAGTCTAAACAGTTGGTCAAAACTATTTGTCATAACTTCCGTATAAAATATAATTGATTACTATATTTTATATTTTTTTAAGAATTTTTTTACTGTATTGTTAGAGAAGTAGAAAATTATTACTTTTGAATGGTCCATATTTTTTAGATCAAGTAATTTTCTACACGTATAAAAAGTTATAAAAAGTTTCTAAAAAATAAAATTTTGATTTTCCAGTATATTTTCATATAAAGATATAAAGATCACGTTGAACTATTTAAATTTTAAAAACGAGTATATAGATCCATAGTATAAACAAATATATGCTACGCATAGTAATGTTGTCTCACTCTCGTTTTTATAAATTACTGAATAAATAAGACATATAAAATATATGAAAAAGCCTTTTATTGATTAGTATATAAAAAGTAGTTAAAAGTTTCTAAAAAATATAAAATTTAATTTCTCAGTATATTTTCATACAAAGATTATCAAAAGCAGAGTCAGATTTTCAAACTATGAATGTCAATTATATAATTTTTTTCTACAAAAAATGAGAGTTAATTTTATAATAAGAAGCCATTTCACTCTAAATTATATATAAAACCATATCTAAATACAAAAAATACAAAAAAAAATAGAGTCAATTGACCTCATCCCTCCACCTCTAAAGATCAGGTTGAATTATTTAAAAAATCAATATATAGATCCATAATATAGTATGAATAAATATACGCTACACATAGTAACATTGTCTCACTCTTCATATTTATAAATTATTGAATAAACAAGACATGTAAAATATATGAAAAAAAAAAGTCTTTTATTGATCAATGATCACACAGCTCAAATATACGGAAGTATATTCCTCTTCTGATAAAGTTAGCTCCTTAAATAGGAAAGTATACTTTACTTTCCAGCTGACATAAAGCTGTATTCTGCACAGAGGCACCAAACCACTAACCTTGTTTAATGGAGATGACAGCCATTGTCAATTTTTAACAGGAAACTGGAGAAGAACCAAACAAAAATGACATGAGCAGAATCGGTGCATTTCCTCAGGAGATTCCAATGATCCAATCATACCTCATATAATATTATATTTATATAAACAATACCCAATAAATTAAAAACAAAAGAAATGATGCAATCATAGCACACTGAAAGACACTGAAAGTGTTCCTCTGCACCGCAGGATCAACTTTAGCTCACCAACTTGTACACACCCCCCTTTGATTCAATATATTATATATATAGAACACAAGTACCACATAGCATTTCTCAAAGAACAATTCCAATTTCTTAAACCAAGGATTCCATTAATGGGTGATGATATTGGATCCTTTAGATTCATCAATGTCTTAAACCAATCCAATCAACCTCACTATGATCATTCCTTCCCCGACTTAGAATTCGACGAGGCCGACGTGTTCTATTCATCCACCGTCGATTCTCCTTACGGTTACCACTACGAGTCGCCTCCTTCCACCGTTGATCATAACCACAACTCACTAAACCATCACCGGCGTTTCGGGCTTTCGGATCTTTTAGCTGACAGTGAAACAGAATCAATAGCAACCTCTCCTCGGCCCGTACCGTATTTTGCTCACACGCTAAGAACCGGGCCCCATCAGTCAGCACCACAGGCCGTACCGACATGGCACGTCCGAACGGGCTATGATGATGGCGATGAAGAAGAAGTGTTCGATCAAGAAGAAACAGAGATGGTGCCGCCGCACGTGATGGTGGCACGGTCCCACACACCGACTGCCTTGTCAGTTTTAGAAGGGGCAGGAAGGACACTCAAAGGAAGAGACCTTTGCCGGGTGCGTAATGCCGTGTTGCAAAAGACCGGTTTTCTCGACCTTTGATTTGAATTATGAATTGTTAGCTAGGTTTCCTCAAGATCGATTTAAGCTTGGTTATGGGCTTATGAAATTCTCTTGTTACCTAATTAATTTTTTTCTTATTTCGGGTTATGGTGGAATGTTAGAGAATGCTCTGTTTTGTTGCCATGTGAAGTATGGGGTAAAGAGTTTAACAGAGCAATTTTAGCTTCGTACAGCGCAGGAATCATATGCAGCGTAGTTTGATTCTATCGTCTTTGCACTGTACGAAGTCAAAACGTCTCTGTTAAAATATTACCCGAAATGTGGCTTAGGTTCAAGGAACTTTTGTAATTAGTAGAAACATTGTTTGGATATTAATGTCATCGCTGTTATTTCTACTTCGAGTATGTACTCTTAATTTACTAATAATTTCAATTCGAGCAGGTTACAATACCTCATGCCTTTCATATCTCATCATATCTTATTATTATATATCTTCGTTTTCATAGTCTAAATTGTCGATTCAAACCGCTCAATATGATATCCATACTAAAATATGCTTAGAGATGGAATTTTATAATTTTTGAAATTTTTTTATTATTTTTTAAGATGAGTAAAAAATGACTTTTTTGAACGATCCATAAATAGTGATTTTGTTCTTATCTTAAAAATAGTAAAAAAAATTGTAAAATTTATAAAATTTCATTCCAGGCATATTTTATTTGAATATCATGTTGAGTGGTTCAAATTGACAGTTTAGACTTTAAAAACGAAGATATAAAATTTAAAGTATGATAATATATTGAAATCCTCCTCCAAATTGATCCGAATTGACTACAATTCAGATCGAACGGTCAGATACGAAACTCACCGATTACTTAGTCAAAAGATTGTTTTATTCACAATCAAATATTCCATATTTATTTTGAACATAAGATAAAGAGTCAAAACTCAAAAGCTTTCAAATTGACATTATTATTTTTTTTTTCTGACGTACCGTACATTCTATTGCATGAACAATAATTACTTGAAGTCAATTGTATATTAAATATAATTTTCATATTAAATTCTCCATATGCGTGTTGTAATCATTAATCAGCAATCTTTTAAAATGGGACAGCATATCAGTTGTCATTAAAATAACTGTGACCATCTGATTTGAAATGAAAGGTTCTGATTCAAAATTCCTTTTAACAGATCGGTTGATGTTTAATTACACAGTTATAAATGTTAAACGGCATAAAGAAATATTAAAAAACAACCAGTTATATATATATTTTTTAATTATTGTATGTTAAAAGTTACTAATTATTTTTACAGATTTTATTGAATGATCCGTTAGTATATGGACTAAATATGCTAATATTAATATATTATCATAACTAATTATATACATATTAAACTTAAATTCTTAACTACAACAAGTAAAAATGAAAATTATTTTACCCGTTATCATATGAAATAATATGCTATCATAAATAGTTAAATACATTAGCACAACTCATTATGTACCTAATAGACATAAGTAAGATTTCTTTTTTTCAAACATGTGGTTTAGTTAAGAAAAAAAATTATTATTATTAATGTTTTTTGTTGCCCCTCAATGATAGAATTTTGTCTCCATCTCTGAATCCTAGAAATGAATTATATTTGATCGAAGTACTGTCTTTTAGGGGTGAAAACGGAGGTAAAACCATATTTATATAGAGGAGGGATCAAGTTACAACAATTTTGAGTTACCACAAAGTTACAACAATGGTTATTTTCATTTTCAAAGTCCAAATCGTCGATCCAAACCGTTCAACATGATTATCTAAATAAAATGTGCTTCCAGATCAAATTTTACATTTTTTTGAATTTTTTTACTATTTATTAAGATGGGTACAAAAACTAGTCAAATTCAGACCATTGAATTTTATATCCAACTTAATAAATAGTAAAAAAATTCAAAAAAATGTAAAATTTGATCTGGAAGCACATTTTATTTAGATAATCATGTTGAACGGTTTGGATCGACGATTTGGACTTTGAAAATGAAAATAACTGTTGTTATAACTTTGTGGTAACTCAAAATTGTTGTAACTTGATCCCTCCTCATTTATATATGTATATATATTTTTTAATATGGATACGGAGCGGATATTAAGCATATCAGATGAATACAGATACGGATCCGAATTAGATCGGATATTTATTTAAAATAATATTAAAATATTAAAAAATATTAAAGTTCATAATATTTATCTAATTATAATAGCGAAGAACATAAAATTTTCATAATATATATTAAAATATATGGTATAAATCTACTATTCAGATACGAATAATTGAAATGTAAAACTATATCAGTATCCTTATCAACACGGATGTTCAGATATCAGATATCTACATCTAAATTTTCGAATACATATCAAATACGGATCGGATATTATAGTTTTCACCCCTACTGTCATTACATGAAGATCATATTAAAATTGAATTAGAAAGCTTTAACCCATATTAAAATTGAATTAGAAAACTTTAAAAATTAAAACCCATCTCGCACTAAACAAATATCTCGTTTTAAAGATCCAACAACTACTTTGATGCATTGTATTATTATATAGGCTCTCTTCCGTCATACTTGAATCATTCGTTGGTTGAACATTTTTGTTTACTTGTTTAGTACAAAAGATTTACTATTTTAGAATATTATTTTGGGGGCAATATGACCACTAGCAATATATTATTATTATTAATAATGTGCTTGTGTTGCTATCAAATTGAAATGATTGTGGGTCAAATATACACAATTACTTTATTATTTATTCATGGAGCCGACATATATCACATCAGACACTATATTTCTGGCCTATCCTTTTATTAATAGAAAATAATAATAAAATATCAGAAAAGTCATTGTTTTGCTGGAAAATCGAAATATTAAAAAAACGAAATTGATTATTCTATTCTCGGACGGTACAAAATCTCCCGTCTAGATTAATGCCCTACTAATTTAAATCCTTAATCCTGAGAAGCAGAAATTTTTTTTTCTGAATGTAATAAATTATTTCGTCCAGTACTGTAACATTTTTTTTTTCTAATGTTGATTTCATATAACTGAATGAAAAAAAAACAAAAAAAATTACTACAATGTTGAACAGAATAATATATCCTATTCAAAAAAATTTTAAGCTAAATTGCTAATTAGAGTCAAAATTAGCATGACAGAATAGTTTATCTCGTCCAACAACTATAGTGTCTGAACGAAATAAGCCATTTTTTTTCTTCTAAATTTCGATTAATATAAACATCGGCTATTTGTGCCGATTTGGGATTACCACCGAAGTGCAATTGGATATGCGATAAAACACTTGAAATAAAAAATAAAAAACTCGGTACCGACTACCGATGAATCCAATCAAGCAATCCACTTGGTATGAGGTTTTTGGACGTATGCTAATTTCCTGCCTATTTTGGAACCGATATTTTTTTTGTTAGATCTTCTATAAACAATAAACATACGTAAAAAAAAAAAATTACAAAGGGACCGAAATTATATTAAAACAGAGCTCATTTAAGTGATTTCATGAGAACAAGCACAATCGATAGATAAGTGAGTTTACAAAAAATATCATCTCTGTTGTATATTAAGATCTCGGTAAAGCCTCCCTCCACCGAGGCAGTGCTTCGGTGGGGATAATTTTTGTAATTTTCTTACTCATTGTGCCTTTTTTTTTTTTTAAATCACTTGAATGAGTTCTATTTAAAATAAAAAAAATCAAAATTAGATATGCGCTGTTTTTTTTAAAGAGAAATAATTATAAATTGCAGGTTTGTACTGTCTTTAAGAGAGATTTATTTTAATTTAAGATAAATTCTGAACACGGACGCTGAATTTTCTTTCCTAATAAAAGTAGAATTTTTACGAAAATTCTTTTAATTATATTTATAGTCTTTTGAGAAAATAATAAAAAAAAAAACGGCGTTTGAAATAATAGTCGCTTCTCCTTTGGACCTTTGGCTTTGGTAATTGATGAATAAATATGGTCCAATTTTAATAATTAATAAATCAATTTCATTGATAGTTTTTTTTTTTATCTAAAGATAACAAGGATCAAACAAATCCGAAATTTATTTATTTACCGTATTTTAAAAAAAAGATAAACTAAATAATCACTATTTCTAAAAAAATTCATATTTATTAGGTCCACAACTTTTAACTGCGAATCTAGTATATTAGTATCGTAGTTTAAGATTGTGGATGTAGAGGTGCAAATGGATTGGATATTATCTGTTTGAATCTGAATCTGTATTCAAATTTTTGAAGATTTGAATAATCGAATATAGATACAGATACACACACACACACACACACACACACACACACAGAGTAAGACTACCATGCTTTGCAAATTAAAGTGGGTGTTTTAATTTGCTCTTATATCTCTATTTTCAAAGTTCAAATAGTCAATCCAAACAACTCAACATGATCTCTATATTGAAATGTGCTTGGAGACCAAATTTTACATTTTTTGGATTTTTTTTACTATTTATTAAACCATTTTGAAAATTGCTGATCCGATAGTCCAGAATTTTTTACTGTTCATCCGAATTTTCAGATTTTCAAAGTGGCTTAACAAATAGTAAAAAAATAAAAAAAATATAAAATTTGGTCTCCAAGCACATTTCAATATGGATATCATGTTGAGCGGTTCGGATTGACTATTTGAACTTTGAAAATAGAGATATGAGCGCAAATTAAAACACCGACTTTATTTACAAAGCATGGTAGCCTTACTCTTACTCTGTCTCTCTCTCTCTCTATATATATATATATATGTGTATATATAGTTATAAATTATCCGGATATAGACAAATTTGGGATCAATTTTAGAAGCATATATGGATACAAATACAAATTCATTCATTTTATACTGTGCTGCGATTGCTACCTGCTACCATAGTCACAAGATTTATGAATATTTTTTTTTGGTGATGCAGAACTGAACGCCGAATTATTCGGTTGACCGAATTATTCACGAATAATTAGTGAATTTTACGAATTTTCCCAAATTTTACGAATTATTCATGAATTTTTTCTGAATTTTTACTAGATTTTTTTTTGCTCCCTTGCAGGACTGAGAAATATGGTCCGGATAACTCCGAATCATTCGTGAATTATACTCAAATTATTCTCTAATAACAAAATTTTGACCTCTTCGAGCCGAACCTGAATAATTCATTTGTCACTATGCCTGCTACCAATTAATTCATTTTATTTTATTTTATTTATTTTCTTTCCCTATCCTTAGGACTTCTACCTTGTTGACAACTTCTCTAAGGCTGTGCTCCAGATGGGGGTAGGGGAGGGAAGGGGAAGTGAAAAATTAAAATTTGTGAAATCTGTACCGTTCGATTTTCAGATCTGTGACTCTTGTCGCTTCTCCTCCCCTCCCCTCCCCTCCCCTAACCCCAAGTGGAGCACAGCCTAAGTCATCCCTAAATCATATATATATATATAGATCCATTGATCCCTATTGAAACTAGGTAGAGATATACAGACGACTTTTTTTTTTGTTAAACTTCTGCACGAAAAATGTGAAATATCAGTAGATAATTAGTTACAGATTTCTCAAATTTCTAAGATGAGAAATTTTGTAATTTACCAAAAATATGTGGATTCATGACCTTGTAATGTTCATCGACATCATTGACAGGTTATTTAAGTGGAGTAATTTATCCCGCGTAAATTTTTCCCTACTCCGTCTTAAAATATTCTTATTTAACAGTTTAAACGTGAAATAAATTCTTTATTTACCTGTTACGTACTCCACAACTAAACACCACTCAAAAGTCAAAACCATTATTCGAAACTAAGCTTGCTAATTAAGCAGGCCTAATTATACCAACACAAACGGGCTGAGTTTAAATGATTTTTTGGACGGCCCGTTTAGCAGCCCGTTTGTTTAGCCTATATCAATCCCCCTCTTGCCATACCCGGCGCTCTTGTTTCTGTCCCTCTCTTCTCGCCGCCACTCTCTACTGAAACTCTCCGTGCGCCGCTTCTCTCCTCTAGGTAAACTCTATCTCTTCATTTTTCTCGAACTTTCTGTTGCAAAAGCAAAACTAAATTGAATGGTCAATGATGCAGTCGCCCGACTGAGTGAGAAGCGCGAGATCGAGATCCCCTCCTTTGCTCGATTCTCTTCATACTGGTATAAGTCTTGTTTTGCTCTTTCTAAGTTTTGCTTGATTTGGGTAAAATTGCCATTAATGGCTGACTTGAAAGCTCGAATGCGTGCCTTCATGCTTGGTTCCTTACTGGTTCATACTCGAATTTTATAAAATGCTATCTAAGATCTGTGACATGGTCGAAATTGTAGAATTTTTAGAAACACGGATTTGTAAATTGCATAATGCATATGCACAATAAAGGTTTTCATACACTGTGAACTGATGTTTTACAACTCAGCATTATTAATTGGGTGGCTTATTGAAGTTTTCTCGTGATTTAGAGGATTAATGGTAGTACTGCTGTGTTAATGGGTTTGATATTTTGGGTTTTGACTGAAACCCTGTAACTGAGCATAGATTGTGCTTCAAATCAGCTATAGGAAGTGTCAAGGCATTAAATTTATTTGCTTAGTCTGGTCTGATAATTTCTGACCAATTTTTCACTGATATTATTGGAATTATCGGAACCCTGCAACTTGCCACTGCAAAAAACACATCTCCAGACTAACAATTTATTATGAAGCTGCTACATAAAAAATCTGCTGCAAATGTCAATTTGCTTAGCGTATAATTGGTGTGAAAAGCAACTAATAGAAGAAAAAAAAAACTACAAAATGGAAAAAATGAAAATAGCTACAAATTGAAAAAAAAAAATAACTATTAGCACAAAATTATATGATGAATACATTTTGTTTCTTTCTTATTTGGGATATTTTCTTAAATTAATTGTGGTTGAGAAAGGTAGGAACCTGGATCACAGTTGTACTTGGAAACACTTTAGTTTTTTTTGTTTTTTTAAATTAGGATATGTTCATCTTAATTCTTGAAATTGGAGAAGCGGTTAACTCTGCGCAACTCATTAAAGTTCCATGTTTTATGCATTTGTGAAGGTCAAAGATGATGAATATCAAGGCACATGGCAGTGAGGAGAATCATGGCATTGATAGGATCAGTAACTTGCCTGATGATGTTCGCACACATATCTTATCTTTTTTTAGTACAAGAGAGGCCGTGCAGACATGCATCTTGTCCAAAAGATGGATAAACACATGGGCTTCTGTGCTTGATCTAAAATTTGACATGAAAGAGTTTGGGTGGGTGTCTTATGGTGAAATGGGTTGTGAAGAAATTGTGACCAAATTCAAACGATTTGTGAAAAATGTGTTGGATAAACGAGGGACATCCTATGTTAACAGATTTAGACTTTGGTTGAATTCTGATGGTTACTGGCCTTGCACTCAAGCTGCTGTCAATTGTATTGGTGATGTGATGAAGATGGAGCCTCAAGAGTGTTCAGTCAAACTATATTTACATGAAAATTTGAATGTAAACACGGATGCCATTTTCACATGTGCATCACTAATATATCTCCAGTTGTTTCTCCTTACAGACGTCGATCGTTATGTAGCTACGGAACCCAACTCTGTAAACCTTTCTTGCCTTAAAACCCTTAACCTTGATGGTGTTACAATGAGCGATGACTCTTTCAAGAAGCTTTTATTGGGGTGTCCTGTGCTTGAAGAATTAGTGCTACAAGGTTGTTATATCGGACTCATTGATATATGCTCCAACACTTTAAAGAAGTTGGTTCTTAATAATTGTGATGACGTAATGAGATTACAGATTTCCGTACCTAATCTCCTGTATTTGGAAACTTTTTGGAGTACGAGAGAAATTCTATTGCTTAGTATTTCATCGGTAGTTGATGCCTCAATCTATCTTCATGGTTGGTATTATGAGGATAAATATGTCACTATGGGACCCAAGCTTATTCACAGCCTTTCAAATGTCGAAAGCTTACGGCTTGAATTTGGTTGCCCAATTGAAAAGGTACTTTCTCTTTGCAATATATTTGAAACAAAAATCTGAAATGCTTTGTTGGCCTTATTTTAGGCACTTCAGAATTAAACAAAACCCTGTGTTGGTCGATTAAGTCTTGCAAAAGCACAATGTTTAACAGTACTGTTTTTCTATTGACATGCATTTTCATCAAATATACAATTTTTATTTGTCATCTAGTATTTTTTAAGTATAATTTGTGTGACAGTGTTTGTTTTGGCAACTTCGCTAGTGGTAATTAGTTATGTTTGAGATAGAACACATATTTTAAATTGCTTGGTTCTGGATGCTAAAACATTTATTTATTTTTTGAGATAAGATGCTACAACAAAATTAAAATAGGATCATTTTAAATTTATGGTTATTGACTATCTACCGTAATACACAATGATTTTTGTTTGCAACTGTAATTGTTAGAGAAAATACATCCTATGGCTATAATAAGCATCCAAAATTCTCATTTATAATTAGTTTTTGAATTTTCATTTTTGTTTTTTCTCTGGAACATATTTTTTTATTTTACTTTGCATTGAAAATAGGTACAAAAGAAGGATTTTTCTAGTTGCCCGGTCTTCAACAATTTAAAGTGCTTGGAACTTTTGAGTTGGGGTTTCCATGTCTTTGAGCTTGCACCATATTTCCTCCATCACTCACCTAAACTACAGGAGCTCACCTTAAGCATCAGAGAAGTAATATCTCTCTCTCTCTCTCTCTCACTCGGTGTTGCTACAACCATTAAGTCAGCTAAAGGTCAACCTTTGAGTATTTACAGTCAATAGATTTCCTAGAAATGGACTTAGATCACGAAGTTAACAATATTGTAAAGGTCATGTAACACCAGGTGCTCTTCATATTGGCCTCCTCAATTAAGCCCTTGTCAAAGGATCTATTATCAATGAAACCTATGTAACTTGTTTTGTTACTATTGAAGGCGGGATGGGTCATGGAAGGTTTAGACGT
The DNA here is from genome assembly GCA_964058825.1 of Carex arenaria. Lineage (NCBI taxonomy): Eukaryota > Viridiplantae > Streptophyta > Magnoliopsida > Poales > Cyperaceae > Carex > Carex arenaria. Next base: position 229,843 of record CAXKVW010000189.1, read on the forward strand.
GGAGACAACTCAGGAGGGACCAAGAGATGCATTAGTCCAGCGGGAGTTTTTTAAAACAGTTAGAATTATAGGATTAGATCCTGTTGATAAATTAGTTGATCGGATAATCAAGGAGTTGCTTGCCCATGTTAAGATCATTGGTGAAATAGTGTTTGGATATCAATGGGTACTTGACCCAGTTGTATTAATTGCATATAATATGTAATATTTTGTGGGTTATGATGTAGGAATTATTGTTCTAGTGAATAATTATTGAAAATAGGAGTATTTGTTGGATCCGATTTATTTGATTGTCAATTGAACTGATAAATTGAAAATGTTTTGTTGCCGTGTGAAATATGGGGTAAAGAATTTAACAGAGCAATTTTGGCTTCATGCAGCGCATCAATAATATGCAGCGTAGTTTGATTCTAGTCTTTGCGCTGTATAACTTTTCTGTTAAAAATATTTCCCGAATTATGGCTTAGGTTCAAGGAACTTTTGTAATTAGTAGAAACACTGTTTGGATATTAATGTCATCGCTGTTATTTCTACTTCGAGTATGTACTCTTAATTTAATACTTATGGTTTTAATTTGAGCAGGGTTGCAATACCTCATGCCTTTCATACTTCATCATGTCTTATATTCTATATCTTTGTTTTCATAGTTCAAATTGTCGATCCAAATCGCTCAACAAGATATCCATTAAAATATGTTTGGAGATGAAACTTTATAATTTTTGAAATTTTATTTACTATTTGTTAAGATGGGTAGAAAATAACTGTTTTTGAACGATCCAAAACAATGATTTTGTACTTATCTTAAAAAATTTGCAAAATGTATAAATTTTATTTCCAGGCATATTTTAGTATGAATATCATATTGAGCGTTTCGAATTGACAGTTTAGACTTTAGAAATGAAGATATAAAATATAAGGTATGATGAGGTACGAAAAAGATGAGGTATTGAAACTCTCCTCTAAATTGATCTGAATTGACTACGATTCAGATCGAACGGTCCGATTCTAAACTCACAGATTATTTAGTCAAAAGATTGTTTATTCACAATCAAATATTCTATATTTATTTTGAACATAAGGAATCAAAACTCAAAAGCATTCAAATTGACATTTTATTGTAAGTTGGGGTTTCCATGTCTTTGAGCTTGCACCATATTTCCTCCATCACTCACCTAAACTACAGGAGCTCACGTTAACCAATAGAGAAGTAATCTCTCTCTCTCTCTCTATATATTCTCTATCTCACTCGGTGTTGCTACAACTATACAGTCAACTAATGAGATGGTAGAAGTTCCAAAATTGAATGAAAAAAGTGACAACCTTTGAGTATTTACAGTCAATAGATTTACTAGAAACGGACATACATCATGAAGTTAACAATATAGTAAAGGCCGTGTAATACCAGGTGCTGTTCATATTAGCCTCCTCAATTAAGCCTTTGTCAAAAGATCTATTATCAATGAAACATATGTAACTCGTTTTGTTACTATTGAAGGGACAGTTCACATGTTTAGACGAGGAGACAACTTAGGCGGGACCAAAAGATGCATTAGTCCAGCGGGAGTTTCTTAAAACCGTTAGAATTGTAGGATTAGCTTATGGTAATAAATTAGTTGGTCAGATAATCAAGGAGTTGCGTGCTCATGTTAAGATCATTGGTGAAATAAAGGTTGGATATCATTGGGAACTTAGGTGAAGCATTCATGTATGACTTGGTTGTATTAATATCATCTAATATGTAATATTTTGTGGGTGTATGACTCAGTTGTATTAATATCATCTCATATTGATCGTTGCCTGAAGTTGACTGATATTTGTAAGGTTTTGTTCTTATTACCTTGAAATGTGCACTATAGATATTTCTCGTTTGTTTTACTAATGCAAAGTCTTTTCTGTAACTTTCTTTTTCACTATGTAAAATAAAAGACCGAAGTGCCAGGATCATAGTCTAACTTGTTTTGAATCAGGGAAAACCGAAGGACATGCCATATAAATCCCATATCATGATATTCTAAATCTTTTAGTGAGGGATCTTACTTGACTTCACTTTGGCATTGTTATTTGGGTTTCATTCTTTTCCAATTCACTGTTCCATTCTTAATGGTTTTTCTCATTTCAAAGGGAACTGTCAGTTACATTAATTGTAATTAGTGTAAGAAGTGTTTATTGACTTGTGCATAGGCGTACTTGATAGCTAGGTTTTGTTGTTAGGTTGTTATCTTGTACTAAAATCAGGTGTGATCAAGCTTTGATGTCATGCTCCAGTCAGTCAAGCTAACAAAATATTTATCCTTATTCATACTTAATAAGCTAACAAAATATTTACCCTTATTCGTACTCAATAAGCTAACAAAAAAGAACCTTAATCATATCAGTCTTATCTAATATGATACGGATCGGATAAATGAATAAAAGAGTGTCATTGACACCCCTACGAGCGTGACCATTCTATTATCACAACACAACATGTATAATAAAAAAAAAAGAGTAAAAATACTATTTTATTTAATGGAAACACCAAATCCATTAAAGACATGAAATTTACTCAATGTAATCCCAAACATACATTCATTTAATGAACAAGAGACACACATGCAGAAAGAAAAAAAATAATAGGAACTGAGTAAAAGCAAGAAACCGAAAAAAACATTTTAATTTTCTATAACCTTATCAGTAACATGCTCTAAACTAGGAAGGTTCTTGAGTTTCAGGCATTGAACAACACGCAGTGTGGTAAGTTGTGACATAGCCATCGGTTTAACCTCCCAAATCTGTAAGTTAACCAATTTGGAAAGTTCTAAGAACTGCAACTGTGGAAACCCATTTGCGGAGCAAACCATTTTCTTCTCTCTGTATGCTCCATCTTGTAAGCTAAGATATTTCAGTGTTTGTAGTCTTCCTAGCATGGAAATGGGGTCTTCTTTCAAACCAGACTTGATTAGGGTGAGCTTCACAATATTTGGTGGAAATTTAACATGATCTATGAACAGTTTACGGCAAATCCATTCTCCCTCTAATTTTATTGACTTTACCGTCTCAAGATTGGGAAAGGCCATAATATCCACAAACTCTGACGGTACAATGTCACCTATAATTGTCATTGAGAGGAGATTACTCATGTGACTTAATAGCTTAGAAATAGATTTCCAGTATGGATTTGATTTAGAGTTTGGATTATCCTTATTTGAAAGTGCTAACTTTCTAAGGTTTCTAAGGATCTGTGGAAAGTTTTCTTGCCATGACTCGGGAACGGCAACTGTTTTCAAGATTTGTAGGTCATCTATATTTGCTGTGGAGGGTGGGCCTTTAATTTGAGGGCTAGGATTGACATATACATGGCGAAGTGTTAGGATGTTCCATAAAGATTTAGGTAGGATTTCTATGTTTGTCCCTCTAACATCTAAGGTTTTGAGCCTTTTCATTTTTCCAACATTTTCAGGAAGCTCAGATATGTTGCTACCCCTCAAACCCAAATATTTTAGCATCGTTACGTTACTAAGGGAAGGTAAAAATGTTTGTGGAATTATGGATTTCCTCAATTCCAACACTTCTGGGACAATTTGTTGTGGAATTATGGTCGCCAGCATGCTCATTATTTGCATCGCTACTTCGAGTGGTCCGACTTGTAGTCGTTGTAGTCCCTCACTACTCCTTTCTTTTTCTTTTTCTTTTTCTTTTATCAAAACATTCATATCAAAATCAAAACAGACTACGGAAGAGGCATGAATTTACCTTAGTTCCTCAAATGCCCCCTTCGTGTATTGTTTCTCGTCATCATTATAAAATGCTACACGGGTCGCGGATACTATTTGTTGCTGATTTGGATTGGCAACCAAAAACTCTTCCTTGTCGGATTTTTGGATGCAAAATGCATGAATAGATTGACGTACTCGGCAACATTTGATTACGCCTGAGATTGATCTCTTTGAAACCCAAACTAATGACCTAAGCAACAAGGAAAAAAAATAAACAACAATTAAATATATATAAAAAGAAAAAAAAATTAGATGGACATGACCTTTTTATGTATAAGAAATTAAAGAGTCAATTTGCCTAAATGAATATAAACTCTCTTTTTTCTTGGCCTAGGAGTGTTGTATATATATTTTTAGATTGTATATTTCTAGTTGGTATTGTGCCGTTAGAATTGAAAACTAGCAGTGCATAATTATTTGTCTTCTCTCTTGAGGTTGTAGAGTGACGTTAATTCCCAGTTTATATAAACAGTTAAAAAAAGGGTGCTTTTATCGATCATAATGTATACCAGAAAAAAATCGGTTTTATTGATGAACTCATTTTAGGAAACTATTAGCTAATTTTTTAAATAGCAATCATCCTATTATTATTGGGATGCTATTTTAGCTACAAAGGGGAAAACCATGCACACCTAACAATAAATCACCAATAAATTATAAGACCGAATGTTAATTTTAGAAAATATTGAGAATACCTTTGAACAAGTTGCTCTAGGTACTTATTTGCAGTCTCTTCTATAGTTTCTCCATCTTGTTTTTCAACAAATCCTTCAGCAATCCAAATCTCTGTTAGAGACCTTGCAGGAATCTCATAATTAATCGGGTAACATGCTAAATAAAGAAAGCATGGTGTGAGAGAGTGAGATAAATCATCATAGCAGTAGGTATAAATGTGCCACATATGATTATCAGAAGCACCATTGTTGGACCCTTTGATCTTGACAAGATCATTTTTCACCCGGTTCCATATGTCGTAGGCCCTTGGATAGCATGAAAGGAGATTCCCTACAAGGATAAGAGCATGAGGTTGTCCTTCACATGCCATGCAAATCAGTTCAGGGAGGTTGTCGAGTTCTGTGGATAACTCCAATGAGAACCGGAGAATTTCATAAGGGTCTTTGAGCTCACGAAGGGATGGAATGGCTGTAATGAGGAGGAGTGCCCGGCTCTTCTCATCATTTGTAAAGCAGTTTGAACTATTTGTGTTGGCAAGAAACAACTCTTCCATGCTTTTCATGTCGTGGAGAGGGTTTAGAACTGCATCTATGTCGACTTTGTGCTCTAACTCACCTGCTACTTCTCTGTGCTCCAAATAATTGCAGGAAACCAATTTATCCACAAAAGAATCTAGTTTTCTCTTAACCCATATCACCTTACGCTGATTAGACCATTGGGACAGCTTTCTCCCCTTGAAAACCTTCCTCCTTGAAATTCCATATCTACTGAAACACACTTGCAGAGACATAATTGTTTTCAGGTTTTCGTCCTTAGTGTGGTCCCCAAGTTTAGCCTTCTGCAACAACAATGGTATACAAACCCTATATAAATCAGCATACGAACCCTGAGAATCAATGATCTCTTTACGAGACATTTCATATAGACCGTATTCCCTTTGTAGATATGAAAAATTATCATAGGTAAAGGTTGAGAATGACAACTGCATATTATAAACTTGATCAGGGTCAGGGTCTGACAAAAAAACTCTGAGGGCGGGTTTAGATAACATTTCTTTTATGAAAGGTATAGCATCCATCTCTGTTTCAACTTTCTTAAAATCACACCCAAAATCCTTCCCACCCTCCCTGCCTATATCTCACTTGCTATCCTTGTTAATTCGAAACAATTTAATCCTTCCTTCCCTCCCTTTCTCGCATGCAATTCAACTGCAACACCAATTAACTGCAATGCAAAACATTTCAAAAGTACTGTTAATGATTCATGACTGAAATCTGTTAATGTTTTTTTTTATTAACTGCAATGCAAAATATTTAATAAGTACTCACTTCCAAACTGGAATGGTCCAATTGACAGTTAAATTTTTGTCTCGATCCGTAAATAGATTTAATTATTTCCATTTTAAGTATGAGTTAAAATACTATTTAATTGTTAAAATCCGGTATGTATTTTTGAAATAAATTGATAACCGTGCATTAATTGAGCGGTTATTTGAAAATCTTCTACTCATTGATTTGTTTTTTAGCCACTTGATGGATGATCCGTGATTTTTAAATTAAATTGATTTTTATATACAATCTATCTAATTAATTATGAACAACATTTTATTTTAAGAATCATCGAATTGGTTGTCACTATTATCAAAACAATTTAATTAGTTATCAATATGACTTACTTTTTTTGTTAAAATTTATTATATTTTGTTGAATAATTGGACTAGAATTTATAAAATAGTAGTCAAAATCTAATCACATATGGTATGAACAAATAATGTCTCCATATAGTGTAATTTAAATTCGCTTATATTTTATAATAGATGAAAATGTACTACCGAATTCGTTTTTATGGGATGAAATTGTGTGTCACAAATGCAAAATAATATAAAAGGTAATATCTTAATCGATTTCATATTCTGACAGAAAACTAGAAGATTAGATAATATAAAATGCATTTTGCGCTCTCTAATTAAATATGTGTTTGAATTTTAAATAATTTAATTTATGAAGTATAAAATGAAGAAGATTAGAAAAGAGATAATGATATGGAAATAATAGCTCGCTAATCAATTTGATATATTAAATCTCCAAATTAGATGAAATGTAAACGTAATTTCATTTTTGTTTTTCTACACTACACTGTAACAATAAGAAAAATAAGTACAAATAATTGAAATATATTTTTATTAAATAGAAGTTTCAAAAGAAAACCGTGTATATAATAGTAATTTTAGTTTTTATAATTATATATCTTATAGGACAACGTGTAGAAAGTAGTTTTTACTGGTATCTTTACCCATTAAGCAAACAAAAAATCGTTATTAATACTTGTACCAAATAAATTAATTGAAACAAGTGTTACCCATGCATACCGTCTTAATGAATATGATACAAGTAAGATGAACACATAAAAGGCCACATAAATGAATTGAGATGAATTGTAAAATTGATTTATTTCTTAGAACCGTGAGCTTTGTGCATTAGCATGAGTTATCGTCTCTTTTCGGTTACGTATGTTCAATTCTAGATAATAACAACTAAAAGATGCTAGAGTGACTGGGCTCCTTTAATAATAAAAAAATACTTTGTCCTTTGGGGAGTGTTGTACGCTGCTCAAGTAAAGTTACCTTAATTCTTAATTTACTTACAAAACAAAAACAATTGTGTTTTTATCGATTGTCAAGTAGACCAGAGAAAATTATCTACTCCTTTGTAAGAAAAGAAAAGAAAAGAACCTCGGTTTTATTGAAGACCTCCTTTTACAAAACTATGACTTAATTTTTTCAAACAGAAATCATACTATTACTATTGGGAGATGTCATTTATGTCACAAAGGAAAATACTATACACCAAACAGTCACCAATAAATTATAAGATCGAATGTCAATTTCAAGAAATATTAAGAATACCTTTGACCAAGTTGCTACAAGTACTTATTGAGTCTCCTCTATAGTCTCTCCTTACTCTAATGTAACAAAATGTCACACCCAATTCGACTGAGAGCTCCACCAAGTAACTGAAATACAAAAAAAAAATCTTAAAAAAGTACAATAAAAAAGTGCAATACACACATATTTTATTATATCTATAAAAGATGAACTAAGAGTAAAAACGTCAAGCATTAAATTTCTTAAATTTTGACATTCTTTTAATTTACTACACTAATTATATAGAAATATGTGTATAATTTTTGAATTTCTTCAAGTTCCGCAGGCTCAAAAGCAACAAAAGCAACTTATAATAATAATGATTACCTTCTTTTTAGTTAAATAAGACTAAGACGGGGATCATGAATTCACATGGAAATTAACTATTGACCATATCTAAATTGCAATAAAGTAACATATATATACTTGCCTCAACTTTATCATTCCGAAGCTACCTAAAGAGTCAAGAGCAAGATGAATCCTATATTTTACTCTAAAATTCCACAAGTTTGAATAGTAAAATACACAAGAAGAATCCTATATTTTATTGCAGTGACAGTGACTTAATTGTTTGAAACATAAATCATACTATTTAATATATTGGGATGTCAATTATATCACAAAGGAAACAAAAAAAAATATACACCAAACAGTCAGCAATAAATTATAAGATGGAATGTCAATTTCAAGAAATATTAAGAATACCTTTGACCAAGTTGCTCTAGGTAATAATTTGCAGTCTCCTTTGTAGAATCTCCTTTTTATGTGGTAACAAAATCTAACACCCAATTCTACTGGGAGCTCCACCAAGTAACTACAATACAAAAAAATATTAAAAAAAAACTATAAATGGTAGACAATTGAAATCTAGCTTTAATTACAGAGTAGCAAAAATTTCTCAAATTCTACCAACTTGATGGCTGTTGAAGCTTGAAACTCTAGACCTTAGAGCCCCCGCCAACAAATCAGGTGCCACCAACAAATTAGACCAGAACAAGATAGAATGGAAAGGAAATCAGTAACGGAGATAGAAATGAATCCCAGAAAAAAAAGAAGATAGGAGACACTCACTCGGTACCGTTGCAGTTACCAGTTGAGGGCAAGAGAACTGATCCGGTGAACTCGGCAGGAAAAGAGAGAAGAAGGAGAGCGCGTAAGTGAGGGAACAGGAAGAAAGTAGGTGTGGATTGATCAATTAGGATGCTGGAGAGGAACTTATGGTTGATAGGGTGGTTTAATATATAATGAATATATGATACAGCTAAAAGCTGAACATAAATTGTAGTCTACGTTTACACCTTTATTCCTATCTTCCAATTTGAATTCTAATAGATGCCACTGCACATGGGATTATTTTTCATAACTTTTTAATTTAGTTATATAAATAAAGTAATATGTCTAGCTACTGCTGACTCACTTTTAGTTGTGGTAACGCATCAAATTATATATTGAGTGCAGCAAAAGTGCAACTTATAATTATGATTACCCTCCTTTTAGTTAAATAAGACTAAGATGGTCTCATGCATTCACATGGAAATCAACTTTTGACCATATCCAACTTGAAATAAAGTAACATACTTGTCTCAACTTTTTTAGAATAGTAAAATACACAAGAGGAATCCTATCTTTTTTCTCTATTACGCAAAGTGAACAATAATATAATGCTCCAACTAGTTGGATATGAAAAATACAAAATTAAAGTCAACCTTACGCCTTGTTATATGTGTATTTTAATGTCTAATTAATATTTGCGTATTTTTATACATTCTTGAACTTTTTAGGCACAAACCGGAAAATATATTTCATAAATAATTCATCATTTATTTTGAATAAGACAATCTCATCATTTATTTTCAAGTTTCAAATGTAGCACCGCACTTGTAATATGTATGTCCCAACCAGTTGAATATCAAAATACAAAATTAAAGTCAAACTTACGCCTTGTTATATGTGCATTTTAATATCTAATTAATATTTTTGTATGTATATATATATATATAGAGTTACTATACTATTAGGCACAAAATAATAGGTATAACACAATCTAATCAAACATACGAACTGTTCTGATGGAATTAACTGGACTGCTTTGTAATTTAGGCCCACCACAACTTTTAATTTACAACCACCACCTTTTACCATGCCAGTCAGCTTAATTAATTACAGGTGGTTTATTATTAAATGACTAAATGTACGAGAATGAAAAAAATATATTATAATTTCAAGCTTCAAATGTAACACTACACTTGTAGAATGTTGTCCTTGTTGCTTTTAGGTGACCTAGGGAACAAGAAAGTAATATACTTCTTGTTCTTGTTACTTCTATATACATTCTTTTTGCTTTCAAATGAATTATTTTGCTTGTTGTGTGAGCCAAGAAAGTAATATACACTCTTCTTGAACAGAGAGAAGAATAAATGGCGTGCATTTGTGCAAAGACCAATATTCGAAACCTATTTCGGAGGCTAGGGCTCCACAGGTTTCCTTCAAAGAGAGAGAGAGGAAAGAGAAACATAGAGAGCGATCATAAGGGAGAGATGAGTTTGGGTCTTATGGGTTCGATAGCCGTCCTATCTATTTTAAGATATGCGCGGTGCTTAAATATCCGTGCACGACCGCTTTAATATCTATGCGCACGAATTTTAAAGTGGATCAGACTATTATGTAACTCATCGGACCGAGTCCGATGGGCATCAGTCCCAAAGTTAAGTACAGAAGGGAATAGGAGTTAGGTCTGCTGAGTTCAAAGATTAGCATTTGATCATTTTACAATAGATCATATATATATCCTCAAATAAAATAACGTTCAAAATCAACATCAATGCAATGATATAATTTTACATATTGAGGCTTAAATCCATAAAAGTTACATGAATTTGCATCCAACGCATAAGGGTGCTAATGAGCTAGGTTCGGCTCAGATTCGGCTCGGCTCATTAAGATAAGCATACTTGGCTCGGCCTGACTCGACTCGTTTTGGAAAGAAAAAGCTCGGCTCGGCTCAGCTCATATAAATACTTGACTCGGCTCGGTTCATATAAATACTTGACTCGGCTCGGCTCGCGAGCCAAGCCCAACAAAGTAGTTATAATAGAACTTGGCATTTTCATATGATCTAAATCTTTTGCTACAATGATACTATGTAATTGTAAATTATGGAGATGAATTATATTTCAAGTCAAAATATACTGTGTAATTGTAAATTATGTAAATATGCTGCCTCAAAAAATTGAAATTTGAAAAAACTTGCAATTTGAAAAAAATTGAAATTTGAAAAAAATAGAAATTTGAAATTTGGAAAAATTAGAAACTTGAAAAAATTCGAACTTTCAAAAAATTCGAAATTTCAAAAAATTCGAAATTTCAAAAAATTCTAAACTTCAAAAAATTCGAAACTTCAAAAAATTCAAAACTCCAAAAAATTCGAAACTCCAAAAAATTCGAAACTTCCAAAAAATTCGAAACTTCCAAAAAATTCGAAACTTCCAAAAAATTCGAAACTTCCAAAAAATTCGAAATTTCAAAAAATTCGAAATTTCAAAAAATTCGAAATTTCCAAAAAATTCGAAATTCCAAAAAATTCGAAATTTCAAAAAATTCGAAATTTCAAAAAAATTTGAAATTTGAAATCAGTGAAAAAAAATATCTATTGTATTCTATGTTTAATATGAATGTTATTTACATGATATAGTTAGTTTATTATCCTATTTTTTTAATATTGTAATATCTTTAAACATGAAAAAGCTCAGCTCACGAGCTTGCGAGTCGAGCCAAGTGTTTACATGAGCCGAGCCGAGCTGAGCCGAGCTTTTTTTCTTCAAAAGCGAGCCGAGTCGAGTTGGGGCTTTTTTTAGTTTCGAGTCCAATTCATTATGAAATATTGAGCCGCTCAACTCATAGATTCGTGAGCCGGCTCGACTCATTAGCAGCCCACCAACGCAGCATATCATTCTTCAATATCATATTCGTATATTTGTAAAAAGACAACAAACTCAGTTTTAGAGATTAACTCATCAATCAGATGAATTAATTCATCATTTAACCAATTCCATAAACTCATTTTAAATATTTGATAGTAAAATAAAAAAAAAAAGCTTGCACAAATTTAATTCATTAATTAATCAGATTAATAACTTAATGGTTTGCTCTTTTAGAGCAGTCTTTTTATTAGTACTGTAAATTCATTTTGATCAACTTTTGTTGGTCTTGCTTTTCTATAAAGTTTGAGCTCTTGAGCATTTTTTTCAGAAGAATTTAAAAGTATTTGAAATTCACATATATAATTTCTCTATATTTTGAGTCATTTTGGTTCTTCCTTATAAAAAAATACCATTTGAAGACCATATCCAAACTAATTGATACTGCTTTGAGAAATCTACAGTAAAGTTAGAAAATTGGGCCTGAAATATTTTCCATTCACACAAATATATACCAACTAATTGCCTATTAAAGTCTTGAATGAGTTTCCCTTTAATAATAAATGTGAAATTTGCTATGTAAAGAACACACATCAACCCATCTGTCAAGCCAAATTTTGTTATTTAATTAGTCATGACTTGGTCTTTTAGACCAGAAAGGTTTCCAAATCCTATGAGTAACCATTTCAAAGCATCTATCACAATGAAGAAGTGTCATCAGCAAAATATAAGTTTAAAATGCTACCTTACCTGAAAAATTACCTACTAAACATGATATCTTTCCATGTTGTCTATTGACAATTTTATTTTAACATTTTTGTGTCACTTTATATAAATGGAGTCAAGTTGTATGTTTGAAATAGGATAATATGTCATGTAGGCATATTACTTTTGCTGGCTCACCTTTAATCATAGCAACACATCAAAGTATATATTCTGGACTATAATTCAAAAACAACTTATAATGATTACCCTCCCTTTAGTAAATTAAAATTAAGACAGGCAGCATGCATTCACATGGAACAACTTTTGACCTGATCTAAGTTGCAATAAAGTAACATATATATTACATTCCTCAATTTTTTTAGTATTAAGCACAAACTAAAAAAAAAATATTTTTCATAAATAATTCATCATTTATTTGAAATAAGACAATTTCATCATTTATTTGCTAATAGATGTTTGTATAGAATGATATCTATACTTCTTGTACTGGTTGCTTTTAAGTGGTCTAGGGGACGAGAAGGTAATATACTTCTTGCTAGTTTCTTGTATGCATTCTTTTGCTTTTTGTGTGGGCCAAGAAAGTAATATATATTCTGTTTTTTTTCAGATGAATTCTTTTGCTTGTTGTGTGGACCAAGATAGTAATATACATTCTGTTTTCTTTCAGATGAATTCTTTTGCTTGTTGTGTGGACCAAGGTAGTAATATACATCATTTTTTGTTTCCAAACAAATTCTTTGTTTGTTGTGTGGGCCAAGAAAGTAATATACACTCTTTCCTTAACAAAGAGAAGAACAAGTGGCGTGCATTTGTGCAAAGAGCAATATTCGAAACCTATTTCAGTGGCTAGTGTTCCACAGGTTTCCTTGAGAGAGAGAGAGAGAGAGAGGAAAGAGAAACATATAGAGCAATCAGAAGGCAATAGGATTTGATCATTTTACAATAGATTATACATCCTCAAATAAAATAACGTTCAAAGTCAACATCATGCAATGATATAAAAGTTACATGAATTTGCTTCCAATGCAACATATCATTCTTAAATTCATATTTGTATATTTGTAAAAAGACAACAAACTCATTTTTAGAGATTAACTCATCAACAATCAGATGAATTAATCCATCATTTAACCAATCCCATAAACTCATTTTAAATATTTGATAGTAAAATTAAAAAAAGCTTGCACAAATTTAATTCATTAATTAATCAGATTAATAACTTAATAGTTTGCTCTTTTAGAGCAGTCTTTTTATGAGTACTGTAAATTCATTTTGATCAGCTTTTGTTGGTCTTGCATGCTTTTCTATAAAATTTGAGCTCTCGAGTATTTTTGTCAGAAGAATTTGAAAATCACATATATAGTTTCTCTATATTTTGAGTCATTTTGGTTCTTCCTTATAGAAATAACAAAAAAATAGTAGTCCCTATTGCAATTAGAAGTGAACAGTTAAAATACCATTTGAAGACCATATCCTAACCAAATTAATTAGTCATGACTTGATCTTTTAGACCAGAAAGGTTTCCAAATCCTATGAATAACCATTTCAAAGCATCTCCCACAATGAAGAAGTGTCATCAGCAAAGTGTAAGTTTAAAATGCTACCTCACATAAAAAATTACCTACTAAACATGATACCTCTCCATATTTTCTATTGACATTTTTATTTTAACATTTTTGTGTCACTTTAGTTAACATCAATAATATCTCTAACTTTACACTTTTGATATATTTATATAAATGCAGTCAAGTTGTATGTTTGAAATAGGATAAAACTTAATATGTCATGTAGGCATATTACTTTTGCTGGCTCATGCACCTTTAATCATAGCAACACATCAAAGTGTATATTCTGGACTGTAATTCAAAAACAACTTATAATGATTACCTCCCTTTAGTAAATTAAAACTAAGACATGTAGCATGCATTCACATGGAACAACTTTTGACCTGATCTAAGTTGCAATAAAGTAACATATATAACATTCCTGAACTTTTTTAGTATTAATTAGCACAAACTAAAAAATTATTTTCATAAATAATTCATCATTTATTTGGAATAAGACAATCTCATATCATCATTTATTTGCTAATAGATGTTTGTATAGAATGCTATCTTACTTCTTGTACAGTCCATAGTGGCAAGATTCGCGAATAATTTCCGAATTATTCGTGAATTATTCGGCTTTTTGGTGATGCCGGACCGCACACCGAATTATTCGGTTGACCGAACTTTGACCGAATAATTCCCGAATAATTCGCGAATTTTACGAATTATTCCCGAATTTTACGAAATTTTCCCGAATTTTTCCTGAATTTTTCCCAGAATTTTATTTTTTGGTTATTTTTTTGTTTTTACTCCCTTACAGAACTGAGATATTTGATCCGAATAATACCGAATCATTTCCAAATTATACCCGAATTATTCTCGAATCACAAATTTTTGACTTTGCCGAACTGAACCCGAATAATTAATTTGTCACTATGGTGCCGCCTGTTGCTTTTATAGGTGACCTAGGGAACGAGAAGTTAATAATATACTTCTTGCTGGTTTCTTGTATTATATACATTCTTTCTGAACAGAGAGAGGAGGATAAGAGGCATGCATTTATGCAAAGAGCAATATTCGAAACCTGTTTCGGTGACTAGGGCTCCACAGGTTTCCTTCAAAGAGGGGGGAAATAGAAAGCGACAAATATTTATTTATGTAAGGCAAATTCTGGTGGTAATCATTACTAGCTATTTTAATATTATAAAGATAATTTACTATTTGTAATCCACAGTTGTGATCAAATATTTGTATAAGACATACCATTAATTAGTTACTTCTTGGCTAGTTGTATGGCAATCAAATGGTAAGTTACAATCAAATCATTTCCTTCTTAAAAAATGAGAGATTACAAATTAAAAATTTGAAATTGACCACTAATTAACAAAAATTGCAAATTAAGTCGCTTTCATACACTAACATTGCCCACTAACAAAATAAAATATGAACATTCAAAGCAAATCATGCAGGTAATATGATGGATTCTCACACATATATTTGAAAAAAGCAATAAAAAAAGGTTTGTTTTTGGAAATAAAATTTAAGAAAAATTAAAAATAATAATTTGTTCAAATATATTAAAATAATTCCATTTCTATAATCTACTAGTATAATAAATTAAAATATAAGCGTACAATCATGCAAAATTAATTACAAATTACATAGATATAATAAAAATATTACAATAAATAATAACAAATAACATTACATACATCTATACATGACATTTCAGTAAAGCTGAATTTTAGAAAAAGAAAAAAGAAGCAGAATGCACTACTACAGAATATGGTGATTGTACACGGATAAATCAAGAAGAGCTACACGGATTTTCAGCAGTGTAGGATATTAGGGTGTAGGAATGTCCCATCTTTTGCAAACGGATATTTATCCGTGTGTAATTATCAACAATCTACACGGATTTCTACTTAAAAGCCGTGTAGAAATCCAACTAGAGCTACACAGTTTTTTAATAAAAAAATCCGTGTAGGAATATCAACATTCCTACACTGATTTTTAAGTAAAAATCCGTGTAGAATTGTTTCCTACACGGATTTTTAAATAAAAATCCGTGTAGGAATGTTGCTGAACCGTTTTTTTTTTTTTTTTTTTTTTTTTTTTTTTTTAAGCTAGCCTCTACTTTTGCTAGCCAGTAATTATATATTTCAGATTGAATATACATAGTTTTTTGCAAAAATAAATATATAGCATTTTGTATATACATAGCCTTTTGCAAAAATAAATACATAGCCATTTGCAACATATATATATACATAGCCTTTTTTACATGCAATCCCATGTGATCTAACACATAACATACACTTATCAAGATCCAATACAATGTTTGTATAAACATTATGTCCTTACCACTTAGTAACCATGTGATCAAGGTTTGGGCCAAATTTCCATAAGTTGGGCTCATGTTGCCAAAACTCATGGCTATGATCTACTCTAGCACGAAATTTCATACATACTAAGTTGTATTAGATCCAACATATCAAAAAGGAAGTTTGCATGTGATCCATGACATGATGTATCTTGGTTAAAGGTCTCCAACAATATTGCATCTCCAATAAAAAATACAAGGCAACATATTAATTTGTGCATACATACATACATCATAGAGAATACAAATTCTCAATTAAAATTTATACATAAAATTAATTGAATCTGTATGGCTTTTATACGAACCACTGAAAATCAATTTCGTAAGAAAAAATTTATTGCATCTTATATGAATTTATGGAGGGAGGGTGGCGAAGAGGATAGTAACCAACCAAGGCGAAGATGACAGTAACCAACCAAAACCCTACAAAACTGAAAAGAAAAATAAAAGAGAAATAAGCAATAATAATTACACATGACCTAAATAAGCAATAATAAGTAACAGAAAATTAGATAACCTTAGCAAGATAGAGAGGAGAAAATAACAACTTCAAATATCTCAGATCCCAGTTGTGCTATGAGCTGAAATCAGACCAATATTTTAATACAGAGATAGAGAGAGAGAGAGAGTATTATAAAATCAAAACGGCGTTGGAGGGAAAATGCCTTTTTATATAACCAAAACCCTAAAACTACCTTTCTACACGGATTTTTCACTATAAACCCGTGTAGCTCTCTAGCCTTTCTACATTGTTATTTAAAGAATAATCCGTGTACAATAATCCCTTCCTACACGGATTTTTTAATAAAAATCCGTGTAGCTCTCTATACTTTCTACACTGTTATTTAAACAATAATCCGTGTACAATAACCCTTTCCTACACGGATTTTTTAATAAAAATCCGTGTAGCTCTCTCACCATTCCTACACGGATATTTAACTAAATATCTGTGTAGGAAATGTAAACTTCAAACGGCTTTTTTGAAACACTGTTTTTCAATGAAATATCCGTGTTGGATTCTTAGAAATATCATTGATCATTGGAAAAATCCTATTTGGTACACGGTTTTACATAAAATCGAGAAAATCCGTGTACAACCACAGTGTAGGAAGCGCCATTCTGTAGTAGTGAAATTAAAAATAATAATTTGTTCAAATATATTAAAATAATTCCATTTCTATAATCTACTAGTATAATAAATTAAAATATAAGCGTACAATCATGCAAAATTAATTACAAATTACATAGATATAATAAAAATATTACAATAAATAATAACAAATAACATTACATACATCTATACATGACATTTCAGTAAAGCTGAATTTTAGAAAAAGAAAAAAGAAGCAGAATGGACGTACAGATGTATAGAATCCATTAGTATATATTATTTTGTACGTGCTTTGTTTCTGTGAGCAGTAATGTGATAATAAATGAAATTGACCCGCTATGCATTACACAATTTAGATTTCAATTTCCAATATTTAAGTTCCGAGTAAGAAGTTAGTGAAGTAGACAAGAGCGTTCGTAAAATATAAGAAGTATCTTAAGTTAGATGTTTTCGGAAGGTGCAACTATGGCGCAATCGACGGTTTCGATATATATATATGAGAGGAAAAAAAATTAAGATGCGGACGCTGCTGCTTTATTTCGTAAGGATTAATTGTGGGTTATAGTCGTTAAAGGTTCTAGGGAGCCAACTATATATGAGATGGGAGAGGGGGCTGTCCGATGCCCATCGGACTGAGTTTGATTCGATGGGTGGTTTACACCGTCCGATCCATTTCAAGATCTGTGCGTATCACTTTAATATCAGTGCTGTTTGCTTTAATATCCGTGCGCACAGATTTTGAAGTGCATCGAACGGTAGAAACCACCCATCGAACCCAACTCAATCCGATGGGCATCGGACAGCCTCCTCTCCCATATGAGAATGAGGTAATTGATGCCGGAGAAAAAAACAAGAATAAATGAAAGGTTCTACGAAGCCAACTACGGTATAATTGACGTTGGAGCAAGAGTAGAAACAAGAATAAATTAACGACTATAACCCACAATCCTTACGAAAGGAGGAGCGAGCGTCCGCATCTTGATCTTCCACATGTCACACATGTCGTAGTTTATGTTAAAGGTTCTACGAAGCCAACTACGGGATAATTGACGCCAGAGCAGAAACAAGAACAAATGAAAAGTTCTACGAAGCCAACTACAGTATAATTGACGTTGGAGCAAGAGTAGAAACAAGAATAAATTAATGACTATATCCCACTATCCTTACGAAAGGAGGAGCGTCTGCATCTTGATCTTCCACATGTCGTAGTTTCTGCACTGGCCGGCATCAATTATCCCGTAGTTGGCTCCGTAGAACCTTTAATTTGTTCTTGTTTCTACTCCGGCGTTAATTATCCCATAGTTGACTCTATAGAACTTTTAATGACTATATCCCACAATCCTTCCAAAAGCAGTCCGCACCTTAATTTTTTTTCTCTCTCAAAAATATCACAATCGATCCCCATATTTGCGCGGTTGCGCCTTCCGAAAACATCGACTTAAAATAAGATAACGAACGCTCTTGTTGGCTACCAACTTTAATTGAGTTTCTTAAACAATATTTGGGCCTTGGGCCTTCTCGGTGCTGTGAAATTTAACAATATTTGGGTCGGGCACACCTCGGCAGTACACAAGTCTAAAAATAATTCTGGGCATGGAATAAGATTTGGTCCAAATAGCTTTGGACCGGACACCGTCCAAAGTCTCTAAAAATCGTACGATTAAAGTCCGAATAGTCGATCCGAACCGCTCAACATGATTTTCACATTAAAATGTGCTCAGGGACCAAATTTATATTTTTTTAGAAATTTTTTACTATTTTTTTTAGATATGTACAAAATCACTGTGTGATTTGGTATGTATCTAAAAAAATAATAAAAAATTTCCAATAAAATATAAAATTTGGTCTCTGAGCACATTTTAATATGAATCATGTTGAGCGGTTCGGATCGACTGTTCAGACTTTAATCGTACGATTTTTAGAGGCTTTGGACGGTGTCCGGTCCAAAGCCATTTGGAGCAAACCATAAAGATACAATGAGAACGGAGTGGGTCTCAAAATCTATTTTTTTAAAATTATTATTTTTTTTAGATTTATTGAAAATAGATGTTTTTCGAACAAATCTGAACCATAAAAAAACAACAATTTTTAATAAATCTAAAAAAATAGTAAAACAATTTTAAAAAATATATAAAATTTGGTCTCCAAGCATATTTTAACATGGAAATCATGTTGAGCAGTTCGGATCGACTGTTTGAACTTTAAAAACGAAGATAAATGATATAAGGCATAAATGAAGTATGAGGAGATGAGACATTGGAACCCTTCTCATTTAACAATTGGATATAATAAAAATATTCCAGGAAAATTGTTTTTTTTTTTTACATTGAAATTTAGAATGCAATGTTGACAGCTGCTGTCAGTTTTTCAAAAAAAAAATATATATATATATTGGAATGCTAGGCCTTCATTTTCCTCTCTAAAAATATAAAATTTAACCCTCTCTTAAAAACTTTATATTATTTATGTATTATATATGTTGCTTTTCGTACCATAAAAGCAGCTACAACTCTAATTCCGTCAATCTAATTTAAAAAGATTAATTGAAGATAATTTTTTTTCTGAAGTATCTTTAAAACTCTAATGTACATATATATATAATATAAAAGGCATAAGAAAAATAGACATAGCGTTTCAACCTTCCTTAATAATTAAATGCATCTCTATTTACTAATTTCATACATATACGTACCTATATTTAGAGTTAGGGTCCGTTATTTATACAACCCATATATATACGGTCCTCTCTATCTCGCCTCTCTCTCTTCTCTGATTGCCATTTTTCCTATAATGGCGCCTCCCTCATCTATCAAAAGGCACAAAGACCTTCCTAACCACCTAATTTACCAAAACATCTTAATTACCACACCTCCCTTTCAAATGCCTCAACAGATGCAAATGCATTTCTAAGGAAATGTATTCTCTCATCAGCACAGATGCCAAATTTGCTACCGATCAATCCCGCTTAGCGACCACTTCATCAAGCGGCTTTGTTTACATGACACGTAATGGGTTATCATTTTTCTCCAACATGGCACTTGTAGGTGTTCCCGACCCATCCCTCAATTTCCTCAATCCTAAGAACTCTCGTGAGATCAAGCTAGTCTCCTCAACAAATGGCTTACTTCTCCTTTATGGTGAATATAGAGGCATGATGTCCCATTGTGTGTGTAATCCTGCTACCGAAGATGTGACATTCGTACCAAATGATGTCCGGAAGAAATATTTCCGCACTGAAATGGGTCTCGTGTATGATCCTTGCGAGTTGCATGATCAGTTCACCATTGTGGACCCTCTGCTACACAACCAAAGGGATGGTATCATGTACCAGTTTGATGTTTTTTGTTCAAACATTGGCAAGTGGACCCGTTCGAGCCAAAGCATATATGTAGACATGATTTTCGAAGCACATAAAGCATTGTGCGTGAAGGGGGTGATATATTGGTGTTTTAGAAAGTTCCTACTGTGGTATGATGTAAAGAGAGATATAGCAGGGTCCCTATCGTTGCCAGTGAATGAAGGAAAGGTGATAGGACGAGTCACTGATGTAGGGATTTATTCTGGTGAAATAACTTGTTGCCGTGTTTGGAGTGGTGGGATCGAGGTGTGGAGACTGACTGGGGGGTCCCACTGGAATAGGATACATGCGGTAAGTTGGGACGGCATGGTGGATGCACTTGACTTCTGTCCTGGCATGCAGTTGCGAAACAAAAGCATGTCTGATATATTATTCTACAAGCGACACATCATACGCCCGGTAGGGTTTGATGGGCAGTTTGTTTATATCAGTATGCGGATGAAGTATTGAGATAAAACTGAGAAGTTGTTCAGCTGGGAAACAAAGACGGGACGAGTTGAAAAGAAGGGTGTGATTAATAGATGGCACGCAGATCAAACGTTCAATTATGCTAACAGCATGGCCAGAGTGCCGCAGATTTTTAATGCTACCTTTTAGGAAATTGACAATTGATTGTTTTTACTTTTTAGTTTTAGGAATTAGGATTCTAGAACTGTAGATAATCTTGCAATTTGGAGAACAAAGGAGGTATTTCTTAGAAAATTGGTTATGTTCTTATTTCAACTAAGTTTCCATTAAAAAGGGATGTGCATGCTGTGAATTTTGCAATTTGGTTATGTTGTTGGTCATGTTCTTATCTCTACCAGGTTGTGAAAATTTACTGATTAATACTGGGAAGGGTTGAGTTCTATTGAGGATATTTTATTTTTCATCTAAAAGTTAGTACCAGTATACACTGATTATCTGCCATACTGTACTGCTTGTTTCGGAAATTTTCTTCTTTCGAGTGGAAGTAAATTTCCTTTTTTCTTTTTAGGTCAATTTTGTTTGCTAAGTAGAAATGTTTTGTATAATGCTTCTTAATAATTTTTTATTGGTTCCAGAAAGTTAGTTTTTCACTATAAGCACACTGTAGTCTGTAGTCTTAGCTCCTCAATGGGACAAATGAGCAGGGTAATAATATATAGGTTTATAAATGGAAGTTGTCAACAAAAATTCTGAATTATATTTTTGCACTTCTTTCTGATCTGGTGAAACAGGGATGTATTGAAGTTTATGTTTTGGTTTGCTTTTGCACATGAATTAGTTTTTTGCTCTTATAATAATTTGTTATTTGTCATTAAATTAACAGAAATCAGCTTTTCTGTTCTAAAGAAGTTACAGACAATTAGTAAATGTACTGGTACATTGACTTCCAACACATATTACAGCATAACTAAAATAGTAAAATTATATCCATATGATTGTTACATATGAGTAGAACTAGAGTGTTCCTAAGTTCACCAAGTCTCTTTGTGAATTCAACTCTAAAATTTATCGGGTTTACTTTAAATGACGAATTTGAACCATTAAAACCTGTCTACTTTATGAGTGATGTGTCTACATGCAAATATTTTAAACCCGTCTACCTTATAAGTGATCTAAAGAAATAATTTAATGATGTCATTCAAACTAAGAAGAGAATTAGTAATGACATTTCTTGTCACAAACTGATGGAGGTTAAAACACAATTGGTTGTAGAATTTTCTAAAATATTGTAAAAAAATTATGTATAGGTAGGAAAAAGTATTATAAATGGTTTTACTTCATACTCTAAAAAATTGGACATTTTAAATGCGTACAAAAAAAAAATAGAACATAATAACTTGATGCTATTTCTGGATTGTTACATATGTTGTTTTTCATACCAATTTAAAACCAACAACTCTAATTCCGACCCTCCAATTTAAAACTTTAATATAATGTATGAAAACAATATCTTATGGTCCAAGAACATCCAACCTATTATAAAACGCTCTAATATATTTATAAATCGCTACTTTTAGCACTTTATTTTTTCCAAAATTCCTTGCTATATTAATGTATACTTGAGTTCCGCAATATCTATTAAATTGTTTTTTTTTAGCAAGATTTCTTGGTAATAAATTTAATAGTGTGGATTTTGTTTTCTTTAGTTATCTTGAATTTTCTATAATAAGAAAATTGAAACACTTAATCTAAAACACATAGATGACTAGATGAGTCTTGTGTATGATTTATTTTTGTCGAATTTAGATAATAAAGTAAATGGATAATTTTACAGTACCTTATTTCAAAAATGCTTTATGATTATAATAACAATGAGCATTTTAGCAAGTTTTTTTTTTACTTCTTTTTTCTTTTCTTGTGCTCGTTATTCATACTTTGATTATGTTCTTCTTATTAGATTATTGGTGGTATTTATGTTCTTCTTATTGGATTAATTCAAAATTTGAGATTAATACTTTCATGTAAGTTGCATGAAAATTTTCAGAATATTTTTTTTCTTACAATTATAAACTATTTTTAGTCACGCTTTTGCAACTATATTGATGATCAAATCGGTCTGATGCCCGCTCTGTACTGTCCGATCAGTTTCATGATCTATGCGGATCACTTTAATATTTGTGCATGCCATTTTAATATTCATGCACACTTGAAGCAGATCGGATGCTTTAGAATGAGCATCAGACCGATTTGAGTTTGATGCCCATCGAATACCGCTTCTGTCAAATTTCTCCATGAAAATGTGAAATATCAGTGGATAATTAATTACAGAGTTTATGAAATTGTTGAGATGAGAAATTTTATAATTAACCAAAATTATGTGGATTCATGTCCTTTATATATTCATGGACATCATTGACATGTTATTTAAGTGGAGTAATTTATGTCGGTGTAAAATTTTCCTTACTCTATCTTAAGATATTTCTTATTGAAAATGGAATAAATTATTTATTTACCTGTTACTCCACAAACCATTATTCGAAACTAAGGTTGTTTAAAATTATACCAATACAAACGGGCTGGGCTTGGTGATTTTTAGACGGCCCGTTTGTTTAGCCTAGACCAATCCCTACGAATTCCCATTCCTCCCATTCGTCCCAAGTACCTGAAAAAATGAAGCTATTACAATTAGTGTATCTGGAACGTTCTTTTTAGGTCGTAACGAATCTCAAAGCCCAATTATACTGCTCCCTGCGCTAGCCAGAATCCTAAATAGACTGAGAATAAATCTTAAACCGTAAAATGAAGGAAATATTGTGCTGTACCTGAGAGTCAAGATATTGATTCAATCCCTACTCGGCCTCTCTATTCTACTTTAACCACCTAATAAATTATAAATGGGTTGACTATTTATTCCTATATTGTAATCCGAAATTTTTAATAAAGTACTTGAGAGTTGGGAAGTTGGGATGGAGATGGTCGTCAGATGGAGGGGAGGGCACCTGTCGTTGAAGAAAGGGCACGACACGAGTATGGAATATAGATGGATGCTGCTTCGTACTGGTACACAAACAAAGATGAAACAAAGAAGAAAGAGAAGAGAGGATAGTAGATCCACATCCACCATCATCTTAAGTCTTAACCGATGCGATTGGGATGCCTAGGTGTCTTTAAACTTCTTTAATTATCTTTCTTTCCTTTTCTCGTTTTCCTTATTTTCTTGTTTTTTTTTTTTCCAATACCCATTATATATATATATTGGGGAATTTCATGTATACCCCTAAAAAACATTTAAATTAACTTTTTTTTCTCTAAAACTCATAATATCATATTTACTCTTCTAAATTGAAAATTGAAAATTTATTCATTTTTTTTATTAAAAATCATTTTAAATCTATAGAATACCCATTGTACTTTATTAAAAAAATATATATAAACATATATAGCACATTTAAGAACAATTCAGTCTTTTAATTAGTCACTTTGTAAGAACAACTTATTCGTATTTTTTACTTAAACACCTACACGATACAATTTAAGAATACACTTGTATAAGCGTCAAAATTTGTATTTGTCAAATGACATCCACAATAACTTCTTATAAATATACAAATACACAAAATTTAATTATATAATTTTCTTTTCTTTTATTTTCTTCCCTCCTACTAACTTCTATGAAAGATTCCGGGTGTGTTTGGATGAATCAAGAATAGTGCAAGATTAGTAGCTATTCTAATTTGAGAATAGTAGTTATTCCAACATTTTGTAGGATTAGTAGAATAGTGAGCAATCCCACAAAAGACAAACAAAGAATAATGGCTATTCGCTAATCCAAACACACCCAAACGTAAATTAGTAACTCGGAATAGTGCTAATCACACCTGAAAATGATGTTAAACTCTTACAAATGAACAGAATAATTTTTTTGACAAAAAAAGTTACAAATACTAAAACAATATAGATGTTTACTGGAATTATTTTAATAAAGAGGGAATCTTATCATACTACATTCTATTAAGTTATATCCATTTTAATTTTTTTAACACTTACCATTTCACAAATAATCATTAAATATTATTTTAATGCAGAGATGTCATATCATAATTGTTATTTATTGAATCACTCAAATATCATATCAACATTTTCAATATTTCAGTTTTTTTATCTCTGTCTTTTGAGCATTGAATTATATTTATTTTTTAATTATTAATTATTATTAATTTGTCAAAAATAAAAATTATCATTTGGTCCAAAATCACTTTGCTTGGGAGTAAGAAGAGAGGAAGTAACATTATTTTCCTGGTGACGCATGTTTTATGAAAAAAAAGTAAGTGAATTTTATTTTAATTTTATTAAATTCAAAATATGGTTCAAGAGAATATCACACATTTTTACACTAGCATTGAATTAGTACATTCAAGTAGGATCAACGGTAGGATTATGGCAAAGATAAAATTAAAGTTAAATTTGTGCTATTGTAGTTACTTTAATATAAATAGCATTAAAAAAATGTATTTAAAAAAAATGAATATATCCTTGTTTATTATTTTGGTCTGGCTCTCACAATCATATACAATATTCGACTTGTGAAAAGTACACGTAAACTTCTGTCGAATTTACATATTATATGTGTTGATAATATTGTAAAATATATTATCTATTAAATTGGTGAATTTAATTTTATGAAAATATCCACATTAATAAAAAAGATAACGCTTAGTATTATTGAAATAAACAATTAGAATAGTAATACAATGATCAATGTACCACATAAAATGAAGCAATATAAAAAATCTACACAGTTCCTATATAATATCATAAATTTTAAGGGTTTTTGTAGAAAATAGCACACTTGGAATATGTATTGGACATATTATTTTCTTGGTTACGCACCACTTGCTTACAACTAATTGTTTTATTAATTATTTACCAATTACCAGGGGCGCTTGAATCGTGAATTCGTGATGAAGAGGAAAGGAGGAAATGAAATGAGTTTTAGTTTAGCGGCAATTAATTAGCATTAAACAGAAAGATAAGATGATGGATTGATGGGTTTCTTTAATTTGTAGATGCTGCTCGCGCGTGGTTGGCTAATGACGCTTTTTATTTTTTAGTTGCGATCATGCGCTCTTCTCGAGTCTCAACCAATCAAATTCCAGAATTAATGGGGTAATTTTTATAATTT
The DNA here is from genome assembly GCA_964058825.1 of Carex arenaria. NCBI lineage: Eukaryota > Viridiplantae > Streptophyta > Magnoliopsida > Poales > Cyperaceae > Carex > Carex arenaria. Next base: position 255,828 of record CAXKVW010000189.1, read on the forward strand.
CATGGCACACACAATAATTGTGAATTGTGAATTGTGTCCATCGATCCCACGATCTGCGTTTTGTTTAATTAATAATACACCATTTTTCTCCTTCCTCTTCTTGTTGTATTTTATTTAAACTGAATTGGTTTAATTTGATCGGACAGTTCGACTTCCATCCAAAGTCCAAAGTGCAAACTCATATTCATATTTTAGAGGAGCCTCAGCCGGATCATATCTGACCAAACGAGAGAAGAACATTAAAATTAAGAGATATCCATGACCTCATGAGCTCGCTCATGTATTCATTCACCTAACGACATGATTGAAATAGATATCTAAAAGCTACAAATTAACATCATCATCAACCTCAACCTAGACCTAGTACAAATTACAAATGTAGAATGCAACACGAGCATGAAATGCGTGAAGGAACACTACCTAATTAAAAACTTCACAGCCTCTTGGCCGCCTTTCTCTGCTCTTAACGACCCGTGCGCAGCTTCTCTCCTCTAGGTAAACTCTATCTCTTCATTTTTCTTAAACTTATTGTTGCAAAAGAAAAACTAAATTAAATGGTGAATGGTACAGTTGTCACCGAGGAAAGGCTAAGGAAGAGGCGCTAGATCGAGACCCTCCTCCTGCATTTTCTTGATTCTGGTATAAGTCCTTTTTTTCTCTTTCTACGTTTTGTTTTATTTTTGGTAAATAGCCATTAATGGCTTACATAAAGCTTGAATCTTGGTTCCTTACTGGTTCTGTTATGTTGGTTTGAATATGGCTGATTTATTTGGTTGATTTAATGGTAGTACTGTTATATTAATGGGTTTGAATAAATGTTTTTGTGAAGGTGAAAGATGATGAGTTTCAATAAACATGGTAGTGAGGAGAATTATGGCATTGATAGGATCAGTAGCTTGCCGGATGATGTTTGCACGCATATCCTATCTTTTCTTAATACAAGAGAGGCCGTGCAAACATGCATCTTGTCCAAAAGATGGATAAAAACATGGGCTTCTGTGCCGGATCTGAAATTTAACATTGAAGATTTTGGATTGCCTGAGATTTATATTGATAATGAAATGGCAGTAGAATTTGTGAACAAATTCGAAATGCTTGTGAGAAATGTGTTGGAGAAACGAGAGACATCATGCGTTAACAAATTTCAACTTTGGTTGGATGCTGAAGTTTATTGGCCTCTCTCTCAAACTGTTGTTGATTATATTAGTGATGTGATGAAGTTGGGGCCTCGAGAGTGTTTAGTCTCTATGGATTTGTGTGAAAATTTGAATATAAACACGGATCTCATTTTCACTTGTGCATCACTAATACATCTCCAGTTGAGTCTCACTACAGAATTCAATGCTTTTGTAGCTATAGAACCTAACTCAGTAAACCTTCCTTGCCTTAAAACCCTTAACCTTTATGATGTTCAAGTGAGCAATGACTCTTTCAAGAAGCTTTTGTTGGGGTGTCCTCTGCTTGAAGAATTAGTGCTAGAAAATTGTTGTCTTAGAGGCATCAGTAAAATATGTTCCGACACTTATAAGAAGTTGGTTCTTCGTGACTGTTATGAAGTAATGAGTTTACGGATTTCCACACAAAATCTCTTGTATTTGGATATTGATGTGAAAACAAGGGACATTTTGTTACTAAATATGCCATTGCTAGTTGATGCCTCCATCTATCTTCCTGGCTGGTATGATCAGGATAAATATGTCACTATGGGACCCAAGCTTATTCATAGCCTTTCAAATGTCAAAAGCTTACGGCTTAAATTCAATTGCCCCAATGGAAAGGTACTTTTAGTTTGCAATATATTTGAAACAAAAATCTGCAATGCTTCTAATTTTGCAGGTTCTCATTGTTGGCCTTATTTTGGGTGCTTCAGAATTAAACAGAACCCTATGTTGGTGGATAAAGTCTTGCAAATACACAATGTTTAACAGTACTGTTTTTTACACGCATTTTCATCAAATATACAATACTTACTGTCATCTAATAATTTTTTAAGTATAATATGTATGAGTGTTTGTTTTGGCAACATCACTACTGGTGATTAGTTCTTTTTGAGATAGAACACATTTTAAATTGTTTGGTTCTTGTTGCTACAGCGATTTTTTTTTTAATTAAGATGCTATAACAAAATTAAAATAACATCATTTTAGATTGATTGGTTATTGATGCTATCTGCCATAAATACACTGTTTTTTGTTCTCAACTGTAATCAAATACAATTCATAATCTGTTAACTGTTGTTGTTGGAGTTAACACTCATAATTAGCTATGGCTATAATAAGCATCCAAAATTCTCACTTATAATTATCTTTTGTGATTTTCTTTTTTGTTTTTTCTCTAGAACATAGTTTTTATTTTACTTTGGATTGAAAATAGGTACAAAAGAAGGATTTTTCTAGTTGCCCAGTCTTCAACAACTTAAAGCGCCTAGAACTCGTGTGTTGGTGTTTATATGCTTGTGATCTTCAACCATTTTTCCTCCATCACTCACCTAAACTACAGGAGCTTATCTTACAAAACAAGCATGTAATCTCTCTCTCTCTCCCTCTCTCTCTCTTTCTCTCTCTCTCTCGGTTTTGTTACTAGTTCTTGGTCTTTTCCATGCCTCAATTGAGGGGCGGCGGCAACCATAAAGTGATCAACTATTGAGATGGTAGAAAGTTCCAAATTTATCGAATAGAAAAAGCGACAAGCTTCGAGTATTTACTTTTATTTATTTACAAGGAATGGACTTATATAATGAAGTTAACAACATAGTGAAGGCCGTGTAATACCAGGTGTTTTTTATGTTAACCCTCTCAATTAAGCCCTTATCAAATGATTTATGACCAATGAAATATATGTAACTTTTTTTTTTGTTAATACAGAAGTTTTGCAACATGAAATATTTAGACGAGGAGATAACTCAGGAGGAACCCGAAGATGCATTAGTCCAGCGGGAATTCCTTAAGACCGTTAGAATTGTAGGATTTAAAAATGGTAATGGATTTATTGATAAGCTGATTAACAAGTTGCTTGTCCAAGTTAAGATCATTGGTGAAATTGATATTGTTCGGCGAGATCCTTGGTGATGATAACTTGGGGGAGCTTTCATATATGACTCAGTTGTATTAATGTCATATAATAATATGTAAAATGTTGTGGGTGCATTTTGCAAATTCCTACTATTTTCTTGGTGTGGATGTAATTTTGGGATTCAGGGGGGCTTTAATAGATGATTTGAATACCAGTACCTGACAGGGCAATTACTATGGTGAGGTGATTTTCTTTTTTCCCCTCTCTTTTGTTAGATTATTATATAAACTGTTGAAGCTTCTGCAATGCAATTTCAGACTTTCAGTTGGATCTGGTTGAGTCATATTATGCATTATTTGGTTCGAATCTTTTTTTTTTTTTGAAAACTTGGTAGGTGCTACCAAGATTGTATTAATAATATTTGGTTTGAATCAATAGCATAATTCGGGTAAATCACAAATGAATGTGGTGAAATCAAGGACAAGCTAAAGCATAATTTGAGAGATCATTGCAAATGTAGTGTTAATTGAGAGGTATTGTGTGGATAATGCTTAAGAGTAGGTTAATTGGGTTTAATTGTTGATTTACACGAAATGCAAAATTGGTGGAAATTAATTCCCAACTTCTGATGCACGATTTCATTACAGGGTGCAAAGTCAGGCAATCCTCAATGCTGCAGCTATTTCGTGTAATTTGTTTTGTGGATAAATTGCTCTTCAAGTAAAATCACGGCCGAGGAGATTAAAAAGAACAAAAATATAAAAATTATTAAAAGCTAATCACTAAACAGAACAGAGATATTATAGTATGCTCCATTAATACATTGTAAAAATATTAGCATGGTATATAAATAAATAATTTAGTAATACACGACTCATGTACATTATGTTAGGAAATGCATTATCTTAGATCTTAGTAATTGTGAATATGCGGAGACGTAACCGTTTGAAATTTCTCATAGAATCCGCATCCTTTGCTTTAATGTACCGTTGGTGTTAATTTGGGAGTGCGATTAGAATTCTTTGCGGATTTAAATCGGACGGTCAAAGTTGACTTATCTCCTATTAAGTTCTGCCTTTTACTGCTCCTTTCTCGCATGACAAGTGTTTGTTGAAATGCCGAAGAGAGACATTGTCGCTTGGAGTTGGATCACAACTATTTTGCCTTTAGGCCATAAATTTTTGTGTTTTGGTAGATTGCGGTGACACTTTTCTTCCCTCAATTTATGATCTGTATTTGTACCGCATTTGTGAACATGAATGTACCATTTGGGAATCTCTGATAGTGCACACAAGTTGCTTGCTGAAATGTCCCAAAGAGAATTTCAGTATGGAATCTAATTTTGATTCATTTAAGGGAAAACAGCCATTGCTATTTCTATCAAATTAAGAAAAAGGCATCAATTTATTACAGTTAGGACCCCTTAAATTGTGGTAGTAAGAAGTTGGGTTAGAACCAAAGTTATGGAGAATAAGAAGCAAAATGCCATGGAGAAGGCAACTGTTTCTAATATCTGTCATGAAAATACATTTAAGAAGCTCATCTAGATAGCAGCCAAAACTCACTGCCCTATTAATTACATAAAATATAATTAATTGGTAAATGATCCCACTAAGCAGAGGAAGCCCCATGCCTAATTACATAAAAATTTCCCTATCTTTTAACTCTCATGTGTAAGAAGAAACTCAACAATGGAATTCATGCTTGGTCTTTGATTTCTATCCTCTTCAACGCAAGACAATGCTATCTCTACCATAGCCTTAGCTTGCTTTAGGTTGAACTCGGCACCTAAATTCGGATCAACAAAATAACAAACCCATGACTCTTGTATCTCGTGCCTTTCATTTAACATGCGAACCATCATTCTCATATCTTCATAGGACTGTTTTTTTCCTTCCACTGTCCAATCTGAAATCCGTTTTCCCTTTACTATCTCCAAAAGCACAACTCCGTAACCGAATACATCAATCTTAGATGTGATCGGTAGATTTGAAGCCCACTCTGGAGCCATGTAACCCCTGGTTCCCCTTATATGTGAAATTCTTGACCCAATAGCTCCTCTTTTAAATAGCTTTGCAAGTCCGAAATCTGCAATCTTTGGTTCAAAATCACTTCCCAAGAGAATATTCTCAGGCTTTACATCGCAATGTATAACCCATTCGAGACACTCTTCATGGAGATAAGCTAACCCTCTTGCTGTCCCTAATGCAATTTTGAACCTCTCTTTCCATCCAAGCACTTTTGCAGGTGTATCTCCTATAAAGAGGTGATTGTCCAGGGAACCATTTTCAACATATTCAGAAACTAGAAGCCTATGTGATCCATCAAAACAAAATCCAAGTAGTTTTACCAGATTCATGTGATAAATTCTGCCTATTGTACTCACCTCAGCCCAAAACTCTTCTTCTCCTTGAATCACATCTTTCAACTTCTTGACTGCGATCGCTCTTTCATCTTCCAGTTTTCCCTTGTACACTGTCCCCGAACCACCCATTCCGATCACTTCCTTGAAATTTTGAGTTGCCTTTCTTAGCTCTTTGAATGTGAACTTCCTGAATTGTCTGCCCATCAACTCATAGCCTTGTTCAGCTAATGACGCATTTATCCCTCTTTTATATACAAAACACCAGCCTAATATCCCGAAAAGGATCTCTATCAATCCAAATGCAGCAACAAACCCATACAATTGGACCCAATTAATCTTTGATCCTTTTATTGAACCTACATCATCACTGAAATTATTGCATATCAAGTTAAGCGGTTCAGGTTCATAAACCCTTGACATTCGAGCATCTATTGGAACTTTGAAATATATGCTACCATTCATCGATATAGAGGATTTTCCATTAAACAAAGAAATTTTGGTGTAGCATCTGCCTTTGCCATTGATGTATTGGATGGCGTGACATGTACACTCACTTTTGCAAAGATTCTTGCAGTGTTGTAATGATACATTCTTTACAAAATCAAGATCATAACCCCAAAAATTACTATGTGGAAGCTTAATAAAGGTGGTGGAGTTAGGTTCATGGCAATTTATTTTGAATTTGGGTTTGCAACCTTGATTCCAATCACTTGGGTCACTTACTTCATAGTTCGGTGGGCAAGAACAAGTAACTCTAGACTGGGTATAGAGGCACAAACCATTCTTTCCGCATAGCCCGTGTACATTGCAAAGCAATTCAAATGCTTTCCATGTCACAAGCCATGTACCAGATGAATTATTTAAGCTATACAACCTTAGATTACCATCGGAATCAAGGGTTAGCCTCCTTATAATCCCCAAACCTTTATCAGATGCTTCAAATGAAAACCTATCACTTGCATTGAATTGCCCAAATTCATTAAGAACTCCGTGCCTGCTATTGTTATAAATTGTTCTACTATTATACCAAACAGTATTGTCGGGATTGGGCCAATATATGCTGGAAATTTCAGGCCCATTATATAACATTCGTAAAACATTATCATTCTCAAAATAAAGGTTATAGTAACCAGAATAGATTGATCCATTGTTCTTTGAGGAGAGAAGCTTTATGTTTCTTGTGATTGGTTGACCTGGGAGAAGGGTGTCAGTAGGATAATCAAAGCTTTGCCATATGACAGTATTTTCAGAATCGGTCACAACTAGGTTGCCTGAGTCCAAAAGTTTAATTTGGTTGGCTTGACTCAAGGTTGTGTTAGTGGACCACACTACGGTACCATCAATGTCAGTCAGGACTACGTTACCATCCTCTCTAAAAGTTAATAGCGACCCCTTGCCATTTACTATAAGGCCCCACTTTGCTGTCCATACCTTAGTTTTGTCAGTGGAGTTTGTGAACCAGATTGAGAAGGTGTAGGCATTTGCGCCAACGAGGATGAAGCCACATGTGAAGACTCTGTTTGGCGAGACAAGTTTATCTGAATCGTTCTCAACTGAAAGGGCGAAACCTCTGGGTAATGAACTTGTGAATTGGCGAGGTTGAGACGAGACCGATGGAAGCAAAATGACAGTGGCAATCAGAAGAAGGTTGAGGTTATTTTTCATTCTCTTCAAAGAGGAGATGTACAGTACAGATGTGTCAGTGGTGGGAAAGATAGTTGGGAGGAATGATATAAGAGGAAAGGTTCTATATATATATATATACACACACACTACATATACCCCCAACGAAACAATTTTATATTAACAGCTGATCAAAAGTTTCCATGAAAATTTGGGGTCAACTGCCGTATGCATTGCACTTGGCTTGTTCCTAGCTTGTTACTCTCCTATATTCTGATGTGACACTAACAGGAAGAAATTAAAGGTGCCGAAAGTAGGATCGTTTTTCAAAGGGTTTGGACCAAAACATGCACCAATAGACTTGTAGCTATCTAGCTTTCATGTGCTTTGTACCAAAATATGCACCAAATTATCAAACAAGAGTCGTTGGCTAATGGAAACAAGTGTCACGTCACCTTCTTCTGCTGACTATTGGTGATCAGTCTGACTATTGGTGATCAGTACGTTGGTTGACTATTATTTCCTAGTAGGTAGTGGGATTTGTATGGATTTATTATAATAATGATGATGAATTATAAAGATGGAAAATTTTATAGAGTGTCTTTCTTTTTCAAAATATAGAACAAAATACTCTCTTTTCAAAATTATTAACAAAATGCTCTTGTGGTCTCCACTTGTTCTCTCTCTTTCCATCACTCTCACTCATTTTTATTTACTCTCATTTATTATCTGCTTATGTAAAATATATAATTGTGATTTCATTCTTATTTTGAATAATTTTTTTAATTTTTGCGTGTATAAATGATTTAGAATAAAAAAAATTAAAGTGTCAAATTTTTATTTATTTCAACCAGAAAGTATAATATTAATATAAATGTAGAATATTTCCAACATATGGGTCTTTAAAAAATATATTATATTATAAGATATGGTATTAACTTATTTCGTAAAAAAAATCTAACAAATAAATATTTTTAACATACGCATTTTATATAGTTTATTCAATATAAATTTCATATTCTTAGTTTTCACAAATTTTATCACATTAAGAACAATTTAGTTATATACTTATACTTCAATAAAAATATACTAATTATATATTTGATATAATCTTAAGAAATTAAGAAATAAATAACAAGTGCAAGAAATATTGAGTTCGAATACTATAGCAATGAATGATTGAGATGACTTGGGATACATTTTTTACACTTTCGAAGTGCATATATATATATGGTTTGATTAATTAGTAGATTCAGCAAAGTTTAATTCTTTACCATAATATATTCAATGGTGAGTCGTATTACTTGGATTGTAATTAATTCAAAACTGATGCCATTATTTATTTCTTAAGATATGTTATACATAATTATAATATTTTTCATTGAAGCATAAATATCTCACTAAATTGTTCTTAACATATGATGTGGTAAATAAGTTAAAATTATTATATGTTAGTTAAAAATAGTTATAGAATAAGTTAATACAATTTCTTATAATAATTTTTGAAAAAGAACAATATTTTGAAAATATTCTATATATACACTAATATTATACTTTCTAATTTTAGCAAATACAATTTCACATTTAATTTTTTTTTGTTCTAAATAATTTATATACATAAAAAAATATAGATGAGAGATCACAATTGTATATTTTACTTAAGCAAATAATAAATGAGAGTAAATTGGGAGGAGTGAGAGGGAGGAAAATAGAGGGAACAAGTGGGGTCCACAAGGATATTTTGTTAAGAATTTTGAAAGGAGGATATTTTGTTCTATGTTTTGAAAGATAATGGCACTTTGTAAAATTTCCCCATAAATATTGACCCATGCATTCAATTTTTCATCTTATGTTTAATCTTATTTTTTGTGCGGCTCTAACAGTGACACACACACACACATAACCAAATAAATTGAGAAAATAAAATTAGTTGCGGTGATGACAGTTATGGAGCCAAATAAATGTGTACGGATCTTAAAGCAGATCGAACAGTTATAGAGCCCATCGAACTTAGTTTGTATCCGATGGGCATCGGACCAAAACTGCTCTCCAAAAAGATTGTTACACCCAGATAAAGAAGATGTAATTTTGAACAAATGACGATCAATTTAGCTCGCTACACTTCTCTAAAGTAACTCAAATTTTGAACATTCATGAAAACCGTCCGATCTGTTTTGACACGAAAATTGAAGTCCTGTGCATTCTAATCAGACTATCCGAATTCAAATTCAAAATTTGAGTTACTTAAGGGATCTGACTCCTTTAAAATGAGCTTCTGTCGTCTCCTAGTGCAAATTAAAGAAACAGTTTTCTGGTAATTTAGTTATTAAATTGTGCACGAGAGTTGTAAACTTTGCATAAATTTGTTGGTTTCTTTTACCATTAAGCCCTTCATAAATGCAAAAATGTAATTCCATATCAATTACAAAGATTTCTTTCAGAAAAATCCAATTGAAAGCTTGAAGATCAAGATTGGACACAATTGATTGATCATTTATACTTTACCTATGAATTTTTAAAATACATATATATGCATCATAGTTTGTAAATATTTATGTATCACATTTTACCCAGGGGCGGATCTAAGACTTAGTTAAAGATGGCTAAGCCACCCCTATGATTTCAAAATTTTAATTATAAATATAGGAATTTAATTGAATTTTATCTTTTTTAAATTTTTTATATAGTTTAGCCACCCTCAATATAAGACAAATATTTAGTTGTAGCCTAGTGGTTAAAGTTTTATTTTGTGGTTGAAAGGTCTTGAATTCAAGTTCCACTCATCACAATTGTGTATTTTAATTTTCAGTCACCTCTATAAATTTTTTCTAGTTCCGCCTCTTATTTTACCGATGTCACGTCCCCACAACAAAACCGATAACCCGCCGCACTCATTAGTGCAAGGCGTTTCACTACTCATACACAATCATAAATATATATACATACATTACCAATGACAGGACAAGAACCACAATACATGATAAAAACTTTCTTTTAAGTTTCATAATACATTTGTAAGCCAATTGAAGATAAACTTACTACGGTATAATTAAATACAACCGAAATACCATAGAAGATTTATTTGAAGCAAATAATTCACTCTGTGGAAAATCCCGCAATTCTTCAAGTTAATATCTCTCGTTTTCTAATTTCGTGCTTTGTACCTAAAATCCACAAAGTGGAACGGTAAGAATTGATAATCTCTCAGTGCGGTATTCAGTTCCAGTCGAGTTATCCTTAGATGCACCAACATAAACCATACAACATACTGAGTTCGAATATAAGAAAATAACATGAGCAATACAAATTCAAGAAGCATCTGAAAGCACTGAAACCAATCAAAGTAGTATGTAATTAAACCACATGGTAAGAAAAAAAATGCATTTGTCTTAATGCTTATCATAAACATTAGTTATTATTATGCAATGCCCATTTTTAATGTCAAATGCACAATTGGTCAAGTAAAATTAATTAATATAACACATAAACAGATCACCAATTTCAAACCGTATAGCTTTAATTTAGGCTCAGATTTCATGACTCTTATACAAAACTAGAATCAAGGTACTCTTCAAATGAATAAACTAAACAGGGCTATCCTTAGCGGCCTCATTCCTAAGACAGTGGAAGCTAAGAGGTTAAATCAATAAATTAAAAAATTATTCAAAATGAGAATAAAATCACAATTATATATTTTTAATAAGCAAAGAATAAATGAGAGTAAATAAAAATGATGAGAGGGATGGAAAGAGAGGGAACAAGTGGGGTCCACAAGAGTATTTTGTTAAAAATTTTGAAAGAAGAATATTTTATTCTATATTTTGAAAAAGAAGAACAATTTGTAAAATTTCCCGTGCAATATAGAAATTTCTATATTGACCAACAGCCAAAAGCAACTCACATATCCACTGTTAAACCCATGCAAGTTGGATTTGAGCTTTATCAGCAACAAGAAGTCACAAATCCACATTCTATTTGGATTATTGAACAATGTTAATGTTTCAGAGATCTGTTCTAAAATTTGAACTATTTGTTTTTACAATACCAAATAAAAACGGTTGCACTTTTTGTAGCTTGCAACTTTTTTTTTTTTAAGGTTAGTGGTTTTAAATGCCAACTAACAATTTCATTGATAAAAAAACAAAAAAAAACCTTACAACGAGTCAAATAACTTCTCAATACAAAATCTAAATTTTTATTCTCACAAAATTCTCCAAATTACTCTAAATAACTCTAAAATTCTAATCTCACTTATATACACTCATAATTACTCTATTATCTTAAACTCTATAACTCTCTACGACCGGATCCGCTCTTTCAACAGATGCCATGCTTCAACGTCCGAATCTACTCATCCGTGCTCTGATTGAGACGACGTAAAGACTCAATACTCCGAGCTCCGACGATACCACACTTTCGGCTCCGATCGGCTCCGCTCAACTTCGGTTGATTGATTGCCATTCAGTAGCTTGCAACTTGTCGCATAAACTACTGCTTTTGTTGTGTTAATATCAATTCCAAATTTGGTCAAGTAACAACAGCCTTTTCAGTTTCCAATGTTAACTTAGACACTGAATGGCAATCAATGCATCGACCACAGAAACTAGACGGGGTTTAACTTAAAATATTGTAGTGATGATTCCATCTTGTTGTGTTTACATTCTTGAGTAGAACTAGGGTGTTCCTAGGAGTACCAAGTTTCTTTATACTCTTAATTCTAAAACTTATCGGATTAACTTCGAATGACGAATCCAAACGTTGAAATCCTTCTACCTTACGAGTGATGCGTCTACATATGAAAATTTTAAAGTTTCGAATTAATTTAGCATAAAGTCAAGTGGTCAAAATTAGAAGGTTTCTAAATTAATTTTAATGCATTTATTTTTTGGAAGATTTTTGACCACTTGACTTTGGACTAAATTAATTCAAAACTTTAAAATTTTCACATATAGACGCATCACTCGTAAGGTAGAAGGATTTCAACGGTTTGGATTCGTCGTTCGAAATTAATCCGATAGATTTTAGAGTTGGAGTATAAAGGAGCTTGATACTCCTAGGAGCACCCTAGTTCTACTCTACTTTCTTTATTAACATCAACAAATATCCTTTTTATGTTTATATACCCTACGGGCACAAAACTAACCCGTCCGATCTGCATCAAAATTCGTATAAATATTTAGTTTTAAGAAGCCACTGTTATAAATATCTAATTATTTAAAAAAAAATATATATGCAAAAATTAATACTCAATTCTCTTCTCTGTAATTGGGGAAAAAAAAAAACAGAGAAAATTGAGATGTCCATGACCATTTGAACGGAGAAGAATAGAAGAAAAAAAGTAAGATTTGTAAACAGCATTGAAGGCGACTTTCCGGGCTTGATCTGCTCGAACTTTAATCCCACTGTTAAAAAGCATATAAAATTGGAATCTTTATTTACCAAAGTTGGTCCGTTGAAAAACTAAAAGCTTTATATTGAAGTTATGGATATATTGATCCGGATATACGTGGATATCCGCTTACTTTTCATATTATATTAGATATATTAGAATCTTATGGGGGTTAGTGGGTTACTTTTCATATTATATTAAATATATTAGAATCTTATGGGGGTTAGTGGGTTACGGTGATATGCAGATATCCACTCACTTTTCATATTATATTAGAAGCTATGTTGTATGGATATGGGCATCGGATCGTATACGGCGATATGGCAATTTTCAAAAATTAAGGATACGATACACTTATTATATATATTAATTTTTTATTATTTTAATTATATTATTAAAATACTTGTATACATTAAATATAATTTTGGAGTTTAAATATATATTAAATATAAAAGATTCTAGATACAAAACAATAGCCTAAGTACACATTAAATATAATATCTACTAACTTCTAACCACAAATGAAAACTAGTGTAGTGGTCAAAAGGGACGTTGTTTGGACCACATGACCTGGTGTCGAATCCTCCCTAGATAAAAATTGATTTTTGGTAGGGGTGATCTACGCACGGTGTATTGATACACGACATAAGTCGATACGCCTAGCGTATGAGATACATATCGGTATCTGATACACGTTCAATATGGGTACAGAGCCCAACATGATGTATCCGAGTAACATAGATTAGAAGTATTCATATCCGATTTCGGACGAAAAACGGAAAATTATCTGATCCGTTTAACTGAGCAGATAATTCGGATCCGTTTTCACTCCTAAAAAGATCCGTTTAACTGACCGGATAATTCGGATCATTTTTCACTCCTAAAAAAATCCCTTCCCTACAAAATCTATTGAATGACAAGAGTCGTTTGCTTCGCCTTTTTTTTTTTTAAAATAACAACAACAATAACAATAATAAATAAAATAAACTTAAACAAGAGGCTTCGACGAAACCGATTTTCTTTTGTTTAGCATTTACAAGCTTGGGTCATCGTTGTAAACTCAGGCACATTCCTTTTTGAATTCTTGGAACAGTCTGTACTGAAGTGCTGATCAACTGAGATAGTTTATTTTTAAATGGCAGGATGATAATCAGGCTATAATGTTAAGGGGCAGTTTGTTATGCTTTTGCTATTTTGAACAATAAAACCATAAAGTGGGGTACTTAAAAGCCAATTTGAACAGCACTTAGATTTATTTAATTTTATTCTGCATCAATTTCCTTTTGCAACATAGAAATTTGGAATTATGGAAGCCTTGTAATCATTGATATCAATACTTATATTTCTAATATATATGATGTTTGGCCAAGGTGATAGTATCCATAAATATATTATTGCAAGATGAATCTTATGTGAGGATAATTCTAAGTCTTTTTTTTGCATTTTTATTGCACAAGTTAACCGTTAGATTTTAAAAAATAATTGTTGTGGAGATGAGCACTGCTAACAAAGGTATAAAATAAGACGATGTAAGCATAAAAAAATAATTAATTATAGTCAAGAGTAGGTGGTGTGGCTACATAAAAATTTAATTAAAAAAATAAGTAACAGTTTCGCATTACCTTCCATCTCATAAGTTTTATTTTTATTTTTTACGATGAGTTATGAAAGTAACCGTTTTTATTTGTGTTTTTATGACATGAATTATTATGTTAGTATTCACATTTGTTTGTATAATTTGTGCGATTAAATTCATACATACATGAAAACATTCAGAATATTTTTTTACAATCATCTTAATTGTTCATTGGGCCGAGTTTGGACGGCCCATTTAGCAGGCCGTGGAAGGGAACTATATTAATTAATTGTCAATTGAGAATCAGACCGATCCATCTCCATCTCCTCGAATGCGCATCCTATGAGATATCTCAAACTTTGCGTGACTTTTTGGAATATCTCAATCGTTCAAATACGTTCTACACGAATCTCATACACGTTTCCCCCGAATAGACACCGGACACGTCGGTCACGCAAAAATTCAGTTATATCAGAGGAAACGCACCCCAACTCCTCTCGAGTACGTATCCTCTGAGATATCTCAATTTTTGCGTGACCGACGTGTCCGGTGGCTATTCGGGGAACGGTAGGTGGGCAGTATTATTTTAGCTTTGAGATTCGTGCAGAACGTATTTGAACGATTGAGATATTCCAAAAAGTCACGCAAAGTTTGAGATATCTCAAAGGATACGAATTCATCTCGTCTCTCCCCTCCGGAAATAAATCTGCTGTTATGCAAAAAAGGATAGCAGGACCCTGTTATTCCTATCTCAACCATTCAAAGTTTTCAATACACAAATCCCAAGGAAGTTCTTTTTTAAGTGCGAATTTGAACAATTTTGAACGGCTAAGATGGGAATAACAGAGTCCTGTTATCCCTTTGGAATAACAGCAGATTTATTTCCCCCTCATCCCGCTCTCTAGTCTCACTTCTCCATCCCTCTTCGCCGCCTCTCTTCTCTACTCTACTCCCTCGGTCGTGTCTCTCCTTTCCTCTTCGACGCCTCTCTGTACTCAACTCCCCGTGCGCCGCTTCTCTCTTGATCACGCTAGCTTCTCTAGGTAAATTATCTCTCTCAATTTGTCTTACATTTCTGTCTCAAAAGAAAAAGTAACTTGAATGGTGAATGGTGCAGTTGCCGGACCTATAAAGGGCTGAGGGAGAGGCGCTAGATCGAGACCCCTTCCTTTGATCGATTCTCTTCATACTGGTACAAGTCCTTTTGTCTTTTAAAGTTTTCTTTGATTTGGGTAAATTAGCCATTAATGGCTGACTTAAAACTTGAATACGTGCTTGTATGCTTGCTTCGTTGCTGAATCTGGAGGTTATTGTCAATTATCTTGATTTAATTGGCCTCGGTAATTTTTTTTCTTTTTCTGTCTTTGTTGGTAGCATGTGAATTTTATGAACTTCAGATTTATTCTTGATGCTATCTGAGATCTGGGGCATAATCAAAATTGTATAATTTTTAGAAACATGAATTTGTAAATTGCATAATGCACATGCACAGTAAAGGTATTCATACACTGTGAACTGATGTTAATTGGTAGTACTGTTATGTTAATTGGATTGATATATTGGGTTTTGACTGAAACCCCATAAGTGAGCATAAATTGTGTTTCAAATCAGCTCTAAAAAGTTGCAAGGCATTAAATTTATTTGTTTAGTCTGGACTGATAATTTCTGACCAATTTTGTGCTGGTATTATTGGAACCCTGCAGCTTACCACTCAAAAGGAAACATCTGCGGTCTAATGGAGCACAAATTGCTTACTGTATAGTTGGTGTGAAAAGCTACTGCAAATGTCAATTTGCTTAGTGTATAGTTGGTGTGAAAAGCAATTAATAGAACAAACTTATATCATAAATACTCTTTCTGTTTTATTTAGGATATTTTCTTAAATCGTAACTTTGATTGTGGTTGTTTCTTTGGAAAGCTGGATCACTGTTGTACTTGTAACACTTGAGATTTGTAGCTCTTTTTTTTTCAAAATAAAATATCTTCATCTTAATTCTTGAAATTTGAGAAGCGATTAATTCTATGCCACTCATGAAAGTTTGTTGCTTTTGTGAAGGTGAAAGATGACAGATATTAATAGACATGGTAATGAGGAGAATGATGGCATTGATGGGATCAGTTTTTTGCCTGATGATATTTGCACACAGATCCTATCTTTTCTTACTACAAAAGAGGCTGTGCAGACATGCATCTTGTCCAAAAGATGGATAAACATATGGGCTTCTGTACCAGGTCTGAAATTTGACATTAAAGAGTTTGGGTTGTGAGAGAGTTTCGATCATTTTTAAATCTTACAATTATAACTGTCTTAAGGAACTATTGCTGGACTAATGCATCTTCTGGTCCCTCCTGAGTTATCTATTCACCCTTACACGGGATTGTGCTAAGATAAGCTCTCTAGTTGTTGTTATTTTAGTTTTGCAACATTGAATATTTAGATGAGGAGATAACTCAGGAGGGACTAGAAGATGCATTAAGTCTAGCGAGAGTTCCTTAAGACGGTTAGAATTGTAGGATTTAAAAATGATCGATTTGTTGATCAACTGATTAACAAGTTGCTTAGTCCATGTTAAGATCATTGGTGAAATTGATATTGTTTGACAGATCCTTGCCCATGATAACTTGGGGGAGTTGTCATATATGACTCAGTTGTATTAATGTCATATAATATGTAATATGTTGTGGGTGCATTTGGCAAATTCCTACTATTTTGTTGGTGTGGATGTAATTTCGGCATTCATGGGGGCTTTAATAATTTATGTACCAGGGGTTATCTACCATGTGAATTTTGGAAACCTGTAGTTTTGGGGAATTTCAATTTCATATATGCACTGGAAAAAAGTTTCCTGAATTTCAATTTTATTATGGCTCATATTTTTTTTGTTAACATTTGACTTCACCTTCTACTAAATGAACTGATGAGTCGGCTTATCAAGATTTTTTTGCTAGATTTTGTAATTATACAATAGGAACTTCATTTAAATTGTCATATTTATGTACTGTCTTGCCCACTTATTTTTTCTGATTTTGACATTTTCTACACATTACATCACTAGTTAACCACTAACTTGAGTCTTCTACTGGAAGCAACTGTAAATTGAATTATGGAACAATTAAACTCAGATCTTGTTTCACTGTCACAACCTTGACAATGAGCTGGTACACAAGGCGGCACTACTGCAGCACACTTGATACTTTACATGACAAACACTATAATTAATTCACTTGAGCCTCAATGTAATTCACAAGCCGATTCCAGTACTGGAATCCACATAGCAGGTTAATGGGTTCCGGGTCTGTATACAAACAAATTCAGCAACGCATCATGAAGAGCTTTTTGATATTAAAACATTAGCCTTGGACTAACCAGTTTAGCACCAGACAAAATGATATCAAGTAAGATCCATCAATCAAACCGTGATTCACTGAGGTATTTCGACAAACACCTCATATGCATACATATTTAAATGGCCATAAATAAGTTTAGTTGATTGTTGTTGTTGTTGTTGTTTTATATTCAACTTAAAAGGGGCTTATAATGCAACAATTTCCATTAACTCATTGTGTTTGCTTCTGTATGATTGTGATCATACACAAAAAGTAATAACCCATTGCAACCAACACTTATTGTCACACATAACAACACTAAATTTATGATGGTACACTATTCATCTGTATGATTTCTGATTTATTAAAAGCTAGAAAGCATGAAGAGGACATTGCTATGTTTAGAGAAATGGAATGCTCCACTACTAGTGCTAATTCCTTCACTTAGTTTTACACAATAAATATTCGTCTGATTTGCGGGACCCATTGCGTGCTTTTCACCAAATTTGTGAACCAAATGTTATTGCTTGGAGCATCATTGTATAAAAACGAGGCAGCTGAATGCACTAGGCTTTAATTTTTGGATTTGAGCATGTAGTTCATACTTGTCTCAAATTATTTAATTAGAAAGAACTTTTGCCATGCGACATTATTTAATTAGAAAGAATTGTACAGAACATTATTTAGGAGTAAACACTATCTCTATAATTTTGTTTCAAATTAAACACCATTCTTTGTCAGTGACTCAACCTCTGGTGTCGTGTCAACACTTGACACGTCGATTTTAAATATATTGTACCATATCTTATAGTATTGAAGATGAATACAACATAACATACATTTTAGCACAGCATGACCAAGTACGATGTGTTTTGACGCACTGTGCCGGTATTTGGGTAGAATAAAAAACTGTCTTAACGGCCAATTAAATGGTGACCAAACCGTTATGAATACACCTAAAGGGTACATATTTGTGGATACAAACGATTAATCGACAGTTTTACTGTTTAATCGTCCTTTTATTTCCATTTATTTCCTTTTATTCCTATATATTCTAATGAATATTTATTTTCACATTGTTTTTTTTTTTTTTATGTGATAGTGTGTGATAATAATGTTTATAAATCCTGTATTGTAGTTTTATTTGTACTTGGATATATATCCAATAATTTTTATATATGTTTTTTCTTCTTACTTACTTTGAATTCTTCTATTATTTATATACTATATATTTTTCTTTCTTATTGATGTAATTTTTTTTAATTAGTATGACGTGTTCATTTATGAAATTAAGTTGTTATCATAAAGTATAAACTAAATTTAGTAATTTTATGTTGAAATATTTCGTTTCTTTCAAATAATATGTTATTAGTATTTAAAAATACTTAATTCTCAAATTAATTGTTTCGTTAAATAAATGTGTTACTTATATTGTAAAACTCTTATGCGTGAAGAAGACATATAAATTTAATTAAAAAATAAATTTTCTGTCTAATTTTCTAATTAATTAGCCACATACTAATTAGTTGCTTGATGGTACCCGTCTATCATACGTTATTTTCAGCACGAGTGTAGAAATTGAGTAAGAACGTAAAGGCCGAGAGCATAAGTTAGCGTGCCGTGTTTTGAAAAAAAAAAAAAAAAAAAGAGACTAAAAGGTGCAACCTCCATTTTGAAATGAAGAGATTCTCAGGTATACATGATACATGAAGAAACTTCTGTCCATTTGTCAGAGAAATGGAGAGGAGAGACAAACACTTTGATCCATCCATGATCCATGCGAATGATCTCCACAACTAGCCAGAGTGTGCCACATGGTTTGTTCATATTGGTCTGTTTGAATTTTGACAACATATATAGCTTTATTTTTATTTTTAGGCGTGTCTAAGACGTGTCCAAACCGTGTAGAGTAGTGTCTTAAACGTGTCAAACTGTGCCGTGTTTAACCGTGCCCATTTCCCTATCCAGCAAAAAAAAAAAATCAATTGTACCCACATAAAAGTTGTTTCTTATTTAATTATAATATAACAAAGTAGAAAAAAATGAACAGTTGGATTAAGGGAAATTTTCACAGCTGCCGCAGCAAAAGATAACAAATTTCTATGCATAATTGCACATCGCTTTGACCATGGAAGCATCAAATATGTCTCCAATTTCTTTTGAATGGCCAAATTGTATGTTATAGGGCTGCATTTGTAAAAATAAAATAAAATAAACTTTAGGTTATAACTAAGGGGTATTCACAAGCCTATTTTTTCCCCCTAATTAATAGCATAATAATAATAATTCTATCTTGTAGGCTATATATAATTATTGACATTCTATCTCTATTTTTTCAAGTTTTATTACATATAATAAAACATTTCAAGTTTGCCCAACTTTTTTATTCATATCATAAAAAATAATTATCATGTACCACAATGTTTCTCAAATTTCCATTTATATCCTGACCGCTGAATAATTTAGCAGTCTGCATATATGGGAAGATCTGATGAGTTATTCAACGGGATAGATTTCGCCAACATCCGCTGAATTATTCATCGAAATTATTTTGTGGGTCGACAAAAATCAATACCTTGTCTTGTATGTGACAAGGGGGTGTAATGTGTTCTTATATTTAATAATACTTAACATTAGAAGTATAATTTATATAATAAATATATTACGACTTATAATATAGCTTTTAATTTTCAATATTATTAATATTGTCAGCATTGTTTGGTTGTAAAAAATAATATTAATGATAAATAATTTCACTTTTAATTTTAAAAAATATGTCTAGCTAGTTATATTAAAGCAAACAGACTTAGTTTGGGAAAATTTATAGACAAGCCGTTTAGCAGCTCTAAGTCTTAATCCATTGAGAAAAGCCCATTAATTTGTTTAGCCGCTCTACGACTTAATCCATTGAGGAAAGCCCATTTGTTTAGCATCTCTAAGTTTTAATCCATAGAGAAAAGCCCATTTGTTTAGCCAGTGCGGTATTCCCTACGTACCGTCTAGAATAACATGTACCATGCTTTAAAGCTGATGCCCAGTAATTATTTTCGCTCGCTAGCCGCTTGCAGCTTGCAGCTAGGAGTTCTTGTTTAGGTGAGGGTCGGGTAAGGTGACTGTAGTCTGTAGGTTCAATATGACAATATGAACTGTGTTTCTTTTACAGGAGTTGAACCTGGGACCCTCAACATATTCAATAATATATACAAGATGGATAAGAAAATCAGATGGAATTAGGTAAGGGTATTCAATAATAGAAATAGTACATTATATTTTTAATTGGTAGAAAGATCGGTATAATTTTTACTAATTCTAAAAATAAAAAAAATTTAGATAGGTAGGAGTTCTACCGATTCAAATCAGTTTGGCTTTTTTCCTTTTAATTTTTCTAGTAAAATATAATTTTTTTTACAAAAATATATAAAATATCTTAAAATTTAGATACAACAAAAACATTCCATCAATTTTTTTTGAAAACATTCCATATTTTATTAAAGATCGAATATAATAATTCTCTCCATCTATACATCAGATTTAATTTTAAGAATAAAAACAAGTGTTTTGAGATGTGTGCATAGAAAAAGTTGGACGGCTAGCTAGATTCGGAATTCCAAAAATTCCAGTAACACTGTTCATGAATGAAGGATTGCAGCAGATTTCAATTCGAAGAATTTAGGTCTGCTGAATCATTCTTTTCTATCTACATTTTAAATAAATGTTAACAATTAATAATATTTTTTTTATGAATGCAAGAGTTCACATTGTAAAATACTGAAATTTTCTAAATACCGAAACAACTAAATGCAGACTTTTGGAATGCATGCATTCAGTATTGTAATGTAGATTCTTTATTTTGGTTACCTGAATTAATTAAGCAATCTATATATTGACCACCATTTACTTGCATACTGTTTTAATTCTACATTAACCTTTTCTCATTTATTTTCATCCTTTTATGTTCTCTGTTTTTTTTCATTAATTTATTACTGACTACACTTGATGAAGAATTAATCTCCCAATGATTTAAAGATATACATTTCAATAAAACTTGTGACAAGTGATGTTTCTGTTCAAAACTCTAATATGAATTCAAATTCAATTAATCAAGTTCATGGCTTCTGGAAATTAAGCATGTGTTGCTTCCTTCTGTTTATGGCGTGTGCAACTCAAAAAAAATATTCATGGCGTGTGGAGGTTTATTTTGGGTATCTGTAAAAGGCTGATACTTTTTTTAATGTGTTGGAAACACTAATGCATGAAATATTGATTCTTTACCCAACACAGATCACTTCTCCACCTGTTATGTGCCAAACAAAAAGAAAAATTAAAGTAAAAATAAGACATAGGTTATAAATTAAGGTTGATAGGGAAATATATAAAAAGAAAAAAAAGGAATGAGAGCTGGGCACACAAAAAGAGATATCAACATGGAACCACCTAAGAAAAGAATCCATCTCTTTCATTTGTATAAAAAGCATACTGAGTAATGAATGATAATTAATTACTCATTCTTTTGTGCTCATACCTATATATATGTATTCCATTGTCACTCTTAAAGGCCACAATAACTCTTAATATACTAAGACAAACCAACTATCCACCTTATCGTTAATTTCTCAGAACACTTTTATACAAATTAAAGAGATGGCTGAAACTATCGTGAAACTTGTTCTTGGCAAGCTGGGCGATGCGGTCGTTCAGGAAGCACTCTCTCTCTACGGGGTACGTGACAAGGTCGAGCGGGTTCAACGCGATCTCACTTGGATCCAGTCTTTCTTGAAAGATGCAGATACAAAGCGCCACAAAAATGAAAGGGTAAAAAAAATGGTGAATGAGGTTCAGGAGGTTGGATATTTAATTGAAGATGTATTAGAGAAGTTTTTGGCAGAGGTTAGTGGAGGTAGACGGGAAGGCCTTTGCAACATACTAAAAAGAATTGGCAAGATGCCCATGAAACTGATTGCCAAACACAAAGTAGGTAGCGAGATCGATAAGATCCATGAGAGGCTTAGTGAAATCAAGGAAAACAAAGAATTGTACGGAATAGATGGTCTCGAAGAAACTAGTAGTGGGGCTTCTGTCGAGCAGTCCATAAGGCCGTTTGTTCATCCTGATATAGATGAAATGGAGGTTGTCGGCTTCGAAGTTCAAAGCAAAACTATTGCCGACCAGCTGATTGATACAAATATTATGAGGCGATCTGTGATCTCAATTGTTGGGGCCGGCGGTTCAGGAAAAACTACACTCTCAAAAAAAGTGTACAAAAGGTAACTATGCTCGACAATATAGCAAGTTCATTGTTTTATAAAATGTGTGCTATATACTAAACCAAATAAATAGTTTAGTTTTAATTTTGGTAACTTTCTCCTAAAGAAAATAATTTTATTGACTAAAAATGTTGATTAGGGAGAGAAATTATCGAAAATTAAATGCATAATTTTACATGAAGTTTCATCACTTGCAACAAAAAAATTAATTATATATGGATCGTTTTAATTATGACTCAAACTAGTTTATTATCTTGGTAAATACTTTTATAAATAATGATAAAATTGACATGTTCAATTGAATCAAAGGCATTGAGTGTGATATTATTGTAAATTCGATTTAAGAAATCTTTCCTTCAACCGAAATGGATTTTTGAATTTGGAGAACAAAATCTATAATGCATCTAGCATCAAAAAATAAATTTAATTATTTTACAGTCTGTGTTGAAATCCATATAGTTTGGTAAAGTATTAATTTATTTTCACCTCCAACATGCCTATATAAGTATGTTACTTGTATACAAAATATCTAATTAATTAATTTATTTATTTGATGCCTTTCACAGTGCTGAAGTTAAAGGTCACTTTGCTTTGTCCATGTGGCTAACTATTTCGCAAGATTACAAGCTTATTGATATTTTGACGAAGATGCTAAAGGAGATTGAATCAGAGAGGCGCAATGAGGGTGAAGAGTATTTAATTACCGAGCTTAACAAATGCATGAAAGATAGAAAGTATCTGGTAGTATTGGATGATGTTTGGTCAAGCAATGTCTGGACTCAACTTGAGGTTGTTCTTCCTAATGCTAATAATGGAAGTCGAGTGTTGATTACTACCAGGTTTGGTTGTATTTCTTTTATTGTAAAATAGTGTTACTGTTATTAATGAGGGGATGACTTGACAATTCTTTATTTTGACAATCTTAAATTTAAAATCCAACATTAAAGACATGATCTATGTTATCCCCATATGATCCAAATGAAATATGATAAGATTTGATGTATGTTTTACCATAAATCAAATAATAATTTGAAATGTTTAGGTTCGAAATTAACGGTCCTACAGCTACAAACAATATTTAAATTATATAAAATATGATTGTTAGACTATCTTTATATATGTCAATAATGTATCTATAAATTCAACTTTATAATTTTACATTTGCCGTGATTTTTGTTAAATAAAAAAATATTGTTATGATTGTGAAAATAACTATTATACAGCTAGGTATTCCTTCCAATAAGATATATATGCTTCTTATGCTTTGTGTATTAACTATTATCAGGTTCCTTAACATCGCTGAAGAGGTTGATATTAGATCTAAGCCACATGAGATAAATCCCTTAAATGAAGAAGAAAGCAAACAACTGTTGTTGAAGAAGGTTTTTCCTAATCGCTTTGCAAATGAATGTCCTAATGAAGTACTTCCTCTAGTGACTGAATTTACCAATAAATGTCGTGGATGGCCTCTACCATTGGTGGTGCTTGGCGGAATCTTATCAAGAAAAAATCCCGATTACATTACCTGGGATGAGGTGATGCAAAATATGGATTGGCAGACTGATGGTTGTAGCTTCATGGGTGTTATATTCACCAGTTATGAGGATTTGCCAACGTCTCTCAAACTCTGCTTCATGTATTTTGGTATTTTTCCTGAGGACTATCAAATGAAAGCGACAACTCTGATTCAATTATGGATTGCAGAAGGATTCATACGACAAGAGAGGACAAAATCATTGCAGGACATTGCTGAAAGCTATTTGGAGGAACTTGTGCAAAGGTATTTTATATTTATTATCATTAAATTATCTTGTCAACTGCAATTACATATAGTCTTTCCAATTTCTTTTCAATACACATGGTTAGTTTCATATTCTAAGCATAAAATCCACAATATGGTATGGAAATGCAATTATGCCAAACAATTTTCATGTCTGTCTCTATATTTACTTTTGGTAAATTATAAAATTTTCTACCAAATTTAACAATTATCTTTTTCAAATTAAATTTTGATGGGTTCGGCTCTTCTCCAAATCCATCAAAACAATAACCACCATGCTATGTTCAGATCAGAACACTTTGCCAAGTGCCAGCCCTATTTTGAATTAACTACTGATTGCATCGAAACAATTTCAAATCCATGCTACTACAATACACACCCAACATTGTAGGTGGCAACCCTATTTTGAACTTTGAAGTATCTTCTGGACTCTGATACGAAATATAATATGATTAGTATTGAAAGTTAAAGTGGTCTGGTTGGAGGATGCTTATTTTTCAAACATGTCTATAGCTGAGACAAATACAAACCATCCTAGCTCTAGAGATTTTCTGAATGGTCATATTTAGAAGTTATTTATACAATGCTTCTCATGTTAAATTAATTTGGAATTCTTTCTAGATATTTTTTGTTTCACCGACTCATTGTGAAAACCAATATTATGTACTTGTATTCTCTGGATTAATTTGTTCTTATATTATTTTTTGGTTCCGCATTGGATTTATATTGATAACTAATATTTAACTTTTGTGGTAACTTATTAACAGGTGCATGGTGCAAGTCTCAGGAAGATCTTGCATAGGAAAAATAAAAAACTGTCATATACATGATCTCCTGCGGGACCTAGCCATTCAAAAGGCCGATGAGAATAATTTTTTGACAGTAGTCACGAAGAATGACACCATGTTGAGTTCTAGTACTTGTGCACGTCGTGTTGCACTTCACGGTTATGGCGATAAGATGATAGAACATGTTTGCTAAAAAAAAATTCGTTCTTTGATAAATTTCAAAGATGTATCAAATTTAAATAGGTTTAGAATGCTACGAGTTTTATACATGAGTAGAGTGGAGGATAGTCGATATTTACATGAGAGAAACTATTTGAAGGGCTTGAACAACCTGACAGCCCTGAAGTACTTCGGGCTCGAAGGTGATTATTTTTCTATTTGGGATTGCGACTTTCCTACTGTTAGGTTTTTTAAGAGGTCTCCTTTAACTAATATGAAGAATCTTCAAACGGTACGTACATGGTTTTGTAAAAGTTATGGTGAGTTGACCCCGTCCTTTTGGAGTAACAAGCAGTTGAGGCATATCAACTTCTCCGGCTATTATAATTGTGAAGCAGATCCAGAGGGACCACCATCAGCGGTAGAGTTGCAAAGTTTACTGAACTTAAAAGGGGTGAAAGCAAGGCAAGACTGGGTTGTAGAGCTGCCTAACTTCCCCAATATTCGTAAGTTGGGGATTGTTATACCTCAAAATGTTGCAGGGGAACCATTGATCAATATGTTAAGCAAACTAAATCATTTGCGCTCTCTACATTTAACAAATAGAGGCGACAAGCCAATCACATTTCCAGATTGCATCTCAGCCTTCAGAAACCACCATCGTTTGCACTCATTCAGCCTGTGGAGGGGCAGATGGCCCAGGAGAGAAGTTGTTGACCGTAACCTGTTCCCACCCATCTCGTTAAGCTAAATCTTAAGAGGTTTGATTTTGAGGATGACCCGATGCCCCAACTAGAGAAGTTGCCAAACCTCAAGGTACTCAAATTATTAAGAGGTTTGATTGAAGAAGCTGATCGAGAAGTACCAATGATCTGCTCCGGGGGAGGTTTTGGTTGCTTGCAACAATTGGTACTTGAGGTAGAGGATTTGGAGGAAAGTACAATAGAGGAGGGTGCTTTTCCCATGCTCAATCAACTCGTGCTGACAAGCTGGGAGCTGCAGAGAATTCCTGATTTGCAATATCTGATCAACCTTCAAGAGTTCACAGTATATAGCTCGGATCAGGTCAAGTCCAGACTGCGAGGACAAGACCAATGGAAAATAAAACATATTCCCTCTGTAAAAATTAGATGAAGCTTGCTGATTCTAGTTCATTTATTTAATCATTCATTATAGTTGGCTTGTTTCTTATATTGTTCAATTTGAACTTGTATACTTTTTTTTACGTTATGTGCTTCTTAGCACCACTTTTGTAAAGCTTCTCTCCTCTCTGTTTGTTTGTTTTTTTTAAAAAAAAAAAGCTGATGCCTATTTGTATTTAATTAGAAATGTCTCTTACATCCACATCCAAAACAGATACCAGTATTTAGGTGCCTATGTCATACTCCAGCAAAACAAAAACCACCAAAAGTCTATCAACAGACCATACATCATCCATGATCTAGAGTTTGCTAATGACCAAAAATATGCTAGGTTAGAAATAACTAAGCCACTAATAATATGGCTAAGGCTAACTATATAGAGGCGACAAAATTGTGGAGTGCTCTCCATGCATGACTAAGGAGACTCGATGTCAACACCGTACCTTGTTCTTTTCCACTCATAACTACGTGACTAATTCCCGTACAAAACACATTTTCATTTGGCATATATTTCTTTCAAGCAAGATTAGTGAAGAAAATTAGTCACGTCGTTATTGGCTTCTCTGTTTGTTTTACTATTAATAAGTGTTATTCTTTCATTTTGCAAAGCGAATTATGTACTTTGTTCTTTTCCACTCATAGAACTATTCAAATACTCAAATGTCTAGTATATGCCAAGTGGCATATATGCGATTGTAACACAATACAAACTAACCAAGTGGTTACTTTTAATGAACATATATATATGATAGTATGATACAAAACACGAGCACTCAAATGATTGTGCCAATATCACATTATGTCAAGAATCAAATTATAGACCTTATTGACTTTACAAATAGTAAATAAGTCCTCCATATTCAAAACAATTAATATAGTGTTTTGACGAAATAAAAAGTACCCTCGTTAGCATTAAGAAACAGCAAAGGAACGGAAATCAAATTCTTCTTTGTAGTTTCCTTCATTCTGATTCTTTGCGAATTCTTAGATCTGACAAGTGGGTTCCCGTAGAAAACACATTTTCATTTGGCATATATTACTTTAAAGCAAGATTAGTGAAGAAAATTAGTCACGTCATTATTGGCTTCGTACGGTACATCACATTATGTTCACGTGATCAAATTTTTCAACATTGTTTCTTTATTTTATTTTATTTTTGCAATTTTCCATATTTTTGTAGTATTTTTTTCTGATCTTTTGAGATCTTTTTATTTTCAACGTTTTTATTCTCAAACATCCTTGACATATTTTGAACCTAACTTTCAATGAATAAAAATATACAATAGAATGTATATTTCAGTTTGAATAATTTACAATTTAGATAAATAAATTGTTCATTTTATCTCAAAATAATTATATATTCCTAGAGGCTTAAAATAATGAGCGAATCTATATATGGAAGCTATTAAATGTCCATTTTTGTTCAAAATATTTCCTTTGAAGTTTTCAATTTTTCTTTTTATTTTTTGAAAGATTGATAGCAGCTATCAATCGGTAACACAAAAATTACAACAGAAACCAAACTTCAGCAACCAAACAAATACCAGCAACAAAAGCAAATGCCCCCCCGGTACCCTGAAGTTTTCAATTTTTCATAGTTCAATTTAACAGAGAAATTGATCAAATCCATCAATCCTAGCTTCCCAAGTAAAAACAAAAGCCAATTTTGCTTCAAAGATAAAAAATTCAGTAAGGTACCTCTTTCTTAATGCGTTAACACATGTTTACAACGAGCTTTAATTAAATATTCCAGGACATTTAAATGGTTGGTACGTACACTTGCCATAGATTGACTGTCGGTGCCTCATTAGTGTATATGGTGTAATTTTTTTAAAAACAATTAATTGTTGAATTCAAAGATACTAAATTTTTCATCTAAATTAACATCAACTTCATTAGTGCCATGACAATACAGCACATTTTATAAGGGATGCAATTGTTCAAAATTAAGATGTTAATTTTGTTTGTATTGTTTTACCATTTCATTTTAAAAATATTGATCAGTTTGCCTTGTCAGACACAACATTTGGCATCTTTCAAAACATATGTTCTTTTTTCTTCTCTCTAATAAAGGAAGTGAAATAAAGAAAAAGCATAAAGCAAGAAGCATTCAAGTTTTCTCTCACTGCAAGCAAAGGCATAAGAGCAATAATCGAACCCTTTTGTATCATATGTTGGGCTGTGCTTGTGCATTGATCACAATTGTTGCTGTATTTTTAAAGTTCTCACATTTGTCAGCATATCAAAAAGAAGAGAATAGAACTTAATATATATCCTTGATTTAATTTGAACCAACCAGAATAACTCCCTTGATAAAATTGACATTCCAATCCGACTCGAACCTAGTAGAAATTAAAAAAAAAAAATTATCCGAACTCGTGATTAATCGAATTCAAAAGTATCTGAACATAAATTAATTTATAAATATTGAATATTCGAATATAAAATAATATAAACCCAAATGGTCCATGATAAAAAAAATCTCAAAACCTGAAGCAATCCAAACTAAATGGTAAGCCCAAACGACAATTATACAAATATGAATTAATATGAAATGGAAAAGATTGTAATTAACCTTATAAATGATATTCAGATTTAGTTGTGGAGTCCATTTTAGAAGTGCTAAGGGTTTGATTCTTCACAATTTGTTGGTAAACGAAATATCTTTTACAAATGCATTATGCTATTTCATTAATAATTAATTGTGGGTCAATTTCTTTCTAAGGGATTCTTAATTGTTAGATATTATTTTTGTATTATAATTATTATTTGAGATTTTTTTTTTTGACATAAAGCTCAAAGTACACAATATAATACTTAAACTAGCTGTTAAATTATAATTTATTCCATAATACTTAGCTATTTTGTTCCATAAACAGTTAAAGCACCATCGCTGCCTCCATACAACTCTCTTCCCGCAATCCTCAGCTATCCTCTCTTCCTTTTTCAATGTGGTGTAATAGAATTTTCTTGCACATCAAGTGTTTGTGAAAATGTTCCTCAGAAATATTCTCGCTTCAAGCATCATATTTGACGGCTAATTACTCCAAAATAGTTCATTTCCAATGCTACAACAAGCACAGTGATATATATATATATATATATAAAAAACCAAATAAACCTAGAAAATAAAATTAGTTGCGGTGAAGACATCATCATGGCACGGATTTCCAAGCATGTCGCATCATATCATCTTCAACATAAGGCCACAAATCGCACATTTGACAGTAGGTCTCGAGCTCTGACAATGAATCAATGATGTATTTAGACTAAGTGACCGTACTATTTTTTCCTGAAATAATACAAGTGCTCAAAGTTCAAACAAATTAATTACTTTAACTTTACCAAAGGTCCTTTCTAAACTACACTTCAAAGTTAAAATGTATCTTATTTGCATTGAACAAAATATACCCACATTTTCACATTAAAACTGGTACTATTAGTATTATGGCAATTTTGCATTACATTGGCTCGGATTATAATCGGACAGTCAGTATTCAAATTCAAAATTTGAGTTACTTGAGAGGTCTGAACTCCTGATCCCCTTCCGTCCCTCTCTCATCTCTGCTCAACACCCCAAATTCTCTGGTTACACCAACTAATCACCAACACTTCCACATCGAGCACTATTTATCCACTGAACTGCGGGTCTCAGTATCTACAAGCTTACAGTCCTAGACCCGGCTCAAAGACCACTAGTTTCTCCCTCACGAAAAACGTACTAGAGACACTGACGACCTTGTAGTTTACAAACCATGCATGGTTTGTGCCGTGAGCCTTTGCTCTACGCCGTGCGTATACAATGTTGCATGCAAAAGTTTTTCAAAAGATGCTTCTGACTGACACTTGTATAATTATTTCCTAATGAATTCACATGATCAACTGTTTTGTGCTGTTGTAGTAATTTTGTAGCAGACTCGCATGTTTCGCATTGAATTTGGTTATTTTCAGTGCTCTGTATGAATTCTACTTGAGGTTTAGGGAACCCAGTTCGGCACAAAAGGTGTTCGACGAAATGCCTCATAGAGATGTAATCTCTTACACAGCCATGATATCATCTCTATTGGAGGCCAAAGAGTGGGAAAAGGCTGTAGGGGTGTATAAACCTAATGCATTCACTGTTGGTATCATAGAGGCAAGATGGTTCAGTGTCAATCGATCCGTCAATGAGTACATCTTAATTATGTCTTGAAAAGTGAAAACCATGCTAGTCGACATGTCTTCCAAATGTTGTGATATGATATATGCACTTCAGAGTGTTTAGACAAACAAAGGAGTATGATGTTACAGTACTATTCACCTGTATGATTTCTGGTTTATTAAAAGCTAGAAAGCATGAAGAGGCCATTACTATGTTTTGAGAAATGGAATGCTCCAATACAAGTGCGAATTCCTTCACTTGTGCCAGAATTATCAGTGCCTGTTCATCCCAAATAATACCACTATGGCAATTTTTAAACCATAGTGGCCGCTTCTCTTGGTGTGTTTTGCATTTTTCTACTATTTTGTGGGTGTGGATGTAATGCTATAATAGAGAATTTATGTATCTACGAGAGTGATTTTTGGAAACCTGTACTTTTGGGGATGCGGTGGTACCCTGTCGAGGCTTGCGATAGTTTGATACCTTACATGAAGAGGTATTATTTTTTTTACAGTAAAGCGTAAATCTTCAAATTTTCTAATGGAATAAAGTCGTGACCATTGTTCAAGATCCAATATTTTATCTTTTTATTCTAATTTATTTAGTTATTGATAATCATTAATCATGCCATTCTATAACAGAGAACCCCATTATCTGTCAAGGAAAACAGTAAAAGAATGAGAATTCCATTTCAGGAATTCAAAACAAGTAAAGATCCCAATTGATGAGAAATAATTATATAATATTTAATTTTTGGAAAGATTTAATATTTTGTGGTTAGAAGAAAACGTCCCAATGCATTCTGTCTTGTAAGTGATCTGCATTTGTTCATTGGTTAGTGTAATTGCAACAGAAATATACTTACCATGAATACAAAAAGTTGTTCTTTCAAGAGGTAAGCAATTGTAGTTCCTAGATTTGTTCCTTAAATAACTGGAAAAACAACAGAATAATGCCAATCAGTTCTCTGCTTTGATACTAGTGATGGAGTATGGTAAAATCTATAGTGTAATTGTTTCCTATGGATGGGTACATGAAAATTCTGATTAAGGATGCTAGTCTGGTTAGAGGAAAATAGGCCAACTGTTTAATTCTGGTAAAAATCATGCCTGTACTGTAACAGGTCAGTTTGGGTACTCAACTCTAATGAGATGCTTGCTTTATGTATCTGTTTTGTGACTTTTTTGTTTGTTTGGTACATTACCTGTAAATCAGGAGGTTTACTACTGTTCTAAATCTGTACATTGAATTTTGGTTAGTATATGTACTGGTATAAACATGAATCCTTGGAACACTTATTATGACTAAAGTACCAGACAGGAGATTTGTATGGCTTCCTTTTTAAAGCAGTTGTTAAGATTTCGATCAAGTCTGCATGCCCGGATAGCGCTGACGTCTTGAATACAGCAGTTTGATCATATTAGTGAATCGAATCAATAGTTTGATCGTGTGGTCGACCGTGTCTGTGTGGAGGTGCGAACACTCTACCTGAATCGAATCAATAGTTTGATCCTTGTTTTTTTAAAAATAAAAAACAAATAATCTCTTTCTTGACAAATCAGTTTTAGGATACTAATTAATAATATAAAAAAATCAAATATTATCTTTTAGATTAATATTTTTTTTATCATTTATCATTTAGAGTACCTTACGTTTTAATTTATTTACTAAGTATAAATTTAAATATGAATTTTATATGCATTTTACTAAGTTCCTTCGATCATTTGTCATTCAGAGTTGTCACGTATGGATTTTATTTAGTGATTATAAATTTAAATATAATATTTGTCAAGTATGAACTTAAAATTTTTATTTTTATATGTAATGTAATAGACAGTGTTTTGTTCAAAAGATTATTTTAGTGGGCGATCTTATCTAGAAGCAAATATGCGCCGGACAATTGTTTTTAATTTTTTATCTTAATAAACGTAGATGAGCATAATAAAAAGCGAATTGCATATAGAAAAAAATAAAATTAACAGAACGAAAAAAAGAAAATAACTAAACATCACCCAATGCCATTATTGGAAACCATGCTTGCCAATTAAACAGGTAGTGAATAAATGGGCTGAGTTTGGATGATATTTAGACGGCCCATTAAGGAGCTCAAACTTTAAACCAGTTTGTATAAACCAGATGGATCCGTCTCATTCCTTATTCCGCTGTCACCTCCCGCTCCAACTCTCTCTAACCCTAAAAACCCTAAACCCCGTCGATTGTGTCTCTCTCACCTCCCGCCTCTTCTCTGTCGCGTCGGCTCCCGTAGAGGTAAACCCTATCTCTCAATTTCTCTTTTAACTTTTTTTTTTTGTCGTAAAAGAAAAACTAAATTGAATGGTGGATGGTGCAGTCGCCGGACCGAGGCATTGCTGAGGGAGAGGTGATCAAGATCCTCCATTGCTCGATTCTCTTGATACTGGTATAAGTCTTTTTTTCTCTTTCTAAGTTTTCTTTGATTTTGGGTAAACTAGCCATTAATGGCTGACTTAAGACTTGAATGCGTGCTTGTATGCTTGCTTCCTTGCTGACTCTGGAGGGTATTCTCAATTATCTTTGATTTAATTGGCCTCCGTATTTTTTTCTTTTTCTGTCTTTGTTGGTTTGACTGGAACCCTATAAGTGAGAATAAATTGTGTTTCAAATCAGCTCTAAAAAGTGTGAAGGCATTAAATTTATTTGCTTAGTCTGGAGTCTGGACTGATAATTTCTGACCAATTTTCTACTGGTATTATTGGAACCCTGCAACTTATCACTCAAAAGGAAACAATTGCAGTCTAACGGAGCACAAATTGCTTACTGTGTAGTTGGTGTGAAATGCTGCTGCAAATGTCTATTTGCCTAGTGTATAGTTGGTGTGAAAAGCAACTAATAGAACAAACTTATATCATAAATACTCTTTTCTCTTCTTATTTGGGATATTTTCTTAAATCGTAACTTTGATTGTGGTTGTTTCTTTGGAAGGCTGGATCACTGTTGTACTTGTAACACTTGAGATTCATAGCTTTTTTTTTAAAATTAAGATATCTTCATCTTAATTCTTGAAATTTGAGAAGTGATTAATTTTGTGCCACTCATTAAAGTTTGTTGCTTCTGTGAAGGTGAAAGATGACAGATATTAATAGACATGGTAATGAGGAGAATGATGGCATTGATGGGATCAATGTTTTGCCTGATGATATTCGCACACATATCCTATCTTTTCTTACTACAAAAGAAGCTGTACAGACAAGCATCTTGTCCAAAAGATGGATAAAAACATGGGCTTCTTTACCGGATCTGATATTTGACATTGAAGAGTTTGGGTGTCTGGAGAGTTTGGTTGAAGACAAGGTTGCAGTAGTTACCAAATTGGAACTACTTATGAGAAGTGTATTGGAGAAACGAGAGGCATCCTGTGTTAAAATATTTCTACTTTGGTTAGATTATGGGATTTACTGGCCTCACACTCAAGCTGTTGTCGATTGTATTGGTGATGTGATGAAGTTGTGGCCTCTAGTGTGCTTATTAGAAATGCGTTCATGTGAAAAATTGAATTTAAACACTGGTCTCTTTTTCACTTGTGCATCACTAATACACCTCCAATTGTTTCTCTCTACAACTGAAGGTGATGAGTTTGTAGCTATAGAACCCAACTCAGTAAATCTTCCGTGCCTTCAAACCCTTAGCCTTCGTGGTGTTACACTGAGCGATGACTCTTTTAAGATGCTTTTGTTGGGGTGTCCTATGCTTGAAGACTTGGTGCTAGATAATTTTTATATCGACATCATTGAGATATGTTCCAAGACTTTGAAGAAGTTGGTTTTTCAAAACCCTTATGTCTTAGGGAGATATCAGATTTCCACACCTAATCTCCTTTATTTGGATATTTTTGCGTATGCGGATATTCTGTTGCTAAATATGCCGTTGCTAGTTCATTCCTCCATCTTTATTCCTGATTGGTATGTTGAGGATTTTTGTATTACTACGGGACCCAAACTTATTCACAGCCTTTCAAATGTTGAAAGCTTAGAACTTAAATTCGATTACCTCAATGGAACGGTACTTTCTCTTTGCAATGCTTCTACTTTTGCATATACTCTTTGTTGGCCTTATTTTGGGTAGATTAGAATTAAACAAAACCTTGCTCTTGTTATATGCACTCCAATGTCTACCAAATCCTGGTACAAACCCTTATTGTTTTATTAGGACATTTAAACTAACTCGCGTTCCATCATTCAATATAAGCCTTTTAGGACTATTCACATGGTACAACAAAATTTAAATAGCATCATTATAATAAGCATTCGAAGTTCAGATACAATTTAGAATATTAAATGATGTGTTCTTCTTGGAGCAAATGCAACCTATGGCTATAATAAGCATTCGGAGTTTTCATTTGTAATTAGCTTTGTGAATTTACTTTTTTTTTTTTTTTCTATGGAACATAGTTTTAATTTTAGTATGTAATGAAAATAGGTACCGAAGAAGGAATTTTCTAATTGCTCGGTCTTCAACAACTTAAAGCGCCTGAAACTGCTGGATTGGCGTTTGGATGGCTTTGATTTTGCTCTAGTTTTCCTCCTCCACTCACCTAAACTACAAGAGCTTATCTTAGCACAATCCTGTGTAATCTCTCTCCCTCTCTCTCTCTCTCTTTTTCTCTAATTGTGTTGCTATTAGTACTTGTTCTTTTTCCATGCCTTGATTGAGGGAGGCGGTAGCCAGAAAGTCAACTAATGAGATGGTAGAAAGTTCCAAATTTATTGAATAAAAAAAAGTGACAAGCTTCGAGTATTTACAGTCAATAGTTTTACTAGGAATGGACTTGTATCATGGTTGTGTTTGGATGGTGCAAGAATAGAGCTATTCTTGGATTAGCTCCACTATTCTTATTCTTGAGTCATCTAAACACAAATTGAAAAATTGGATTAGCTCAAGAATAACTCTATTCTACTAATCCGAAGTAATGGTGGAAGAAGAAGAATAGATATAGTAGGATTAGTGATATTAATAAAAAAATAATTTTCATTCCTCTCAATTAGAATTAATTTAAATATTAAAATAATATTAAATAAAATATTTGATTAGTATTAAATAAATATAATATAATATTATATTAGTATTAAATAAATATTAGTTTAAATATTAAATATAATATAATATTAATTTAAATAATAGATTAGTATTGAATAAATATGATATCAAATATTAATATTAAATAAAATATTAGATTAAATATAATATAATATTAAATTTAATATTAAATGTAATATAATATTAATTTAGATAATAGATTAGTATCAAATAAATATAATATCATATTACATTAGTATTAAATAAAATATTATATTAAATACAATATAATATTAGTTTAAATGTTAAATGTAATACAATATTAGATTAAATATTGATTAGTATTATATCTAATATTAGATTAGATTAGTATTAAATAAAATATTAGTTTAAAATATTAAATGTAATATAATATTAATTTATATATTAGATTAGTATTAAATAAATATAATATTAATTTTAATTTTAATGTAATATTATATTAGTATTAAATAAATATAATGTTAGATTAGATTAGTATTAAATAAATATAATATCAGATTAGATTAGTATTAATAAATATAATATCATATTAGATTAGTATTAAATATAATATACTATCAGTTTAAATATTAAATGTAATATAATATTAGTTTAAATGTTAAATGTAATATAAAATTAGTTTAAATATTAGATTAGTATTAAATAAATAAAATATCATATTAGTTTAGTATTAAATAAAATATTATTCATTATTTTATTCATTCCCTTCATCGCTATTCCAAATATACAATCCAAACGACATTTTTACTGATCCGAATAGTTCAAAGTTAGCACTATTCTCAAACCACTTGGATTAGCATTATTCTCAACCACTAATCCAAAAATTGCTATTCTTGCACTAACCTTGCACAATCCAAACGCACCCGAAGTTAACAATATAGTAAAGGCCTTGTAATACTAGGTGTTTTTTTATGTTAACCCTCTCAATTAAGTCCTTATCAAATGATTTATGACCAAATGAAATATATGTAACTTATTTTGTTTTGTTAATACTGAAGTTTTGCAACATG
Organism: Carex arenaria; assembly: GCA_964058825.1. Taxonomy (NCBI): domain Eukaryota; kingdom Viridiplantae; phylum Streptophyta; class Magnoliopsida; order Poales; family Cyperaceae; genus Carex; species Carex arenaria. The sequence continues at coordinate 292,498 of CAXKVW010000189.1, forward strand.
GAATATTTAGACGAGGAGAGAACTCAGGAGGGACTAGAAGATGCATTAGTCCAGCGGGAGTTCCTTAAGACGGTAAGAATTGTAGGTTTTAAAAATGATCGATTTGTTGATCAACTGATTAACAAGTTGCTTGTCCATGTTAAGATCATTGGTGAAATTGATATAGATCCTTGTCCATGTTAGCTTGGGGGAGCTTTCATATATGACTCAGTTGTATTAATGTCATATAATATGTAATATGTTGTTGGTGCATTTTGCAAATTCCTACTAATTTGATGGTGTGGATGTAATATTGGCATTCACGGGAGCTTTAATAGAGAATTTATGTACCAGGGTTAGCTACCAGGTGATTTTTGGAAACCTGTACTTTTGGGGAATTTCAATTTCATATATGCACTGAAAAAAAGTTTCCTGAATTTCAATTTTATTATTACTCATGTTTTTTTGTTGAAGCTTGATTTCACCTTCTGCAAAATGAACCGATGAGTTGGCTTGTCAAGATTATTTTGCTAGATTTAGTAATTATACACTTAAATTGTCAGATTTATGTATTGTCTTGCGCACTTATTTTTCTGATTTTGACATTTTCTACACATTAGATCACTAGTTAAGCACTAACTTAAGTCTTCTACTGGAAGCAGCTGTAAATTGAATTATGGAACAATTAAACCCAGCTCTAGTTTCACTGTCACAACCTTGATACTGAGCTGGTACACAAGGTGGCACAACTTTTGCCAGGGGTTTAAACGGTCGGATACGGATACGGATCAGATATCGGACGAATACGAATATGGATATGAATATAATTCGGATAATTAAAAATAAATTACTAATGTACATTATAGTAAAGAATAATAAGTTACTAATTATATAATAATGTTATATTGTTTATCAGAATATATATGTATATGTAGTTTAATAAATTATTGGTATGTATATACAATTTAATAAATTAATTTAAGAGCATAGAGTATATTTGTTGTTGTTTAGGAGTTAAATAGTCGGATATGGATAGTTACGGATAGTTAAAAGTCTTATTGTATCCTTATCCGTTAAAATTTTTCGAATACTGATACAGATAGTCTCGGATATGGATACGGATCGGATAATTTAAGTAATTTTCTGGATTCGGATCTAGACGAAATCGGATAATATCCAATTCATTTACACCCCTAACTGCTGCACACTCAATAGTCGATGCTTTACATGACAAACACTAGAATTAATTCATTTGAATCTAGATGTAATTCACAAGCTGATTCCTGTACTGGAATCCACATAGCAGGTTAATGGGTTCCGGATCTGTAGACAAATTCAGCACCGCAGCATGAAAGAGCTTTTTGATATTAAAACATTAGCCTTGAACTAACTAGTTTAGCACCAGACAAAATGATGTCAAGTAAGATCCCTCGATCAAACTGTGATTAACTGAGGAATTTTGACAAACACCTCATATGCATACATATTTACCAATGGTCTCAAGAGCTCTTCTTCCTTGGAGGCCATCCCCAACTATGGCTGAGAGGTACAATTTTGGTGCCAGAAGGCAGGAGCGATGAGCAGTTGAGCACTGAAGAAGGGGAAAGAACGGGAAGAGAGTATTGATTAATCACTGGTTTTGGCTAATTGGTTATATAACTTATATATGTGAGTTATTGTAGTTTAGGAGGGTAAATACCTTGTTAAAGGTTTTGGAAGGAGAAATACGTAATTTTGCAGGCTTTGATGGGTATACGTGATATTCACCTTTTTATTTAACATCAACGGATATCTTTTTTATGATCATATACAGTCAACTGGCCAAATGCTGGATGAGATTTTCTACCTCAAAATCATAATTTAATTGGATTTGATTTTTTACGTTTTCTGGCAAGATAATTGGGTTATACTGTCAGAATGGGCGGGTTCATTGTTGGGGTAGGATGTATCATATTAGATTTTATGAATCATCAAGATTTTGCTTGCTTGTAGTTTGGATCATGGTATATAGCTTCATATATCAAGTCCTAATACATTCTAAAATATTTATTTTTTAGCACTTAAAACCTATGAGCAAAATGCCTCACTGAGATATTTTATTTCTCAATGCCATGCAGGATGATATAATTAAGCAGGCTATATATGATATTAAGGGGGCAATCTGATTATATGCTTTTGTTGAGGGTTCTTTGTGCGCTTCTTTTGATATCATGCTAATTTGAGCCTTGGATTTGCAAGCCATTAACATCTAATTAGTTCCTAACAATCACCAAATCAAATTTGAAATCTAGCTCTTAATTCATTCATGAATTAATGTGACCAATGTGGTACATCTACCGTACATATAAAAATTAATTTGATATTTAGCCCATAACACTAACAATCCATAGTTTTTGCATTCTAATTGATGTCCTGTTTGTAGCAACAAGTAATCAATCTTGTACGCACAATAAAGCCACATGAATGCATCTCTCTATTTGTCTTGAACAATAAATTTGATATTTTGAACAATAAAACAAAAGTGTGGTATTTCAAAGCTATTCTGAACAGTATTGATTGATTTATTTTTATTTTGCATCAATTTCCTTTGGCAGCGTAGAATTTGGAACTATGGAAGCATCTAAGAAACTTAGCAAGATTGTAATCATTGATATTAATACTCATATTACTAATATGATGTTTGGCCAAGGTGATAGCTGATAAGTATCCATAATTTTGTATTTTTGCTTCAATTTCATTCAAATTTTGTGCCAATTCCCATCAAATTAAAAGAGGATAAAAGAAATGAAAATGAAAATTGTGCTAATTAGTTTCATCTAAAATGATCATGTTGACGAGACATCGGGCCCTCCTTTGATTTCACAATTTACATAGAAATTTAATTATTCCAAAAAAACAAAAAATAAGAAGAAGAAGAAATCTACCACGTACTTTTCTTTTGTTATTTTTTTTTAATAAAGACTTCCATTAATTCTGATGTTTATTATTGAGATATATTTTTAGAAATTAAATATATTTTTATTGTAGAGAAGAGAGGTGAGATCCATCATTATATGCAATATTTTTTTTTAATCCAATCTGAATCCAATTATCGATCCAAATCTAATTTTATTCAATACTAACTAGAAATCTGACTTGATTTAAACCCAATGATGATCGACTCATTCATGTATAAAATTGGCATTCCAACACATTTCAATATAGAAATCCTTGATATATGGACAAAGGTTAATTTTTAATATTTTTTGGTACAGATCGACCAAAAATTACCTTAGGTATTGAAGCTACCTATTATTTTATTTAGCAACATGTGAAACTTGTTGATCCTTTTTTTTGGTAATAGTTAAGTCCATATATTTATGTTTAATTAAAACTAATTATTAAAAAATGAACAAGTGGTTATAATAAAATGTAGGAATTATTGTTCTAGTGAATAATTAATTGGAAATAGGGGTGTACATTGGATCCGATTTATTTGTTTGTCAGTTGAACCGATAAATTTTGGATTTAATGATTCAGATCGGTTGAAATTTTTGAATTAATTTAATTTTGTATAGCTAATTCGATTTAATATCTCTTATTTCGATTCAACCAAATAAATTGAAATTTATCTAGATTATTTTAAAATTTTAAATTTCATTTGATTAATCTCTCTTATTTTAATTCAATTTATATATATCATTGATATTTTTATCAAGATAAAATGTTGATTTTACCAATTTTTATAGTTGGTGGGCTGCATAAGCCGAAACAGTTCTTTTTAAATTCTTTGACCAGCTCGGTTGAATTCATTGTAGTTCTATAATTTTATCTAATATTTCATAATTTATTTTGTAATTTTCTTAAACTATCAATATTATAATTTTATGTAACTTCCAAAAATATGTTGTTGAATTAAAAATTAAATAATTTGTTAAAAAAGAAAGTTGAAATAAATATAATTTAAAACAAATTCTAACTTAAGCCATTACTTAATAGCAATCTCAAATCATATAAAAATAGTTTTCAGCTGATCCAACTAAAAATAACCAATGCCTCTTAGATAGCCTCAATATTATATTTACCTCTATTAAATATGTCCAAAGAGCATTTAGATGAAGAATTTAGATCGACATGTTGCCGAGTAAACTAGGTTGATTCATTATGAGAAATATACTTGATAATTTTCTCCTTCTTTTCATTTTTGGTTGATTTTTAGCAAATACTTCCATTATTTCCTTTTTATCATGTTTTATTGTGCCTTCAAACTTTTGGTTTCTCATTCCAAAACCCTAACTGAAAAAAAAAATCCTAATCTAAATTTATTATCCCTACCTCCCTCGCAAAGGATTCAATTGTTTTTACTGAAGATTTATGTGAAAGTTTGAATTGTCTAGGTATCTCCCCTCTCGCACATATTTCCCATTTATTGACAAAAGAATTTCTTTTGTACTTTAATAAATGATAGTAAAAAATAGTGTAGACGATGAATAAGGCAATTGTCATTTTTTTTTTTCTAATGTAGGATTTTTCTTAAATCGTGTGTATATATGATTGTGGTTGTTTCATTGGGAAGCTCGATCACGTTTGTACTTGTAGCACATGAGATTTTGTTGCTTCTTTTTATAACTAAGATATGTTCATCTTAATTATTGAATTATGAGAAGAGATTAAATCTCTGCACTCATTGAAGTTTGTTATTTTATGTGGTGCAGGAGGTGTTTGAAAAAATGATTTTGTGAAGGTGAACGAAGATGAATATCAAGGCAAATGGTAGTGAGAAAAATGATGACATTGACAGGATTAGTAGCTTGCCTGATGAAATTCTCATGCATATCCTATCATTTCTTAGTACAAGAAAGGCCGTGCAGACATGCATTTTGTCGAAAAGATGGATAAACACATGGGCTTCTGTACCGGATTTGAAATTTAATATTAAAGAGTTTGGGTTGCCAGAAATGATTGATGATGAAATGGTTGTACAATTTGTGACCAAATTTGAACTACTTGTGAAAAGTGTGTTGGAGAAACGAGAGACATCCTATGTTAATATATTTCGACTTAGGTTGGACTCATGTATTTACTGGCCTCGCACTCAAGGTGTTGCCGATTGTATTGGTGATGTGATGAAGTTGGAGCCTCGAAAGTGCTTAGTCAAATTGAGTTTGTGTGAAAATTTGAATTTAAACACTAATCTCATTTTCACATGTGCTTCACTAGTATATCTCCAACTTCGTTTCTCTACAGAAAACGATTATTTGGTAGCTATAGAACCCAACTTAGTAAACCTTCCGTGTCTTAAAACCCTTAACCTTGATGGTTTTACAATGAGCAATGACTCCTTAAAGAAGCTTTTATTAGGGTGTTCTGTGCTTGAAGAATTAGTGCTAGAAAGTTGTTATCTAGGAGGTGTCATTAAAATATGTTCCAACACTTTGAAGAAATTGGTACTTCGTAAATGTTATGAAGTAAAGAGATTACATATTTCGACGTCTAATCTCATGTATTTGGATATTATTGTGGATACAATGGATATGTTGCTAAATATGCCATTCCTAGTTGATGCCTCCATCTATCTTCATGGTTGGTATAATCAGAATAAATATGTCACTTTGGGACCCCAGCTGATTCACAACTTTTCAAAGGTCGAAAGCTTAAAACTTAAATTCGACTACCCAAAAAGAAAGGTACCTTTTCTTTGCATTATATTTGAAACAAAAATCTGCAATGCTTCTAATTAATTTTGCAGGTTCTCATTGTTGGCCTTATTTTAGGTTTTCAGAATTAAACAAAATCCTATGTTGGTGGATTAAGTCTTGCAAAAACACAATGTTTAACAGTACCGTTTTTACATTGGAATGCATTTTCATCAAATATACAATTCTTGCCATCTAATATTTTTTAAGTATAATATGTATGACAGTGTTTGTTTTGGCCACATCACTAGTGTTAATTAGTTATGTTTGAGATAGAACGCATCTTTTAAATTGCTTGGTTCTTGATGCATGCTACAACAATTTTTTTTTTTTTTGAGATAAGATGCTACAACAAAATTAAAACAACATCATTTTAAATTGATTGGTTATTGATGCTATCTGCCATAAATACATAATGATTCTTTGTTTTCAATTGTAATCAGATACAATTCAAAATCTTCAACTGTGGTTGTTGGAGAAAATACTTATTGTTATAATAAGCATCCAAAATTCTCATTTATAATTAGCTTTTGTGATTTTTCCTTTTTGTTTTTCTCTGGAACATAGTTTTAACTTTGTATTGAAAATAGGTACAAAAAAAAGATTTTTCTAACTTCCCTGTCTTCAACAACTTAAAGAGCCTGGATCTTGTGAGTTGGTGTTTCTATGTCTTTGATCTTGCACCATATTTCCTCCATCACTCGCCTAAACTACAAAAGCTCACCTTAACCAATAGAAATGTAATCTCTCTCTCTTTCTTGAATGCTACTGATACTTGCCATATTTCCAAGCTTCAATTAATTAAGGGATGAAGAAAAAATCAGTGTCAATTAATGAGCTGTTAGAAGAATCCAAATTTATCAAATAAAAAGATTACAAGCTTCGAGTACTTAATAGATAATACTATAAATAGACCAGATTAGGAAGTTAATAAGATAGTCTAGGCCGTGTAATACCAAGTGTTGTTCATATTGGCCCCCTCAATTAAGCCCTTGTCAATGAATCTATTATCAATGATATGTAACTTGTTTTGTTATTATTGAAGGCATATGTCAAAGAATTTGTAGATGAGGAGATAACTCAGGAGAAGCCGGGAGATGCATTAGTTCAACGGGAGTTCCTTAAGACTGTTAGAATTGTAGGATTTAAAAATGATAATGGATTTATTGACAAGCTGATTAGCAAGTTGCTTGTCCATGTTAAAATCATTGGTGAAATTGATATTGTTCGGCGAGATCCTTGGCCATGATAACTTGGGGGAGTTTTCATATATGACTCAGCTGTATTAATGTCATATAATATGTAATATGTTGTGGGTGCAGTTTGCAAATTCTTACTATTTTGTTGGTGCAGGGGGCTCTAATAGAGTAATAGAGGATTTAAGTACCATGGTTTAGCTATCAAGTTGGATTTTGGAAACTTGTACTTTTGGGGATGTGGTGGTACCAGTACTTGACAAGGCAATTACTATGGTGAGGTGATTTTCTTTTTTCCCTCTCTTTTGTTAGATTATTTTGTAAACTGTTGAGGCTTCTGCAATGCAACTTGTGATGATGCCACTGGACTTCAATAATATTGTCTTTCAGTAATTATCTGTATATGTTGATGTTATTATGTGCAAGGTTTGCTAATGTAACATCCTTGTTGCCAGAAACAAGTGTGCACTACACAAATTTTTTTTTTTTTTTGGGGGGGGGGGGGGGGGGGGGGGGGGGGGGGGGGGGGGGGGGATGGGGATGGGGTCTAATGCAGTCTTTTCTTTTTTCCTTGTGTAAAATAAAGAATCCGTTTTGAGACTGAAGTTATAATTTTATTTTTACAAGAAAATATTAGTAAATAATGTAAACTATATATTCCAGTTAAAAGGACCAAGAAGCAATTGGGTCCAGATCAGAAGTGGCAGGATCATAACGTAGCCATTTTTAGGCAGGATATAATAATTGTCTCTATTCTAAAATATTCCAATTTATGATTTTATTTTAGTATTTAATAACTTGTATTATTGTATGAAATCAAACGTTCTAATATTGGGAATTGGCTAAGGTGCTACGCGTAGCATAGGGGTCCTCTGTGCAACGGTTCAATATTTGAGTTTTTAAAATTCTAATAATCGATCCGAACCGTACAACATGATCTCCAAATGAATATGTACTTGCAAATCAAATTTTACATTTTTTAGAATTTTTTTTACTATTTTTTTAGATAAGTAAAAAATCACTTAATATGAATGGTACAGAATTTTCAGATCAAGTGATTTTCTATCTATCTAAAAAAATAGTAAAAAAATTCTAAAAAATAGAAAATTTAGTTTACAAGTACATATTCATATGAAGATCATGTTGAACGGTTTGGATCGGCCATTAGAATTTTGAAAAATCAAATATTGAGCCGTTGCATGGAGGTCATGTATGCTACGCGTATCATATTAGCAATTTCCCTGACATTGCCCAATTAACCTGACACATGGGCCCACGTTTCACACTCCACCATCCCTCAATCATCTTTGTAGATGATTATGTATTACAAGTTGTAGAGATCGATGAACTAATTAATGTTCAGGGGAGGCTTTAAGGGAGTATATATGTTCTGAACTTGGCATCTCTAACAAACAAATGAACTACAAGTGTGGATCTAAAGTATGTTACCATTGGTAAATATGTATGCATATGAGGTGTTTGTCGAAATTTCTCAGCGAATCACGGTTTGATCGAGGGATTGATCTTGACATCATTTTGTCCGGTGCTAAACTGGTTAGTCCAAAGCTAATGTTTTAATATCAAAAGCTCTTCATGCTTCGATGCTGAATTTGTCTACAGACCCGGAACCCGTTAACCTGCTATGTGGATTCCAGTACAGGAATCAGCTCGTGAATTACATCTAGATTCAAATGAATTAATTCTAGTGTTTGTCATGTAATGTGTCGACTATTGAGTGTGCCGCAGTTGTGCCACCTTGTGTACCAGCTCAGTGTCAAGGTTGTGACAGTGAAAATAGAGCTGGGTTTAATTGTTCCATAATTCAATTTACAAATCAACACTCATTTTAATAGATTTATTAATTAGATATGAGTAGAACTAGGGTGCTCCTAAGTTCACCCAACCTCTTGTGAACTTGACTCTAAAATATATCGAATCGACTTTAAACGATGAATCTAAACTGTTGAAATCCTTCTACCTAATGATTGATGCGTCTACATGTGAAAATTTTAAAATTTTGAATTAATTTAATATAGAGTCAAGTGGTCAAAGGAGTCCAAAAAATGAATGCATTAAAATTAATTTATAAACTTTAAACTTTTGACCACTTGACTCTATATTAAATTAATTTGAAACTTTAAAATTTTCACATGTAGACGCATCACTCATTAGGTAGAAGGGTTTCAACGGTTTGGATTCATCGTTTAAAGTCGATTCGATATACTTTAGAGTCAAGTTCACAAGAGGTTTGGTAAACTTAGGAGCACCCTAGTTCTACTCATTAGATATATCTAAGTACATGGAAGTGGGATTAATCAAAGTATGGTCCACTAAATTTGCATTTTTATAAATTTGTATGAACTTCGAACGTTCTTATTCTTAATTTATAAATTTATTTATATCTTTATTAAAAAAAAATCATTTATTTCTAATATGACTAAATTGGAATTCTAGGTATGAAAATCTTATTTGTGGAAATTAATTTGTAAGTTTTAATTTGGTTCATTATTCAAATTTATATAATTTAATTTATTATGTTTTTAATTTTCTGATTCAATTAGCAAGCAAAATTCTTTTAATTAGTTGTAAATTTTAATTGTTAGTCTAATTAATTAGTTTAAAATTTCCAGCTATAACAGTTCTTCTTCTTCTTTTTCTGTTGCACAGTCTCAGATCACAAACGAGACGACGAGAGTGTGTATGAAATGCGATGTGTCTTAATAGAAAGTACATAAGTAGAACCAATGATCTGATGTCTTAATATAAAGTATATAAGTCTTAATAGAAACATAAGTCTTTGACCAGATAAAAATAAGTCTTAATAGAAACATAAGTCTTTGAGCTAGGGGTGAAAACGGAGCCGGATTATCCGGGTGGATATCCGCTCCGAATGCACTTTAATCCGAATCCGGATTTAAACGGATCCGGATAATCCGGATACGGATTCAGATAATATTTAGAAAGTTGCAACAGTATCCGGATACGGATACGGATTCGGACAGCAATGTTTAAACGGATCAGATATCCGCATGTATCCGAACAGTGTTTTAAGTTAAAATTATTCAAAACCCATTTAAGAATTTCCGGACCCGACTCCATTACTCATTATCTGAGTTGGACCCGTCCTATTCAATAGTCAGCCTCCCCAGCTTCTTTATAGAGATTCCAGCGCAATCAAAACTTTTCTTTTGATGTTGTGGGACAAATGAAAAATAAACCGGAATTCTATATGTCGCGGGGCATTGGGCTGCTTTAATCGTCAATTGGTTCAAGCGAACCTCAAGTTTTCGATTCTTTTACTCGGGCCGTGCACTTTTTACTTTCCATTGGAAAAGCTAGTTCCCGCTCCTTGGCCCAAATCAATTAAGCAATATTATAATGTCAATTAGAGTTTAGATCTGGACCGCTGATTGAATAAAGAAACGAAGAAAATAAACTATTCAATTATGATTTTTTCATAGATCTAAATTATAAACTTAAATAAACTAACAGAAATTATTCATTTTCATATTTCAATTTTGTTAATTAGTATTTGTATCTTAAAGTTCAATTATCCGACAATTATTCGTTTTGTATCCGTATTCGTATCCGTATCCGTAGATTATCCGCTCCGTATCCGTATCCGTTTAACGTGGATTTGGTTTTACATTTTGATATCCGTTTACTATCCGTATCCGTATTCGTATCCGCTCATTGAAATGTGGATATGGATATGGTTTTACCACTATCCGCTCCGTATCCGCTCCGTTTTCACCCCTACTTTGAGCAGATAAAAAGTAAGTCTTTGATAAAAAAATAAGTCTTAACAGGAACATATACAAGTCTTTGACCAGATAAAAAGTAAGTATTTGATCAAAAATAAAACTTAATAGAAACATAAGTCTTTGACTAGATAAAAAATAAGTCTTTGATAAAAAATAAGTCTTTGATCAATAATAAGTCTTTGATAAAAAATAAGTCTTTGATAAAAAAAAAAGTCTTTGATAAAAAATAAGTCTTTGATCAATAATAAGTTTCTGGTAAAAAATAAGTCTTTGATCGAATTACAAGAGATTTTAAAAACATTGTCCATTCGTCTCAGATTTTGGCAGATTCGGATCACACACGTTTGGTTTCGCTAAAGATAATAATTTTGCAGTTCTGCTCACATCAGACAAGTGATTTATTTTGCTGATATTAGTAAGTGATGTCATTTCCAGTGTAATAAAATACAGTTTTATGCAGCGCATATGCGTATGCAGCCCACAACCACATAAAATTAGCCTATGCAGACCGCATATTAAATGTTTTATTTATTAAAAAAATATCAAATTCTTTTGAATCCAAATAATATTATTAATTGAAGCGGATCGGATATTCTGTAGCAACCGGAATTCAATCCAACTTCGAACCCAGGCAGAGTCCAATTGAGTTGTTTGGTCTGTAGTTCGCAGCCTCTTTTATAGAGTAGGGAGCAATGGTTTTCTTTTGTTCAAATGTTGTGGGACTAAAAAAATAGAAGCTTTTTCCGGACATGTGCTTTTCTCAAGTGCCAGCGCCACACATGGGAAGTGTTTTTCCTGTTCTTTGGACAGACACGGTGCACTTCTTTTCGCTGGACCATTATCCCACTTATCTGTTGGGCTTGGGCCAACAATTTATTATTATATTACTAAAGATACAAACAATGTTGGCCCAATACTTATATTAAGAAATATTGAACATGGTAGGCTCTGTAATAAAGAACGGAAATAAGTTTAATTTGAAGCCCAATGATTTTTACCAAAGGTTTTTCATTATTTTATTACTATTTTATTTAATTGTATCATGATAAAAATGCATATATAAGTCCGTATGAAAATCTGCATATGCAGCCGCATACCGCATATGCAGTATGCAGTACCCTTCCGCATACCGCATGAAAACCGCATTTTATAACACTGGTCATTCCTATGACATCACGAGTGATGTCATTCCTATGGTGATATGACATCACCAGTGATGTCATTCGTATGACATCATGTCATTCCTATGAACTCGAGTTTTTTTTATAAACCATAATTAAAAAAATATATATTCGGATTTCAACATGATTATTCGGTTTTTTATAAAACCCATAAGAAACGAGTTGGCAGTCCGTTCTCTACAGTATTTTATCCCCCATAACGGATTGCCAACTCGTTTTTGATTTTTTTTCTAGTTTTCAGTCCGGAACGAGTTGGCAGTCCGTTCTCTACAGTAACTTTTTTTTTTTAGAGTTTGTTTATAAAATAAATCAGATATTTTGTTTGATTTTGTATATTAACAATAAGATTTAATGAAACAATTTGAAGATATTTTTTTTTGTGTATTTTGACTATTTTATCATTTTATCAAATCAATGGATTAGTTTTCCATATAAAAAAATCAATAAATATATAAAAATCAATGGATTGGTTTTCAAATGTATGTATTATTTCTCTAAAATTTATTTTTTATATTTTAAAAACAAACAAATTTAATTATTTAATTGTTATTTTTATTAAAACTCATTTAATTTAAAAAGTACTTATTTTTTTTTGTAAAAGTATAAAATAAGTGTTTTATTTATGAAAAAATATGTTAGTATTCTAATTGGTCGATATTTTAGAATAATGATACATTAGTCTACTGCATGGAGGATTTAGAAGTTTATGTAACTATAATTTTTGAAAAAAAAAATTAAAATAGAGTCGATTTTTGCCATAAAAGCCGTTAGATTATGGAAAATATGTCCATTAATCATTCAGAGACATTATTTTCTAGAAAAAAAGATATCCACAGACACAAATTTTTAGTATTGTTATTGTATTTCACTTTTATATTTTCTTCTAATTTTCTTCACAGAAATATTTATTGATTTTTTTATATGGAAAACCAATCCATTGATTTGATAAAATGATAAAATAGTCAAAATACACAAAAAAAATCTCTTCAAATTGTTCCATTAATCTTATTGTTAATATACAAAATCAAACAAAATATCTAATTTATTTTATAAACAAACTCTAAAAAAAAAATTACTGTAGAGAACGGACTGCTAACTCGTTCCGGACTGAAAACTGGAAAAAAATCAAAAATAAAAAACGAGTTGGCAGTCCGTTCTGGGGGATAAAATACTGTAGAGAACGGACTGCCAACTCGTTTCTTATAGTTTTTATAAAAAACTGGGTAATCATGTTGAAATCCGAATATATTTTTTTTTAATTATGGTTTATAAAAAAAAACTCTATGAACTCAGACAAGTGATTTCATTCCATCGTTTGATTTGATGACATGGTATGTTCAGCCCGCAAAAAACCCAATCGTTCGAAACAAACAAAAGCCTTCTTAATTTATTTTACTGATCATTGATTGACGAACTATTTTGTTTTTTTATCTAATATTCTCCAGTTTAAATGTTTAAAGAAACTGAGACGTACTTTACTAATTAAAAAGTCTTCGTCCTGACATCATCTTATTTACCTATAAGTACTCAGTGCCTGCTTCTATCAACACTCCAGTCAAATACCTCCACTCCACAAAGATGCTAAATCCTTGGGTAAATTGTCTTCTTTTTTTCATTTTACAAATTATAGTTGTCCTTCTAAACTATTCAAACATGGAATCAGAGTTCCGGCCTCAGCAGACGACATTCAGTAACCCTTGTTTCAGTACAAAATGTCCCATTAAAACATGCTCCTGTTTTGAGCCTAAAACACCCGTTCACCTGCTTTGCAAGTTAGTAAGTGGTGCCGTGATTAAAGATATCTATTGCAAATCGTCGACTCATAAGCAGTGTGTAACTGCGTTTGATATGGCGAGGAGGATATGTGCTGATTCAAGTGGTAAATTTGATGGTAGTGATATTCTTCTCCGCATTATCTTAGAGATTATTCTTGATCATGATGAGATGCCTGTCGAAAATTCAAATGATGAACAACATCCTACTTAATTGATGTCGAAAAAAATAGTAAATTACGTTTTATGTCGTGCTCGTAGTACTTTTTAATTTTCTTTTTTCCTATAGGTAGGATGGTTCAATTTGCTCTGTGTGTATATATTTTTTTCCTTTTAATAACATGGGACTGAATTCTCTGCTCCCCAGGGGGCATGATTTTTCTGCCCTTGAGTCACTGAAATGTGGACCACACAAAAATTAAAAACCAATATTTAAATTTATAAACCCGTCTGGACTCAGTTGTCAGTCTCACTGGGGCAGGCGATCTCTGTCCCTAGGCTCTGTGGTTTCTTTTCTTCGGTGGAAATCTTTGTTGTGGAATTTTAGACAATATAATATTATGTTGCTTTTAGTACTGTGGTCTCTCGTGTGAGTGTTAAAAAGTGATATCAACTTTTGAGAGAAAAGGGCAAAAAAAAAAAAAAATGCCAATTGCTTATTGCATAGGCCAAATCAAAACTTTAAAAATAATTATAATTAATCCTAATCGTAAATAATTTCTTCCATACCTTCCGCGGACCTCCTACTCTATGACTGAAAAGAAATAAATTGGATTGAAAAAGAAAAACGCATTTTTTTATTATTGAAAGTTTGGCTGAAAAAGATCGAACACAAGCAAGCTTTCATAAGACAATCAGAATCGAACAACTAATGAAAAGAAGCAGAAATAGGAGCGCGTAGCAGAGCAGACAAACAATAAACAAAACAGGAATTCTAGAGCCAAAATATGGTCAAACTATTTTTTCAACATGCATGATTTCTGGAAATATGGTCAAACTATTTTTTCAACATTCATGATTTCTTAATTATAATTTATTTTATAACAGTTTCTTATTTTTTTTAGAATATTTTGTTATAATTTCTTGTAACTAATGTAAACTTGAAAATAATAATTATAAACGATCAATCATGTTACATGTGATCACATCATGATTGTCCTTCACTATTTTAGTCACGTTACATAAAAAATTTGTTCAGTGCTTCCAATTGAAGTTTCTGATCCGCAACAATTATGTGTTTTTTTTTTTCAAACAAAAAAGGGCAAGTTATTAATCAGAGAGCTTAATTTGACAATAACTAATCTCAAAATTTAAATACTAATATTAAAAAAAATTCTAATTGTATGCCGTCAATTTTTACCAATAAAATAAGCTGCCGTGCAGATATTGCCATATAGTTTTAAAATAGATGACTGTACCAACTCCGCCTTTAGAATTTATAATTTTCAAATAAAATAGTTTTACAGGCATTGTCTGCGTAGGTCCTACACCACACGGTTTGGAGCAGAAATCAGACCAATTTCCTACACCTAGTGCTACACAGCCTTGACTATCTTGTTAACTTCCAAATAATGTCCATTTATAGTATTATCTATCGATCATAAATGCTCAAAACTTGTCATTTTTTTATTCAATAAATTTGGATTTCTCCCATCTCATGAAAAAAATAAGGTGCCGGTAGTACTACCAAGAGAGAGAAAGAGAGAGAGAGAGAGTGAGAGAGAGATTACACGTCTGTTGATGTTGGTTAAGGTGAGCTCCTGTAGTTTAGGATAGTGATGGAGGAAATACAGTGCAAGATCATAGTCATACAAACCCAAATTCACAAGTTTCAGGCGCTTAAGTTGTTGAGGACTGGCCATTTAGAAAAATTCTTTTTCTGTGCCTATTTTCATTACAAAGTAAAATTAAAACTATGCTCCAGATTAAAAAAAATATGAAGGAAAATCACAAAGTTAATTACAAATGAGAACTTCGAATGCTTATTATAGCCATAGGTTGCATTTACTCCAAGAACACATATCATTTAATATTCTAAATTTTATCTGAATTACAGTTGAAAAACAAAAATCATCGTGAATCTATGGCAGATAACATCAAGAACCAATCAATTTATAATGATGTTATTTTAATTTTGTTGTACCATGTGAATAGTCCTGAAAGGCTTATACTGAATGATAGAACGCGAGTTAGTTTAAATGTCCTAATAAAACAATAAGGGTATGTACTGGGATTTGGTAGACATTGGAGTGCATATAACAAAAGCAGAGTTTTGTTTAATTCTGATTTACCTAAAGTAAGGCCAACAAAGAGTATATGCAAAAGTAGAAGCATTGCAAAGAGAAAGTACCATTCCCTCACTGTAACCATATACAAGCCGTAAGCTTTCGACATTTAAAAGGCTGTGAAAAAGCTCGGGTGCCCTAGTAATATATATATCCTCATCACACCAATCAGGAATATAGATAGAGGCATGAACTAGCAACAGCATATTTAGCAACGAAATATCTCTCGTACCCACAAAACCATCGAAAAAACTTGGAACCACAAAAATATCCAAATAAAGGAGATTAGGTGTGGAAATCTGAAATCTCATTACGCCATAACAGTTTTGAAGAACCAACTTCTTCAAAGTCTTGGAACATATCTCAATGATGTCAATATAACAATTAGCTAGCACTAAGTCTTCAAGCACAGGACACCCCAACAGAAGCCTCTTAAAAGAGTCATCGCTAATTATAACACTAGCAAGGTTAAGGGTTTTAAGGCATGGAAGATTTACTGAGTTGGGTTCTATAGGTACAAAATAATCATCGGGACTTGTAGAGAGAAACAGTTGGAGGTGTATTAGTGATGCACAAGTGAAAAAGAGACCAGTGTTTAAATTCAAGTTTTCACATGAATATACAAGTACTAAGCACTCTCGAGGCCCCAACTTCATCACATCACCAATACAATTGACAACAGCTTGAGTGTTAGGCCAGTAAATCCCAGAATCCAAGCAAAGTCGAAATCTGTTAACACAGAATGCCTCCCGTTTCGCCAACACACTTTTCATAAGTAGTTCTAATTTGGTAACTACAGCCATGGCTTCATCAAAACTCTCTGGCAACCCAAACTCTTTCATGTCAAATTTTAGATCCAGTACAGAAGCCCATGTGTTTATCCATCTTTTGGACAAGATGCATGTCTGCACAGCCTCTTTTGTAGTAAGAAAAGATAGGATACGTGTGCGAATATCATCAGGTAAAAAACTGATCCCATCAATGCCTTCATTCTCCTCATTACCATGTCTATTAATATCTGTCATCTTTCACCTTCACAAAAGCAACAAACTTTAATGAGTGGCACAGAATTAATCACTTCTCAAATTTCAAGAATTAAGATGAAGATATCTTAATTTAAAAAAAAAGCTACAAATCTCAACTGTTACAAGTACAACAGTGATCCAGCTTTCCAAAGAAACAACCACAATCAAAGTTACAATTTAAGAAAATATCCCAAATAAGAAAAGAATAAAAAGTGTTTATGATATATGTTTGTTCTATTAGTTGCTTTTAACACCAACTATACACTAAGCAAATTAACATGTGCAGCAGCTTTTCACACCAACTATACAGTAAACAGTTTGTGCTCCGTTAGACTGCAGGTGTTTCCTTTTGAGTGGTAAGTGGAAGGGTTCCAATAATACCAGTACAAAATTGGAGAGAAATTATCAGTCTAGACTAAGCAAATAAATTTAATGCCTTGACACTTTTTAGAGCTGATTTGAAACACAATTTATTCTCACTTATAGGGTTTCAGTCAAAACCCAATATATCAATCCAATTAACATAACAGTACTACCCATTAACATCAGTTCACAGTGTATGAATACCTTTACTGTACATATTCATTATGCAATTTACAAATTCATGTTTCTAAAACTTATACAATTTTGACCATGCCCCAGATCTCAGATGGCATCAAGAATAAATCTCAATTTCATAAAATTCACATACTATCAACCAGTCAAACCAACAAAGACAGAAAAAGAAAAAAATAACTGAGGCCAATTAAATCAAAGATAATTAAGAATAACCTCCAGAGTCAACAAAGAACCAAGCATGCAAGCACGCCTTCAAGTTTTAAGCCAGCTATTAATGGCTAATTTACCCAAAATCAAAGAAAACTTTAAAAGACAAAAGTACTTATAATACCAGTATGAAGAGAATCGAGCAAAGGAAGGGGTCTCGATCTAGCGCCTATCCCTCAGCCCTTTCTAGGTCCGGTGACTGCACCATTCACCATTGAAGTTACTTTTACTTTTGAGACAGAATTGTAAGACAAATTGAGAGAGAGAATTTACCTAGAGAAGGTAGCGAGACCGAGAGAGAAGCGGCACACGGGGAGTTGAGTAGAGAGAGGCGTCGAAGAGGAAAGGAGAGAGACACGACCGAGGGAGTAGAGTAGAGAAGAGAGGCGGCGAAGAGGGGTGGAGAAGTGAGGGTAGAGAGCGGGAGGTGAGCAGAATAAATCTGCTGTTATTCCTTGTTATTGTATCTCAACCATTCAAAGTTTTGTACGCACGAATCGTAAGGAAGTTCTTTTTATGTGCGAATCTCGACAAAGTTTAACGGTTGAGAACGGAATAACAGGGTCCTGTTATCCCTTAGTTGGGAATAACAGTAGATATATTTCCCGAGGGGAGATAGGAGATGGATCGGTCTGATTCTCAAGTACTGCTAGGGCTTCTAAACGGGCCGTCCAAACTCGGCCCGATCACCAATTAAGATAATTGTAAAAAAATATTCTGAATGTTTTCATCTATGTATGAATTTAATCGCACAGATTATACAAACAAATGCGTATACCAACATAATATAATGAGGAGAGAACAAGTTACAATAAATTTAAGTTACAACAAAGTTACAATAACAGTTTTTTTTCATTTTCAAAGTCCAAATCGTCGATCCAAACCTTTCAATATGATTATCTAAATAAAATGTACTTCTTGATCAAATTTTATATATTTTTTTAAACTTTTTACTATTTATTAAGTATTTTATAAAAACTAGTCAAATTCAGACCATTGAATTTTGTACCCATCTTAATAAATAGTAAAAAATTCAAAAAAATATAAAATTTGATCCGGAAGCACATTTTATTAGATAATCATGTTGAACGGTTTTGATCGACAATTTGGACTTTGAAAATGAAAAAAATCATTGTTGCAACTTTGTTGTAACTTGATATCTCATATAGTATAATACATGTCACAAAAACAGAGAGATGCATTCATGCGACTTGATTATATGTTTACATGGCGAGCTTTTTTTGGGGTACAAAATGACGACATATAATTTGATTTTTTTAAATATTATTACTTTTCTAATGTTAGTTATTGTCAAATTAAGTACTCTAATTTAAAATTGGTCTTTTTTGTTTGAAAAAAAAACACATAACTGTTCCTGATTAGAAACTTCAATTGAAATTTTGAGATAATAAACGAAGTTTTGTTGAACTTTTGACTAAGTCTGCTTCTGAACTATGTTGTGGAAATCATACTCTCTATCTCTTCACGAGTTTTCCGAATAGGAGGTCATACGCTGAATTACAGAGAAGGAAAAAATGTGACGTGACGTGACTCACACGTTGTGGTTTGTTCATGTCACGGCATGTGACCAAATTTTATTTTTACGTGATGTGACTAAAGTAATGGAGAACAATCACGTCACTCGAATCATCACGGTGTGATCACATGTGACGTGACTGATCGCATTTAATTATTATTTTCAAGTTTAAGCTATTTCAAAGAAAATTATAACAAAATATTATAAAATAAATTATAATTAAGAAATCATGCATGCATGTTGAAAAATTTGTGACCCAGTCAATTTGTGTGATGTGATGTGGTGGAGGACAGTCACATCACGTGATCAACACATGTGATGTGACGTGACTAGTTTTCTTCTCTACATTGAAATCGGAGTTTCCTAGTTGTTTAAAATTAAAAAAAAATGCATCGACGTATTAACACAAAAATATCAATAGTGTGCCAATGTTTATATCCTGATTAATTCTGATAGTAGTGCATATTAATTTCATTGTAAAATATTTATGCGACACGTATATTACATTCATGTTTCGGTATTTGTTGAATTCACATATGAAAAAGTTTTTTATGTGCAATTTGCTCTACAGTTGGGCCTCTTTTGTTAGATTCAACTATTGGTTTGGTGTAGGGCTGTACAAAATCATAATTAACAACTTGAGTTACACAAAATTCATCATAACAAATTTTGTGTCCTTCTAAATGACTTATAAGCTGTTGTTTGAATTGTTTGTGTTTAGATAAACTTTTACTAGTATATAACTATAAATAAGAAAATTGACTAATCAAACGAGTTATAAACAAGTTGTGAGCCAACTCGAGTTGATCATAATGAGCTGAACTTTGAGTTAGCTTTATAGCTTGTTATTACCATCCTAATTCAAGTTGACTCTCTCATTATCTAAATAAGCTGAGCACGAGTTGGAGGTAACTCGCTCAAACTCAGCTCATTTACGGCCCTAGTTTTGGTGTACATTGCTTTGACCATATTTCGGTTCTAGAATTCCCTGTTTTGTTTATTGTTTGTATGCTCTGCTCTGGGCTTCTATTTCTGCTTCTTTTCATTAGTTGTTGGATCTTTTTTTGTTGGTAAATTCTGATTGTCTTATGCAAGCTTACTGGTGTTCCATCTATTTCAGCCAAACTTCAATAATAAAAATTGCGTTTTTCTTTTTTCATTCCAATTTCTTTCTTTTCTGTCACAGAGTGGGAGGTCCTTGGGAGGTATGGAAGAAATTATTTACGATTAGGATTCATTCTAATTATTTTGGAAGTTTTGATTTGGCCTATGTAATAAGCAATTGACATATTTTTTTTTTTTTTGCGCTCTTTTCTTTCAAAACGTGATGTCACTTTTTAACACTCACACGAGAGACCACAGTACTACAAGAAACATAATATTATATGAGTAAATCTAGAGTGTGTGCTCACTAAGAGGGTTTGGCGAGCACAATTCCAAAAATACATTGGATCGGCTTCAAATGACGAATCCAAACCGTTGAAATCCATGTACTTCGTGAGTGATGCATGTACATGCAAAATTTTAGAAGTTTCGAATTCATTTGCTACGAGGTCAAGCAGTTAAAGTAATGATGAAAAATGAATATATAAAACAACTAATATAATAACTTATTAAAATATTCATTACTTTGATCGCTTGACCTCGTAGCAAATGATTTTGAAACTTTCAAAATTTTACATGTACATGCATCACTCACGAAGTACATGGATTTCAACGGTTTGAATTCGTCATCTGAAGCCGATCCGATGTATTTTTGGAGTTGAACCCTTTTGGTGAGCACGCCACACCCTAGATTTACTCGTATCATATTGTCTAAAATTCGACAACAAAGATTTCCACCGAAGGAAAGAAACCGCATAGCCTAGGCAATTAAATACCGACCAATAACCTGACCATTATTGAAAAGTATATAACATCACATAGAATATATATAGTGATGTTACTAAAAGAAAATAACACACACACTGCAAATTGAACCATCCTACTTACAGGAAAAAGAAAACTAAAAAAGTACTATGAGCACGACAGAAAACGTAATTTACTATTTTTTTCGACATCGATTAAGTAGGATGTTGTTCATCATTTGAATTTTCAACAGGCATCTCATCATGATCGAGAATAATCTCGAAGATAATGCAGAGAAGAATATCACTACCATCAGATTTACCACTTTCACTTGTTGAATCAGCACATATTCTCCTTGCCATATCAAACGCAGTTACACATTGCTTATGAGTCGACGATTTGCAATAGATATCTTTAATCACGGCACCACTTGCTAACTTGCAAAGCAGGCGAATGGATGTTTTAGGCTCAAAACAGGAGCATGTTTTAATGAGACACTTTGTACTGAAACAAGGGTTACTGAGTGTCGTCTGCTGAGGCGGGAACTCTGATTCCATGTTTGAAAGAATGAAAGTAAGTTGATAATTTAGAAGGACAACTACATTCTGTAAAATGAAAAAAAGAACACAATTTACCCAAGGATTTAGCATTTTTGTGGAGTCGTTAATTGTGTTGAGTGTTGATAGAAAGCAGGCACGAGAGAATTAAGTACTTATAGGTAAAAAAGTCAAACAATGGAATGGCATCAATTAATGATACGTAAGCAAACAATGCCATTAATAACATCACGATAACAATGGAATGACGGACACACTTGTCTGATGTAAATAAGTCAAACAATGGAATGGTACATGGGATCTCCTGCGGCAGTGGTCTATTATAGCATATATGTGTGTGTGTGTGAGTGATTACATGAGCTAGCCACCAGCCAGTTATCCTATGTAATACGAATAACTCCAATTAAATTCTAAAATACTACTCTATGAAGAAACTATTCCACAATATCTATATGTGGGCTTTCTGATTTGAGATAAAACATATAATGAATGCAACTTTTAATTCTTTGAAAACTTATGTTTATCACATTCAAATCAAGTGCATCAGTCCTCATAATTTTGATAAATCAGTGTCATTGTAAACCTTGTTTAACAGAGGTCCATAGACACGCACCCAACACCCGTCCTGCCGCATGCTGGAGGGCTTGTGTTAGATTCAAAAAATAAGTGCTGAAAAAGGTTGTCCTCAAGAAAAAGAGCATTTAAACTCTAAAATATCACTGCAACCCCTCAGAACTAGAATATTATTACGTATCTTAATGGGGGATTTTTTTTTTTTTTTGTCTAGACCATATTTTTTTTTAAAATAAAATATAAATATGTTCAATAGAGTGTCAGCAAGCTTACATGCTTAATTGTAAGTGGGTGTTACATCCTATCCTTGCAAGCTAGGAACAATTGTTGTAATAAAATTCATGCTGTGTATTATATACTTTTTTTTTTTATTTTGTGTGCTTTTATTATGTCTATTTTTTAAATATTTAATAACAAAAGTTATTAAGTACGAAAGTAAAAGTACGAAATGGGAATTATATTATTTTCTTTGTATACACAAAAGCTTAAAAAAGATAGAAGAAACAATTATTATATCCTCTTTATCTCATAAAAGGATATCCTTGGGTTTCATTTGCTGATTAAGAAGACGAGACTATGATCCTGGAATAGTTTATATTATTAATTTACTAATATTTTCTTGTAAAAATAAAATTATAACTTCAATTTCAAAACAAGTTCTTTATTTACATGAGGAAAACAAAATGGTAAGAAAAGACTTTGCATTAGCAAAACAAAAGATAAATTTATATAGTGCATATACTTCAAACAAGGTCATAAGAACAAAACATTACAATTATCAGCAAACTTGGCACATAATCACATCAAAATATAAAAATAATTACTAAAAGACAATATCATAGAAACCCAGTGGGCATCAATACAACACAATCTGCATTGCATTGCAGAATCTTCAACAGTTTACATAATAATCTAACAAAAGAGGGGGGAAAAAGAAAATCACCTCCATAATAATTGCCATGTAAGTGTAAGGTACTGGTACGAAACCATCACAAACCCCAAGTTACCAACAACAACTATCTTATGGATCAATAACAATATCACCAATGATCTTAACATGAGTAAACAACTTGTTAATCAGCTAATTAACGAATCCATTATTATTTTTAAATCCTACAATTCTAACCGTCTTAAGGAACTCCCACTGGACTAATGCATCTCCTGGCAATAAAAGAACCAATAAAACCAAGGAAAATTGTGTATCAGACACAATATCATACTGGTACATTGATACCAGCTGTATCAGTTCTGTACTTGTAAACAACAAGAACGAACCAAACAAACCATATTTTCAACTGAAAATGAAAGGAGGGAAGTTTAGACTTTCAAATTTAAGTTGAACAAGCAAAATGCTGTGAGTAAAGGCTTTTTAATTAAATAGATCATTATCTACCAATAGTAGTACGTAATTGAAAACATAAACTATGAACTTTCTCTTTCAACCAATAGCAGTATAAGTAGCCTGCACATATCAAAAATCCTAATTTTTGTACAGACAACATAATTCGAAGAGAGGGGAAAAACCTAACTAACCAAAAATCCTAAGTTTGAAAGAAGCAATAAGTGTTTTTTTTTGTTTTTACTTGCCTCCCCTCCATTACCCCTCTCTGGAGCACAGTCCTCCAGGGGGGAGAAATCTACCTAAACAATTCAATCTTTCAAAGAAATCTTCAGTAAATACCTTCAAAATTCTCTTCGAGGAAAGTAGTTGCCAGATCTGACCAGAGAAAGCGGAGGAGAGAGAAGGGGAGAGCAAGTGTCTGATTTGGGATGGAAAGGAGATAGTACTCCCTCTCCCCGCCTTCTCTTTAGTTCTGTGCTACTGTCTCCATCCAGGATTTTGGAATGAGAAACGAAAAGTTAAAAAGTAAAGAAATGTGGAACGGGTTCCCTCTGCATTAACTCAAAAGGGAATTTCTGGATCTCATTTGGGATGGAGAGGAGATAGTACTCCCTCTCCCCGCCTTCTCTTTAGTAGTTTTGTGCTACTGTCTTCATCAAGGGTTCTGGAGTGAGAAACGAAAAGTTAAAAATGAATTTTTTTCCGTTTTATCTCACTTTCCCCTTTTTATATTCTCTGCAAGTGGCACCTTTCAATATTTATTTATAAAATAGCTTGATAAATAAGGGATGCAAAATCTTGTGGTACCTTTCACAAAGTGGAGCGAGGCGTGTCGGATAGCATCGAGAATTCACTCACATCCTCCCAAAGAGAATCTCAACTTTTACTTTTATTTTAGGGTAGTGTTATTCTGAGGGCTCACTTTCAAATAATGAGGGCATAATGAATTTTTTCTTCTGTTATACCACCTTTGTTTCTAATGAGTGATTTCCTAATTTTTTTTCTATGTTCTAAACTTAATTACTCTTTATAAGAAAAACTATTTAATAAAGTGAAAGAAATAGCTGTTAGATTTAGGCCTCTTTGTTTATGGATATAAATAAATTGGCATGGACAAATTTTATCTTTCATGGCTTACATTCATATGGGGTTAATAAGTATAAATCAGAAACTTATAACAAACAAATTGCACGCATCATTTAACAAATAAAAACTAATTAAGTTGAACCAAATCAATAAATGAACCTAAATTTTAAAACATAGCCTACTTAACTAGCACTTGTGTAATATGATTTTTTTTTGTTCAAAAATACATTTAATTGATATTTTAAAAAATATCAAGCATTATTTAAATTGAAAAACTAAATTTGTGGATGTACTTTTCATTTTTTATAAAAACACATCTATTACATTATGACCGATTTCAAAGATGTTTACCCCTTCATCAAATGTTTTCAATTTTTTAACAGTGCAATTTTAATGATTTTATGATAAATTACTAATTAATTTTAAATTGACTCAAATATCAAAACGATATTAATTTAAAATAGCAGCCTCCTTAAATATTACAAATTGAATGTTTAAAATAGCAACCTCCTAAAATATAACACTTTCTAATTTGTCTTGAAATATTCAATACAAACAGTAACAATTAAATATCTTTCATCTACTCAAACTAGAAAACCAAAAATCATAGCTTATTTGCTTTAATATTAAGATCAAGGGACACGATCTTGTCATGTTTTTCAATGGAACAAATCTCTGATTATGCCACGTAGATAGATTCTAAAATGGATGGAGCTAGAATCCTATGGGGTCGTTCGGCAACAAAGGATTAAGAGCTTAAGGAGTGCTAAGGAACCGACGTTTGGTTGTCTTAATCCGTGGGTGAATGATTAAGTGTTTAAGGAAGGGATAGGGGTGCCTTAAAGTTCAGGCAGAAGATTAAGATCCGTGCAAAATGAGGCTAAAGGAGGTAATCTTAATCCGTGCTAAGAAATCGGTGTTCTATATAATTAAGCTGCTAAAGAAGCTAAAGGAAGCAGATTAAGTCTTAATGAGGCTTAATCCTCTCCAGCCGAACAGCACCTATGTGAATATGGAAAAAAAATGATATATTTGATAAGAACCATGTACTGTTCATGCTATTTTTTTTAATGCATTAGTAAAAATTAATTAACTTTTTTTTATTGACAATCCGAAGCAAAAACAGAAGATAATTATTGAGGGTAGAATTGATAATAAGATAAAAATAGATTCCTCACCTTTAATGTAGTGTTTTGAGACCTGCAAATAGCACCGCCCTTATTTTAACTTTGTACGACCGACTCTCAAAGCGACTGGAGTAAATCACAAACCGAAAAGTGAAGGGAATCTTTTACTCTCTTTTTTTTATTTAAAGCCCGTAGGCAGAATCTTTTACTACTCTTCCTAGAAACGACCTGATTGGCTTTATTGATTGTGTAGGGCCTACGCAAACAATGCCTGCACAACTTTTCTTTTTGAAAAAGATAAATCTAAGGTACATTTGATACCGAATATTATGGTCATTTCTATTTTAAAACTAAAAGACAATATTTGCATGGCGAGCTTTGTTTTTTTTTTTTTTTTTAACAAAATGACGACATACAATTAGATTTTTATTTTTTTAAATATTAGTAATTAATTTTAGAACGTTGGTTTTTGTCAAACTAAATTCTTTGATTGACAATTAAGTTGTAGTTTTTGTTTGAAATAAAAAAAATACATAATTACTGCAGATTAGAAATTTCAACAAAAGTTTTAAAATATATTAGTATTTTGTGCCCTGAATAACAAACTTGGGTAAAGATTTTAACAGCTTAGTTTTAGCTTCATGCAACGCTGTTTTGATTTTATTATCCATGCGCTACATGAAATAAAAAAATGCTCTATGAAAATCTTTACCACCAAATTTTGTGGAATTGAGGTCCTAGATGATAATAGACAATAATGACGGTTCATTGTAATTTCATTTAATTAATACAATGATAAGTAAATAGAGAAATATTATCAGTTAATATCTTTAAATACATATTGTAATTTTGTTATGCTCACCTAATTATGATATATCAATATTAAATATTCACTTTAATAGATCGATTTTGCTATAATTCACTCAATTAGCAATTTTATTCAAATTGTACTGATAATTATTAATGAGAAAAAAATTAGTATTTATATCGAACCCTTTAAATAAAATTATATTCCAATAATTATTCACTAGAAGAATAATTCCTACATATTACCATAACCATTTGTGCATTTTATGTTTAATAATAATCTCATGAAAAAAAAAATATTGCATATAGACGCCACCTCACTACGATAAATATTTTTAATTTCTAAAAATATATCTAAAAAGTAAATATTGAAATTAATGGAAGTCTTTATTAAAAAAAACAAAAGAAAAGTACACGGTTGATCTCAACTTGTTCTTATTATTATCTCTCTTTTTTTTGGAATAACTAAATTTCTATTTAAATTGTGAAATCAAAGGAGGGAACGATGGACTAGCACAGTAACATGGAATGCGTTATTTTGCCATTTTCGAATCGAACACCAAATAAAACGCAAAAAAAACGTATAATACGTTTTATTCACTAATAAAACACGAATAACGAATTATTCACGAAAAAAAGCAATTTTTTTTTCCTTGTGGTATCGATCATTCCAAAATTATACCTAAATTATTTCCGAATTATAATAGTAAAAATAAAAATAAAAATAGTAATAATAATAATAATAATCATCATCATCATCATGATAATAATAACGTACATATAATTTTTATGGTACACATATATATTTGAATTAGATTATTCAAATTAACAATAATTATGGATATGTTTTTAAGTATTTAGATAGGCATATGAAATTAGAGTTTCATTTTAAAAGACGTTTGGCCTTTCATTAAACAATTTAATTTTTTTTTCCACATTAGACTTCTAATGACTTCACCATAAATTACCAACAAAATTTAAAATTGATTTAAATTTTATACACATTCTATAATAATTGAAAGCACATCTATACAATTTTATTTTTATAATTTAAATTAAATGAACCATATAAACATTAGAAAGAAAACGGTACATGGTCACAAAGGATCCTCCCTGACCGGTTACACTCTGCTTTATTATATCTTTCTTACAGCACAAGCACACACCTCTCTCTCTCTCAATTTGGTTGTAGTGGCTACCAAGTTTTGTATTAATTAAAAAGTAACCAACATCATATATAGCTAAAGGTTCCTCTCTTTCTCACTCACTCACTCACTCTCTCTCACAAAGGTTCCTCTCTTTCTTACAGAACAAGCAGCACAATTTTCTTCAACTGTACATATATAGCTAAAGTAGAGGAAATATTATAAAAACTACTTGGTCTGATCATAAAGATCAACGCATATCTTTAGAAGAAAAGCAGCAGCAATGGTGATCATCAAACCCTGGAGGATGCCAATGACCAATTTTGTCACATTGGCCCACTGTTCATTCATCGAAGGGCTCGTAAGTAATGCTATCCAACTCAAACACAATGCGATAGTATATACGAGAACAAAGACACCAACACGGAAATAAACATCGCCATGTTCATCCCCAGTATACAAAGCATAAACTGATGATAACATAACGATGCAAGCATTCGTCACACCAGTCAACATGCTCGGGATCTCAGGTTCTTCGTTGATGTAGTTCGGGTCTGGGTTAACTCCTGCTCCAGTGAAGAGCAACGCCGCTTGGTATCCAACTATGACAACCAATATAGGCATCAGGACCAACAAAACCAACCCATCAAGGAATTTACCACCAAGTGTCATTGCAGCTGTTGCTGTAAGAAACAGCATGGAGTATTTCATAAACTTGAATATAAATAGTAATTTAGATCTCACGGTAAGCAGCAACAACTCCAAGGGCATTGCGGTAACCATCATCGATAAAACTCCCAGTATTGATGCCAAGAATGTGACCGAAATATCAACCGATGGAACTTGGTTAACCCGCAATGAGGGATTCTTGTAGTACTCAAAAACTACAGCTAGGTGCATCGAAAAATCACCTCCAACTGTCAAATACGCCACATCACAGCAGTTCTTCATGGCCGATTCAAAAAATTGATCATCCCTGGGTAGGTGGTTGGTGCCATTTATTCGACTTCCGGCATAAGCAAGCATGCCTATGACGAATGGCACGACAACCAGAAAACAACCTAACAATGCATTTACCCGGTTCACAAAAGTCAAAAGCATAACATTGGTGCACATTAGGCAAACCCCACCGAATGACACAAGCGCAACATGAGGCATGTATTGCCAGTTTGTGAGGTTAACTTGGTGATACATGTAATTAACATAAAGCCATAACACGTAACCAAAAACCAATGTCAGGATGAGGAAGAGAGCAGTTGTTAAGGTTAGAGAATCACGTGGCTGTTTGACGATGTCGTTGTATCCGCCGAGTGCTGCCACAACTATTACACCAAAGGCTGCCATCAAGGCCTTTGCAAGGATGTCAACCCGTTCTAAGCATGGCTTCATGGTTTCTCTGCTTGGTTCTCTCTGGTCATAGATGAAAACCATATATTGATTAGTATTAAATTAGTACAAATCAAGAGAACATACATCATAATTTAGGGAAAAAAAAAGATTACGAGTTTACAACAGCCAAGAGTATTAGTTATTTTTATAAATTATGCATGGAACATACATCATAATTTAGAAAAACAAATTGAATTATCTTGATCGATCTGCAAAAAAAAAAAAAAACATAACAAGCATCTAAAGGGAGAAGAGAAGAACCATTCAGAAGAGATCAGAAGAAAACAAAAATTGAAGCATTTTGTACTTATATTTACCAAAGGAAGAAGAGAAGAATTCATCAGAAAAGAATTAGTTCTTATTCTTCTTCTTCTTCTGTCAGAGAGTATCAAAGGAGGCAACACGAGAGTGTCTATATATCGGGCTCCAAACCATGCATGCTATAACAAATAAATCTTTTTTGTTTTTTAAAAGAAACGCAATCATGTTTTTGTTTTTTTATATAAAGGGGGAAGAGAAGAACCAATGAGAAGAGAGAGAAAACAAAAATTAAAGCATTTTGTATATTTGCCAAAGGGAGAAGAGAAGAATTCATCAGAAAAGAGAGGAAAACAAAAATTGAAGCATTTTGTATTAATATTTAGCAAAGGGAAAAGAGAATAATTCATGAGAAGAGAGTTACTTCTTCTTCTTCTTCTGTCAGAAAGTATGAAGGAAGGCAACCATGCATGCAATAACAAAGAATTTTTTTTTTTATCTTTTAAAGAAAAGAAACCCAATCATAGCATTTTGTATATTTGCCAAAGGGAGAAGAGAAGAATTCATCAGAAAAGAGAAGAAAACCAAAATTGAAGCATTTTGTATAACTATTTACCAAAGGGAAAAGAGAATAATTCATGAGAAGAGAGTTAGTTCTTCTTCTTCTTCTGTCAGAGAGTATGAAAGGAGGCAACCATGCATACAATAACAAAGAAATCTTTTTTTTTTCTTTTAATGAAAAGAAATCCAATCATAGCATTTTGTATATTTACCAAAGGGAGAAGAGAAGAATTCATCAGAAAAGAGAAGAAACAAATATTGAAGCATTTTGTATAACTATTTGCCAAAGGGAAAAGAGAATAATTCATGAGAAGAGAGTTCTTCTTCTTCTTCTGTCAGAGAGTATCAAAGGAGGCAACCATGCATACAATAACAAAGAAATCTTTTTTTTTAAAAGAAAAGAAACCCAATAATGTTTTTTTTTTTCCGATTGGAATATATGGGTCTTGATAAAAAATAGATTGGAATACTGATGACTTGCCCTGCAAATCTACAATCAAAGAAATAGGAGGCTTGTCAGCCTTCTTCAAAAATAAAAAATAAAAAGATTGGAATATGGGTTACATCAGTCTTTAATTTATTGCGGAAAAAATATTTAAATTATGTATGGAACATACATCATAATTTAGAAAAACAAATTGAATAAGAATTGAATTATCTTGATCGATCTGCAAAAAAAACATAACAAGTATCTAAAGGGAGAAGAAAAGAACCAATGAGAAGAGAGAAGAAAACAAAAATTGAAGCATTTTGTATATTTACGTACCAAAGGGAGATGAGAAGATCTAGAATTCATCCTATTCATCAGAAAGGTTACTTCTTCTTCTTCTTCTTCTTTTTCTGTCGCACAGTCGCAGAAAAGAGACGACGAGAGTGTATGAAATGCAACTATACAATTAAGTATTAACCCTTCTATATACAGTGAAAGTTCGAATCTCTATGAAATCCAACTGTTAAACCGTTAAGTAAAGCTAGCACATTTGTTTTAGCCCAAAAAAAGCAAAGCGGACTTGTTTTAATTAGCCAAAAAAAAAGTAAACTTGCTAGCTCTTTGAATGTTTTTCTGGTGGAAAAATATGCGCTTGTTTTAATAAAGTAAAATTGTTAGCTCTTTGAATGTTTTTTGGTGGAAAAATATGCGCTTGTTAGCTCTTTGAATGTTTTTTGGTGGAAAAATATGCGCTTGTTTTAATAAAGTAAACTTGCTAGCTCTTTGATGTTTTTTTTCGAGGAAAAATATGGGTCATGTTCATATTCAATTGATAATAGCCGGTTACAAAGTTGATTTAGTGCGGCATTAAAGTATACGCTTATTTCTTCCTTCCTTATTCACTGTTGAACATTATATGGTGATGAAGAGAAGCAAATTAAAAGAAGTAAAGAAAGAATTAAATTAAGCAACAGGATATGGACCTCCCGTAGATCCTCAGCATTTTAAATCAAATTAACCTGCAGGTTTTTCCAAAATATAATATGCTTTTCATGGGCTCAAATACCCCATTGTTTCATGCCCAAATCCCACCCCATCATCTTTATCTTCAATTTTAAAGTTCAAACAGACAATCTGAATCTCTCAACATGATATCCACGTTAAAATTTAATTAAAGACCAAATTTTATATTTCTTGGAAACATTTTACTATTTTTTAAAATAGGTAAAAAAAATATTGTTTTTAGATGATCCACAATTTCTTAAAAAACCGTGATTTTGTACCTAATTATGATATATCAATATTAAATATTCACTTTAATAGTTCGATTTTGCTATAATTCACTCAATTAGCAATTTTATTCAAATTGTAATGATAATTATTAATGAGAAAAAAAATATTTATATCGAACTCTTCAAATAAAATAAAATTCCAAGAATTATTCACTAGAACAATAATTCCTACATATTACCATAGCCATTTGTGCATTTTATGTTTAATAATAATCTCATGAAACAAAATAATATTGCATATAGACGCCACCTCACTACGATAAAAATCGATTTAATTTCTAAAATATATCTAAAAAATAAATATCGAAATTAATGGAAGCCTTTATTAAAAAAAACACAAAAGAAAAGTACACGGTAAATCTCAACTTGTTCTTATTATTATCTCCTTTATTTCTTGGAATAATTAAATTTCTATGTAAATTATGAAATCAAAGGAGGGCACGATGGACTAGCATAGTAACATGGTATGCGTATAATTCGTTATTTTGCCGTTTTCGAATCGAACACCAAATAAAACGCA
Source organism: Carex arenaria (assembly GCA_964058825.1). Classification (NCBI taxonomy): domain Eukaryota; kingdom Viridiplantae; phylum Streptophyta; class Magnoliopsida; order Poales; family Cyperaceae; genus Carex; species Carex arenaria. Next base: position 324,612 of record CAXKVW010000189.1, read on the forward strand.
AAAAAAACGTATACTACATATTATTCACTAATAAAACGCGAATAATGAATTATTCGTGAACAAAACACAAATTCATTTATTTTATTTTGCTTCCATGTGGTTTCGAATCATTCCTGAATTATTTCCGAATTATAATAATAATAAAAATAATAGTAATAATAATAATCATCATCATCATCATCATGATAATAATAATAACGTACATATAATTTTTATGGTACACATATTTGAATAAAATTATTCAAATTAAAAATAATTATGGATATGTTTTTAATTATTTTAGATAGGCACATGAAATTAGAGTTTGATTTTAAAAGACGTTTGGCCTTCCATTAAACAATTTAATTTTTTTTTCCACATTAGACTTTTAATGACTTCACCACAAATCACCAATCAAAATTTTAAATTTATTCAAATTTTATACACATTCTATAATAATTGAAAGCACATCTATATAATTTAATTTTTATAATTTAAATTAAATCGACCAGATAAACATTACAAAGAAAAAGGTTCATGGTCACAAAGGATCCTCCCTGACCTGTTACACACTGCATTATTATACCTTTCTTTTAGCACAAGAAACACACACACACACCCCCTCCTCTCTCTCTCTCTCTCAATTTGGTTGTAGCACAAGTACACACACCTCTCTCTCTCTCTCTTTTTTTGAATGTGCTTGGCCGTGGCTGCCAAGGACACACACACACAGCCTCTCTCTCACTCACTCACTCTCTCTCTCTCACAAAGGTTCCTCTCTTTCTTACAGAACAAGCAGCACAATTTTCTACAACTGTACATATATAGCTAAAGTAGAGGAAATATTATAAAAACTACTTGGTCTGATCATAAAGATCAACGCATATCTTTAGAAGAAAAGCAGCAGCAATGGTGATCATCAAACCCTGGAGGATGCCAATGACTAATTTTGTCACATTGGCCCACTGCTCATTCATCGAAGGGCTCGTAAGTAATGCTATCCAACTCAAACACGATGCGATAGTACATACGAGAACAAAGATACCAACACGGAAATAAACATCGCCATGTTCATCCCCAGTATACAAAGCATAAACTGATGATAACATAACGATGCAAGTGTTCGTCACACCAGTCAACATGCTCAGGATCTCGGGTTCTTCGTTGATGGGGTCTGGGTTAACTCCTGCTCGAGTGAAGAGCAACACCACTCGGTATGCAACTATGACAACCAATACAGGCATCGGGACCAACAAAGCCAACCCATCAAGAAATTTACCACCCAGTGTCAGTGTAGCTGTTGCTATAAGAAACAGCATGGAGTATTTCAGAAACTTGAATATAAATAGTAATTTAGATCTCATGGTAAGCGGCAAAGACTCTAAGAGCATCGCGGTAACCATCATTGAGAAAACTCCCAGTATTGATGCCAAGAATGTGACCGAAATATCAACCGATGGAAGTTGGTTAACCCGCAATGAGGGATTCTTGTAGTACCCAAAAACTACAGCTAGGTGCATCAAAAAATCACCTCCAACGGTCAAATACGCCACATAACAGCAGCTCTTCATGGCCGATTCAAAAAATTGATCCCTGGGTAGGTGGTTGGTGCCATTTATTTGACTTCCAGCATAAGCAAGCATTCCTATGACGAATGGCACGACAACCAGGAAACAAGCTAAAAATGCATTTACCCAGTTTACGAAAGCCAAAAGCATAACATTGGTGCACATTAGGCAAACCCCACCGAATGACACAAGCGCAATATGAAGCATATACTACCAGTTTGTGAGATTAACTTGGTTATACATGTAATTAACATAAAGCCATAACACGTAACTAAAAACCAATGTCAGGATGAGGAACAGAGCAGTTGTTAAGGTTTGAGAATCAAGTGGCTGTTTGACGATATCCTTGTATCCTCCGAGTGCTGCGACGACAATTATACCAAAGGCTGCCATCAAGGCCTTTGCAAGGATGTCAACCCGGTCGAAACATGGCTTCATGGTTTCTCTGCTTGGTTCTCTCTGGTCACAGATGAAAACCATATACTGATTAGTATTAAATTAGGACAAATCAAGAGAACATACATCATAATTTAGAAAAAAAAAAAAAGATTTCGACAGCCAAAGGAGGCAACCATGCATGCAACAAAGAATTTTTATTTTTTTTAAAGAAAAAAAACCCAATCATGCTTTTTTTTTTTATTAAGATTGGAATATGGGTTTTCACCAAAAAAATATATTGGAATATCTTGATCGATCTGCAAAAAAACATAACAAGTATATATCTAAAGGGAGAAGAGAGACGAAAACAAAAATTGAAACATTTTGTATATTTACCAGAGGAAGAAGAGAAGAATTCATCATATTCATAGAGTTAGTTCTTTTTCTTTTTCCGTCGCACAGTCGCAGACAAACAGAGACGAGCAGTGTGTGTATATATATGAATGCAGAGATAGGAGTAGATCCGATGGGCATCGGACCTACTTTTAGGTTCAATTAGCTCTAACATCGTACGATTATCATTGAGATTTGTGTGCACAGAAACTGAAAAATCACTACGGCAGAAATGCCTATCTACGACCGACATCTGTGACCCGGGCCAGGCGCCGGTCACAGAAGAGTATTTTAAAAAAAAAAAAAAAAAAAACATAAAATCATTGGTGACCGATCCTTCAGAGACCGGCGAAAAACATTTCTGTGACCGATCTGATCGGTCGCTGAAGAGTATCCACCAAAAATCGCGCGAATCCTTTTTTCTTTTCGCCGTCTCCCGCTGAAAATCATTTCTGTGACCTAGAGAGAGGGCGTAGCAACCAAAATCAGATGAGGGCGTAGCAGCTAAAATCTACCAAGTTTTGTTTTTTCGTTGGTTCAGCTGAAATCAGATGAGGGCATAGCAGTCATTGATTCAGCCGTCTCCCGCTGCCGACGACGAAAAACCTCTGCCCCGACGAACCGCGAAAAACCTCCGCCCCGACGATCTGACTGTAGAAGTCCGCTGTAGAAGTCCGTCTCTCTCTCTCTATCTCTCGCCCTTTAATCTGTTTTTTCTTTTTTTTTTTTGCTTTTTTCTGTTGTATTTTTCTATTTCTGATCTGTTTTTTGCTTTTTTTTTTTTTTTTCTGTTTTTGATATGAATTTAAGTTTTTCAGGGATTTTTAGGGGAAAATTGGATTTTAGATAGGAAAATTTGGGAATTGTTGTTTAGTACCCGGTACAGTACTGTCACCCTTTTGTTCGGCCTCCAGTTGAGGGGGGCGAGAGAGAGAGAGATTGTTACAGTGAGATCAGATTTAGGGAAAATCTGATCAGATTTGGGAGATAGTGCAAGATAGGGAAAATCACTACTTTTGAATAAATTTAGGAGATCAGATTTAGGAAAAATCACTATTTACAGAAGAATGTTTTCTGTTTAATATTTATAGTAGAAAATCACTATTTCCAGGTTTTAATATTTTGCATGTTTAATGTTTTCTGACATAACTCATTCTTCTTTGTTTAGGCACTTGAATGGAACTGTTCGGCCTGCTGTTCTTGTAAACGACAAAGGGACGAATAATTTATTGGTACTCCTTTACTATCTATTTCCATATATAGACTTAATCTTGCTTTGAAAGGGGTAAATGTATAAATCCAGAATTCATCACTGTATTGATTTGCTGACCCTTGAATTGCTTTGCTGTGTAAATGTAGTGAGTATATATGTTCAACCTGCCATGCATTATTTGACATATTATAAGAGAATTCATCACCGTATGCTAAAAATAATTGCTTGCATCTTTATTTTAATGTGTTTGCAAATTTTTTATGGTAGTAGATATTTGTATCTGGCATGCCAAATTTTCTTGGAGATATGTCCTCAAATATAATGCCTAATTGCAAACAAAATTCCAATTATGTAAGAGGCTCATGTTTCCCAATTATGTATTTTTACATAACAGATAGGTAATTGTAGTTAACATATAAGAAGGTACCTTTGGATTAAGTTTATTTAATAGAATTGCTAAAGTTAATATTGTTTATTTGAATTGTTTATGTTAATTTAATTGAATTGCTTAGGTTAATTTTGTTTAATTGAATTGTTTAGGTTAATTTAATTGAATTGCTTAGGTTAATTTTGTTTAATTGAATTATTTAGGTTAATTGAATTGAATTGCTTAAGTTAATTTTGTTTAATTGAATTGCTTAGGTAAACTTATTTTAATTTAATTAAATTGCTCGTTGAATTAGAAATATTAGTATTGTTTTATTATCCAACTAAACCAGAACATTTAGTATGCCTTTTAGGTCTATACCCGTTCAAAATTAATCCAATAGGGATTAATTTTGAATAGTCCCCAGTTTGGGACTGCTCTTTGAATGCTTTGTCTCATCTAGGAAGTGACGAAATGTATGTGGATATAGTATTTAAGAAAAATTTGGTATCATTTTCCCTTATTGTTCCTAACGAGTACGTATTGAATTACATGTCCAAAAACATGTGTTTCTAACGCGTACTTGGGGAACTAAGGAGAAATGCTGCCGAATTTTTCTTAAATACTAAATCCACATATATTTTTTCACTACTGAGACATAGCATTCAAAGAGTGGGATAAAATGGTACACCGGCCATGTGTAAGCCCCAATTGATAAAAGAGTTTGTACCTATTGATAGTTAATGTCATTATTTCATTGACGTGTCGTTATTTTATTTACAACTAATCAAGGCAGGGCAAGGCAAGTGAAGAGTCGCGTCCTCTCTCTCTCTCTCTTTCTCTCTCTCTCTCTCTCTCTGGTACGTACGTTTAAACTCAAAACTTATGTAGATGCCTCTTGTATGGCTGTATACAAGTCCTGTTGCATGGATGATGCAACGTATAGATTTGATTTTGTGTTTCTTCCATGACTTGCTTTAGAGGGTCCGTTATCAATTGATGATATTTGGAGGGTCTAAAGTATAGATTTGGATTTTTGTTTAAGTCAAAGTTTTAGTGAGAAGATAAGGTATAGTTTATAAATGTTTATAAAATAGTTTATAAATGTGTACGTCATAATTAGCAGGAATGGAGGGTGATCGTAGTTGGATGTATGGTCCTCGTTATGTGGACAAGAAGGTCAATCCGGTATTTGAGAATGGTGTGGAGGAATTTTTTAAGTATGCATATTCTATTCCAAATAATATTGATAGGCAAAATCGCATCAAGTGTCCTTGTGCCAATTGTGGGTGTACTAGATGGTGGGATAGGTATAATATTGGGAAACATCTGCTGAAATCGGGTTTTAGACTTTATTATGAGACTTGGACCATGCATGGTGAGCATGCAAACGTCAAAGTTAGAGAACAGAGCCAAACGGTCATTCATGAAGAGAGTGTCGAAGTGGAGTCGGCAAATAATATGATTGAAATGGTTGTCGATGCTGCTGGTCCGTCTTTTGATTGGACTGAGGATGAAGCTCCGAATCCTCAGGCTCAAGAGTTTTTTAACATGATGAAAGCTGCCCAGGAGCCTCTTTGGGATGGTTGTGAAAAGGAACATACAGTACTTGACTGTGTTACCGAATTTTTTAGCATTAAAGCCGATTGCGGCATCACCAAGGAGGGATTCAATCGCATCCTATCGGCCGTGAAGAAGTGGCTTCCGAAAGAGAATAGGTTGCCTCCAAATCAATACCAATGCAAGAAATTGGTGAAAGGATTGGGATTAAGTCATGAGAAGATCCATGCTTGCCCGAATGATTGCATGTTGTACTACGGTGAAGAAAATGTTTCTAAAAACAAATGCGATGTCTGCGGACATGATCGTTTCAAAATAGGCAACCAATTGAAAAGTAGTAAACATGTGCCGCATAAAGTTCTGCGGTATCTTCCAATCACTCCGAGGCTACAAAGGCTATTTTTGAGTTCGACGACCGCAGAACACATGCGTTGGCATAAAGAAGGAAAGCGGAAAAAAGGAGTGATGGTTCATCCTGCTGATGGTGAAGCATGGAAAGAATTCAATCGTCTGCACTCCGATTTTGCAGGAGACCCTAGAAATGTTAAGCTTGGATTTTGTTCAGATGGTTTCTCTCCTTTCAACATGGGAGGTCGGTCATACACCGACTGGTCGGTATTTCTGGTCGTTTATAACTTGCCTCCAGCTTTGGTGATGCGCAAGAACAACATATTCCTGTCCTTGTTGATACCAGGACCCAATAGTCCCACTAGAAGCATAGACGTGTACCTCCAGCCTCTTGTTGATGAGTTAAATAAATTGTGGGAGCATGGAGTGCTAACCTACGATAAATTTAAGAAACAGAACTTCACTATGAAGGCTGCTCTAATTGGGACTATTAGTGATAAGTATGCTCTCAAGATGGTCTACGAAGGGAAAGTTAGGTTGTCATGTATGCATGGAAGACACAAAAGCTTTTCACCTTAAGGAGGGAGGTAAGGCGTGTTGGTTTGATAATCACAGAAGGATGCTCCCCCATGATCATGAATTTAGATTTCAAAAAGACGCATTTAAAAAGAACATAATCGTGACCGACGATCCTCCTCGTCGATTGAGTGGACAAGAATTGCTTGATCGGGTCATGTCATTTGAGCAAGTCACATTTGGCACGAAAAATAAGAAGAATATTGCTGGTTTTGGTGTAACACACAATTGGAAGAAGAGAAGCATATTTTGGGAGTTGCCATATTGGAAAGATAATATGGTACGGCACCACATAGATGTGATGCATCTCGAAATGAATTTCTTTAAAAATATATTCTTCACATTACTCGATGTTAAAGGCAAGACAAAGGACAATGCAAAGGCTCATCTCGATATGGCGCAACTATGTGATCGTCCGCTTCTAGAGTTGAAAACCAATGAAGCAGGGAAAACAGTAAAACCACACGCAACATACTGTTTGGACAAAAAACAGAGACGTGAGATTTGCGAATGGGTCAAGAAATTGCAGTTTCCAGATGGGTATGCCTCTAATTTGTCGAATGTTGTGGACTTAGATGATGCTTCGTTTAATGGGATAAAAAGTCATGACTGTCATATATTCATGGAGCGGTTGTTACCGGTTGCATTTAGAGATTTCTTACCTGAGCCAATTTGGGAGGCATTAACAGAGGTTAGTAATTTTTTTAGAGATCTTTGTGCCAGGGAACTGGATCCGGTTCACCTTGAGAAGCTCGAGAGGAATATTGTCATCACAATGTGCAAGTTAGAAAAAATATTTCCTCCAGGTTTCTTTGACTCCATGGAACATCTAATTGTTCATCTCGCTTACGAAGCACGCGTTTGTGGTCCTGTTTTATTTCGTTGGATGTATCCATTTGAAAGGTTCGCATTACGAACTTGGTATCCTGAGCCAATTTTTGTGTTTAAATTTCGTTTGAAATGTATTTGACGTTAAATTTCATGATATTGTAGATGCATACAGCGTCTTAGGAGAAAGGTGACTAATAAGGCATGTGTTGAGGGTTCAATCGTGGAAGCATATATCGTTGAAGAAAGTGCTAACTTTATGTCTTTATATTTTCAAGATGATGTCGCTTCATGTTTAAACTGCCTAGATCGATACGACGATGGTGGATTTGTTGAGAACGATCCACGTCTTCCTATTGTGAGTTACCCTGGCCGCGCATCAGGAATAATTCCTAGCAGAAATCTTACAGATGAAGAGTTAAATGCGGCACATTATTATATCATGACGAATTGTCGCCCCGAATTCGACCAGTTTATTACGTGAGTATCTTTTCTCCTTACAAGTTATCAATTTTTATTAATAATTGCGATAATAAATTACTAATTTTGCAGGCGTTTCGATGATGAAATTAGAGAAATGAGGCCCACAATAAGTGTCGCAGGTCTCGAGAAAGTACGTTTGAAGGAGTTAGGTAGTTGGATGCGCACTTTGGCGCTTCGTGGTCAAATTGAAGATAAAAGGATCGCTCAAATTGCACTTGGGCCAGTCACACGACGAGTTCAATGTTACAACATGTATGATGTGAGAGGTTTTCGATTTCACACCGAGTCCTACGGACAAAATAGGAAAACATCAAATTACGGTGTCTGTGTTCAAGGTGAAGGTGAGGATGACACATTAAGGGACTATTTCGGTATAATTGAAGAAATTATGCGGGTGGAATATAAAGGGGCGGACAACGGAGTGTTCTTATTTAAGTGTCGTTGGTTCGACATAAGTAGGGGGATGCGGGTAGATAAGGTGCATGGATTAGTAAAGATTAATAATAAGAGGCTTCTTAAAAAAGACGAGCATTTCGTGTTTGCCTGCCAAGCAATCCAAGTGTATTACCTGCCTTATGCTTCTTCTAAGCGAGAGAGACAAGATTTGTGGGTTACTGTCAAAACAAAAGGAAAATTACGACCGCTTATTTTGTTCGATGGAGATGCATCTTCGGAAAACACTCCACATTTAACTGAGTTCTTTCAAGATGATGGTTCACCCACCCAATTTGAAGTTCGTACTGGAGATGAATTGAATCAACCAAGTCTCTTCGTTGATGGGGCCGATCCTGAGGAAATAACAGTAGAAGACTTAATTAGTAATGAACCGACAAATAATAAAAGACCAAGAAAAAAACGTCAAATGACAAAATAGGTTAATATCAATATCATTTAATTTGTTTGTCAATATAAAATTAATTTGTTTGTCAAGATAAATTATTTGTTAAACTAATTATTTTACAAACTTTATGCAGGTATGGCGCCGAGTAGAAAGGGTAAGGAGAAGGAGGCATCATCCAGTCAATCAAAGCGCCCTCCGCGCGGTCAAAATGCATACATTAAACCGCCGCCCACTCTGGAGGAAAGACCAGTGATTCGTCGAGCCGGATGGGGGTAAAATTTGATGCAATAAAAAATTTGTTTATTATTTGTGTTATTAAGATTATCCATTTGTGGTGGTTTTAATTAATTATTTTTATTTGCAGATCTTTCATTGGAGATTCGTTAGATGCGACAAAAAATGTCAACAAAATAATCTCACAATGCGTTCGGTATCACTATCCTGCAGAAACTAACTCACCGAAGATAGCCGTGTGCAGGAATTATGATGATTATCCTGAGACTACAAAGGAAGAGGTCCAAGAGGAGTTTTTGGTGAGTAAAATATTTTTTTCATAATTGTCAACTTACTATTTCTCCTTTTAACCTAACTAACGACTTTTTATTAACGCTGGCAGGAGCACTATCAGTTTCATCAAGATGAAAACATTGACGACTGTTGGAAGACCTTCAACGCTATAGGCAACAAAGCCCTCCGAAATCTGTTTAACAAGCGCAGAGACGCCGCGTGCGAAAAGTATGGAGATAACGTTCTGGAGTGGAAGGACCGAGAGGTGCCAAGCACGTATGATTGGATATCGGCAATTAACTGGCCCAAATTGTGCGACTATTGGTGTTCCGATGAGTTTGCTAAGCGAAGCCATCAAAATTGTGTAAATAGGACAGCATCAAACGAGAGTTCCTTTGCAACCACGGGCTCGGTGAACATGCTGGTTCACAAACAAAAATTCGTAAGATGTTTTATTTTATCAAAACAATTAAGTTCAATTTCAGTTGACTTGAACTAACATTGATATTTTTTTTGTGTTGAAATGTTTATTCACAATAGGAGAATGAGAACCAGCGGGAGCCGAGATGGTCTGATGAGTTGTTCGTACCGACACATACCAGAAAGAAGACGGGGCAAATTTCTTTCAGCGAAGGCGCAAAAAGCACAGGTAGTAGAATATAACAATCTTTTAATAATATTTCTTTTTTTGTTGTACATAATTTATTATTTTATTTTATAAATATTGCAGGAAGACTACGATCGTGAGATGAGTGCAAAGTATGGGCCTGATCGAAACAAATGGCCTCTCTTTGACGAAGACATCTGGTACAACAACACAGATAATAATGCTCATGGCGATAACTATGGTCTCGGTGCTTTAGGTAATGTGCACAGTTTAAATTGTAAATTAGTATTATTATTTGTAACGTACACTGATTATTTTATTTTTAATGTTTCAGGGAAGACGAGATCGATGTATCGTCCAGGTAGGCCCCAGACTTGTTCGTCATCAAGATCGCAATCGCAATCACAATCGTATTCTTCGGCACCGCCTCCTCTAAGGCAAGAAGACATCAATACAATATCTGGTCAGGTGTTGAGCGTGCTTCAACCACAGATGACCCAATTTATGGATGAGATTAGGCGTGCCGTAGGACGTTCTCCATCTCATCAGGTACGAAATTCAATTTGTGTATCTTTGAATCTAATTAAGAGCATCAACAAAATAATAACACTAAGTAAAGGCACAAATCACAGGGAGGCTCTAGCTCGCATCATGCATCGATCCCTGATGCTGAAAATGATGATGGAGATGACTGGTCCGGCGATGACTTATCCTAGATATTTTCATGATGCTGAAAATGTAGTTGGTATGTATTTTATATGTCGGATGTTTTAGATATCGTACTTTAGATATTTTATATTTGATACTTCTGTAGTATTTAGATATTTGATACTTATGTATTATTTATGAATTGCTTGTAGCGTTACGTACCATTTAAATTGCTTGTGAATTGTTTTTTTATTTTGTTGAATTGCTTGTTACGTCACTACATTTAAATTATTTGTGAATCAATTGTTTCATACGATTCGTCATGAATCGACTGCGAAAAAATAAATGAATACTACATACAATTCGTATCAATTAGGTGCCAAAGATAAAAAAAACAGAAATATTAAAAAAATATTTTAAAAATATTTTAAAAATATTTTAAAAATATTTTAAAAAAAAAAAAAAAACCCACACATCTGCGACCGATTTATACACAACTGCGACCGATTCGGCGGTCTCTGATGTACTTCAGCCACGTCATCGCAACGTATCAGGGACGGATTTCAATCGGTCGCTGAAGAGTCTTCTGTGACCGGTGACGTCATGATGAGGGTCATCAGTGACGGAGCAACTGCGACCGACTCATCTGCGACCGATTTCGGTCTTCTGCGACCGAATTTGTTATCTGCGACCGGCGCACTTATCAACTGCGACCGATTTTTCCGGTCACAGATGTCCCCGTCTGCTGTTGTGAATACTTGCACGAATTTTAATGAGTTCGCACGAATCCTGATGCATATCTAATGGTCATTTCACCCATCGAAAAAGATAGGTCCAATGGGCATCGGAACTACTCTCAGTTCCCCAATTTTTGGGTTTTGGATCGGAACCGTCCGATTCGAATTCGTCGTTCGGAAATACTTCGGGATTCGAATATAACCCAATATATATTCTCTGCGTTTCTCTTTCAAAAGGTAAGACATGTGCCCTTGACATTGCAACATAACTACAAACGGGTTCCTTCTATGACTTGGAGTGATGGTAATAACGCAAAATTGAAGTTAGACTCAGGGTGTTTTAGGTACTATAAAGGTGCACGATAAATAATTGTTGCGGGACCCACAATTAAGGGGATATAAAATCAGCGCGTATCCTCTGCATTAACTCAAAAGGGAATTTTAACCGTCTGATTTTCAACAGGGCCAATCCGTCTCTGCCTATAATATATGGAGCCTTTCAATATTAGTGCAAATTTAATGCGCGCAAATTTTAAAACAAATCGGATGGTTCATCTTCATTAACTCAGAACGTTTCCCTTTTGAGTTAATGGAGAGAATACGAATTCATGCAAAATCTTGTGGCAGCTTTCACGAAGTGGAGCGACGCGCTGAATTCAGATCCAATGAGAAGTAACTCAAAAGTTGGGTTTTAGATCGGACCGTCACATTTAAATCCGAACCATCCATCCAGAAAATAGTGCACATATTCCGAGATGCAAATTCGGATGTTGAGACAATTCTGAGCGACGGATTCGAATCGGACGGTCCCGATCTAAAACCCCAAAATTGAGTTACTTTACCGGATTTTTACTCAAAAAAAAAAAACTCAAATGGAAATTGGTCTGATTTCTGCTCCAAACCGTGTGGTGTAGGACCTACGTACGCAGACAATGCCAGTAACACTGTTTTATTTGAAAATGATAAATTCTAAAGGAAGAGTTGGTACAGTCATTTCTATTTTAAAACTATAAGGCAATATCTGCGTGGCAGCTTATTTTATTGGTAAAAATTGACGACTTACAATTATAATTTTTTTAATATTAGTACTTAATTTTATGATATTATTTATTGTCAAATTAAGCTCTCTGATTAATAACTTGCCCTTTTTTGTTTGAAAAAAAAAAACACATAATTGTTGCGGATCAGATACTTCAATTGGAGACACTGAATGAATTTTTTACGTAACGTGACTAAAGTAGTGATTGCATCACGTCACAGCATGTGATCAAATTTTATTTTTATGTAACGTGACTAAAATAGTGAAGGACAATCATGATGTGATCACATGTAACATGATTGATCGTTTATAATTATTATTTTCAAGTTTAAATTAGTTAAAAGAAATTATAACAAAATATTCTAAAAAAAAAAGAAACTGCTATAAAATAAATTATAATTAAGAAATCATGCATGTTGAAAAAAATAGTTTGAATTGACCATATATATTTCCTTTGACCATATTTTGGCTCTAGAATTCCCAGTTTTGTTTATTGTTTGTCTGCTCTGCTACGCGCTTCTATTTCTGCTTCTTTTCATTAGTTATTCGATTCTGATTGTCTTATGCAAGCTTACTTGTGTTCGATATTTTACAGCCAAACTTTCAATAATAAAAAATGCGTTTTTCTTTTTCATTCCAATTTCTTTCTTTTCAGTTACAGAGTGGGAGGTCCGTAGAAGACATAGAAGAAATTATTTACGATTAGGCCGGATTCATTCTAATTATTTTGGAAGTTTTGATTTGGCCTATGTAATAAGCAATTGGCAATTTTTTTTTTTTTTTTTTGCTCTTTTCTTTCAAAACGGGATATCACTTTTTAACACTCACACGAGAGACCACAGTACTACAAGAAACATAATATTATATTGTTTAAATTCCACAACAAATATTTCTACCGAAGGAAAGAAACCGCATAGCCTAGGCAATTAAATACCGACCAATAACCTGACCATTATAGAAAAGTATATAACACATGGATTACAGTGATGTTATTAAAAGAAAAAATAAAATACACACACAGCAAATTAAACCATCCTACTTAGAGGAAAAAGGGAAACTAAAAAGTACTATGAGCACGACATAAAACGTAATTTACTATTTTTTTTTGTCGACATCAATTAAGTAGGATGTTGTTCATGATCATTTGAATTTTCAACAGGCATCTCATGATCGAGAATAACATCCAGGATAATGTGGAGAAGCATATCACTACCATCAGATTTAGCACTTGAATCAGCACATATCCTCTTTGCCATATCAAACGCAGACACACATTGCTTATGAGTCGATGATTTGCAATAGATATCTTTAATCACGGCACCACTTACTAACTTGCAAAGCAGGCGAACGGATGTTTTAGGCTCAAAACAGGAGCATGGTTTAATGGGACACTTTGTACTGAAACAAGGGTTACTGAATGTCGTCTGCTGAGGCGGGAACTCTGATTCCATGTTTGAAAGAATGAAAGTAAGTTGATATGGATAATTTAGAAGGACAACTACAATCTGTAAAATGAAAAGAAGAACACAATTTACCCAAGGATTTAGCATTTTTGTGGAGTCGTTAATTGTATTGAGTGTTGATAGAACGCAGGCACCAGAGAATTAAGTACTTATAGGTAAGTCAAACAATGGAATGACATCACTTAAATGACGTAGACAATGCAATTACATGTATTGACTGATGTAAGCAAACAATGAAATGACATCACTTGCCTGATGTAAGCAAAAGTATTCTCTTCTGAGAAAGCAGACGGTGGTCCATAGGATCTCTTGCGGCAGTGGTATATTGTACTAGCCGCAGGAGATCCTTTGTGCGTAATTAGGTGAACGAGAACAGACAGGCAGACACTAGCCAGTTATTCTATGTAATAAACATAGCTACAATTTTAAAATACTACTCTATGAAGAAACTATTCCACTATATCTATATGTGGAGAGCAGTTTGGGTCGGATGTCCATCAGACTCAAGCTGAGTTTGATGAATTTCATAACCGTCATATCTACTTTAAGATCCGCATGTTTTATTTTAATATTTTTGTGCACGGATTTTAAAGCGAATCAGACGGTTATGACACGAATTTGAGTCTAATGGGCATCGGATCCAAACTGCTCCTTTATATGTGGGCTTTCTGATTTGATATAAAACATATAATGAATGCAACTTTTAATTCTTTGAAAACTTATGTTTATCATTCAGGATCGACCAAAAAAAATTTCAGGATACAATCTTGACGAACAATCTTTTGAATTTTGCGATTTACATTCAGGATCGAGTAAGAAATATTTCTCTGATAGTAGGAAAAGACAACAATATATCAATCAAAATAAAACACAAATACCAGTTTCTTATTTTTTATTTTTCTATTTTTTTTCTTTGGTTTAAGAAAATTGGGGTTTAGGTAGAGAAGAAAATACTTGACACGCCGTGACGTGATGTGACAAACACGCCGTGATTTAGTCATGTGACGTGACGTCACGTGATAAACTTTTTTTTTTCACGTTACGTAACGTAACGTGACCAAAATAGTGGCGGATGGTCACGTCACGTGTAGTCACGCCGTGACCATATATAACATGATCACACGTGACGTGACGTGATGTGTCGTGACGTAAATTATTCACGTTAATTTTTTTATATATTTTAATTTAAATTGTTTAAAATTTAGAAAAAAAATATGAAAATTTCTAAAATAAGTAAATAATGTTGCAAAGATTATTTTTTTTAAAAGTTGTTGGGCATCTAACATGACTTTAAAAATTCAAATTACAAACATTCATTAGCCTAAATTAGAGAAAAAAATTATTACTACATGAGTACCAATATCAATGAATCTACACTAAAAGAAAAATACGAATACTCTATGCATACTAAAAAAGTTCGATACTCTATGTTTCATACCGTGACGTGTAATTTTCGCTCGAATGTGGTCACGTCATGCGAATCAACACATGTGTCGTGACGTGACTAGTCACGCCCTGACAAATTTCCTTCTCTAGGTTTAGGGGTGAAAATAGAGCGAATACGGAGCGGATAGTCATAAAACCATATCTGTATCTCTTTTTAATTTTCTGAATACGAATACGGATTGGATATCTGTCGAATGCAGATACGAATATGTACGAATTGGATCGGATATTTATTAAAATAATATTAAAAAATACCAAAGTTTATAATATTTATCTAATTTAATGGTGAATAACAATATTTTTTCATAATATATATTAAAATATATTATATAGATATGGATAATTGAAACATAAACCATATCAGTATTAATATTCACACAAATATTCGGATATCGAATATCCATATCTAATTTTTCAAATACAGAATCGAATACAGATCGGATATTATCAATACTGTATTCACCCCTATTGGGGTTGCATTATTAATTTTCTTGTCGGACTTGATTTACAAACCAGGATTAATATCCGTTACCAACCAAAGAATTAAGTTCCCTTATCACAGTATTGTACACAAGACAGCACCCAGTATTCAGTTTTCAGACAAGAAGATGATGCTGGTTTTACCGTGATTTTTATTAATATCCAACATTAAATAAAAAATATCAAAATTGTTCAGAAATGCTAGAAAATTATAAAAATTTCCAAACCAGTCAATTATTAGCCGGTTCTTGTTTTTTTTTGTTGAGATAGTTGATATATTAATTGTCGAGTTTATATTAAGACATGAAATAAAACACATTAATGCTCCAACAAATTCGATATGTGTTGTCTTTCTATTATAATGCATCTGTATTAATTTTTTTAAGTCATTTCTCAAATTTTTAAAGCACTTCCATGTTGTATATGTATTTATCTAAGACATCTCTCATAAACTGACGAAGCTAGGACAAGTAATAAAGTAAGAGAGATGATATTTTTACTGAAAAAACATAAAACTACGACAAAATTTCAAACGGTTATAAAATGGTGCTCGAATATCCAATTTTAGCAAATTACCACTTTTTCAGAAAGCTTGCGAAAATACGCATGCATCAATAACTGATATGCCATTTTTTGAAATTCAGAATTGCCAAAAACCTAAGAGAAGAGCCTCAAATCTTGAGTTGAAATTTCCGATTAAGATTTCCATTCCTATTTTTTTTTTTATCAAAGTAGCTCAATAAATTGGTTATATAATGAACTTGTAGAATACCAATTTTTTACTATTTTTACTATTTTGGAATATTTTTAATATTTTTTTATGATTTATGAAAGATTACACAAAATAACTTAAAAAAAAAAGAAATTTGTGAAGAGTATATTTTCTCGGTACTTGAGTTGTGTTCGATACAATATATCTTTATACACATTAAACATCTCTCTTAAAAAATTTATAGTGGACCGTCCAAATATTGTGATCCTTCTAGTACCTATTTTGAAAAAAAATTGTCATAAATGATTACATTGACAAAAATTTAGATTGAATTTTTATTTTTCAAAAATAGAAAGACCACAATATTTTCTATATTTACTTAGAAGTAACTTTTAAACCGGAATCAATAACTCAGATTCATGTCTTAATATTTTCTATATTTTCCATATTTTCTAAATTAATACAGATGCATTCTAACAGAAAGACGTCACATATCGAATTTGTTGGAGTATTAATATGTTTTATTCCATGTCTCACTATTAGAATTTCTGTTTTTAGCAAGGGTAGCACCAGCCAGTTGCATGGTTGTTAAGAGTCCATGTAAAAGAAATTGGAATTCTGATTTCATATACTTTTTTCCATGAGATGTTGCATGCAAAAAATCACTCATGTAACTGCATGCTGCTTATCCATGCAATTGTCTACTTTCGGCACATGTAAATATTTTTGGGAGAGCCAAACAGAGGAGATAGTATATTTTATTAAAGGTACATGCAAATACTCGATCCTACACCCATGGAAATAGTTATAAAGTTATGGGATTGATTATTTACAAGGGCAGTTCCATGCAATTATTTTATTAATCATTTTTACATCATTTTATATTAGAGGTCCATGTTAATACTCTCTCGCCATATCCATGTTAATGTTCTGAATTGTTGGGGACCGATTATTTGCAAGGACGTCCCATGTAATTGTTTTATTGATCGTTTTTAAATATCTCTATGTTTGAAACTTAAGGTTTTTGGTTTTAGATAAAATTCTATAATTCATAGCACCACAGATTATAACAGTGTTCGTAACAGACCTTTTGCATGGGCTCATGCAATTGTTTTGTGGATCCTTTTAATACTATTTTATGCTGGCATATTTGATATCTCCTTTTTACCATGCAAAGTGCACACGACAATGATAATCTAAATATGTATTTTTATTTCCTTTCATATTACTTCCCGTATCACTTTCGATACCAGTTCATGTACCATATACCCTGTTTAATCCAGATGATTAATACCTATTATTTTTGTATTGCACAGAATTATTAAGAACAAAAATAAACTGAGAAGAATAATAATACTAATTCAACTCAATAAATTACCAAACATTTATAATAATTAAGATTCTTCCTTATTTTGTCATGTCATGCATACAAAAAAGAAAAGATCTGAGTGATCTGTATAGTTTGTTTAAAAACAAAATTTATACCTCCTTTTAGCCCCTACTTCATAATTTCACCCAAGTTCTAGTACTAATTTTTCTTTAGTTCATACAAATTCTTTAGTACCAGTATTGATTATGCCAAAAACAATTGGCATTTTTTTCCTGGTATCCTTTATAATATAGTAAGAATATGAAAGATCCATAAAAAAAAAGTAGCAGGTTTGAATAAAAGTTATAACTATGCTCAGTGTGATTTAGTACTTGATTACAATCAAAATACTCATTTGAGTTCCAGTATGGATTACCCAAACATGCAGTCTTTGCAAGGGGAACATGAAAATAACCTTGATGCGGCTCAAGCTTCTTCACCACCACCTCCCTTTCCATCGAGCAATCTCCCCTAACTTCAATCAAAATTGCAACTTAAAACAGTCTCAAATTGTTTTCATGCGAAGTATCAACGAATGAATTACACCTGGTTCTACTAGAATTTAGATTTTGAGAATACAGTGCTGGCTTGATCTAAACACCAAGGTAACATTCTTCTTATACCAAACAGTAAGTAATTGGTAGACTAATACATTAAATGCATATTCAAAACAGCGAGATGTTTTTGGTCTCCTCATTTCATTTTATAAGATTTAATTTGGTCTCATTTCATTTTGCACATTAAACAAACATGATATACCATAATACTCCATTTTGGTCCAATTTGACAATTATAACCTTAATTTCATCATAATTTATTTACAACTAGAAGAAGAGTCACTGGAAGAACTTCCAGGCCTATTTGGTTCGACTTCTCTCTTGATATTGACTAGTCTGGTATTGCATTGCTGGCATTTCATCCCCTCCATATCCACATCCTCTTCTCCCATCTCACCCTGTAACACATACATAGCAATGTTTGATTATGATTTTGTTCAGGGTTTCTTTTGTTAAGATTTCACAATTCTTTTACTAGTCAATACCAAGAACCTCAAGATATATACTGTAACCAACAGATTTTTGCCTTAAATAACACATATTCAAAGTGGGATCCCCTGTCAAATTTAGAAGCAAACAAGGGTGAAGAAGAAATATTTTCATCCAGTGCCACCAGATTTTCAATATAACATCAATCCAACAGATTAAGCATTGAATTAGTCCTAATGGTCAATTTAGCATAATACTTTAGCTTAATTGTATGGGGCATTTCAACAAACACCTTGCATACACCACAAGATAAAACTATCAACCGTTATGAAAATATCAACTACCTAAGTATTGACTTTGAATTTATCATCTAGCAACAGCTGACCAAATGAAACAGACAATTAGCAAAAATATGGAAAAAAAAAAATCACCTATTAAAGATGGTAAGTGTTGGTCGTGTTAATTGTTGTTCCCATTTAGGCATTTTCACAAATACCTTCTCTGCAGATTGGGTGCTCGGTCTTAGAGAGACAAGTAGAGCAGTGTGTGTGTTGGGTTGGGGTTTGGGGGTGGGTGGGTTTGGGGGGGGGGGTGTGGGTGTTGTGGTTTGGGGGCTGGGGTCCGATTCACAATTTGAGAGATGGAGAGGGATTGAGGCGAAGTTGTAATTTGAGAGGTAGAGAAGGCAGGGTGAGATCGATTGGAGAAGTGGGGTGCAGCTGAGAGATACGGATAGAGACTTAGGGAAGGTGGCTGAGAGGAAGGCATGACTTGGTGAATTGATAGAGAGGAAGGCGGAGACTTGGGAAAAATCAGAGGGAGAAGTGAATTTGCTGAAAAAAATTGGAGGGAACAGGTGAAAAAATTGGAGGGACATGAGAATGAATTTTAGAGGGAGCCGAAATGTTGTTTCACGGTAAACAAATTGGTTTGGCGGCAGCCAAAAAATATGGAGGGAAGTTGCTAAAAAATTATAAAATTTTAGAGGGAAATGAAAAGCATGGTACTTGAACGAAATTATAAGATTTGTTGATTTTTGATGCATCAACTGCACAAATACATAGAAAAAATTAGAAGAGATCTAAAGTGACTGATTTAATTTGGTTTATCCCTATATGATGTGAGTTATAAAAATAATTTGCAATACAAAGTCTTATCTCAAGTAAAATTTGTAGTACAATTATTTTTCTCAAATAAAATTTGTAGTACAAGTAGCGTGTCCAAAATTTATATGATAAATAATTTATGTGATTAATAAATTTTACGCTATTAATGAACAGGTTTGTCGTTAATTTAGTAAATTTTTTGTGTTGGGAATGTGAAAATGAACTGTTCATTTCACAGCAGATAATGCATGCACAATAAATAATATGAAAAGATTTTGAAAATATATTTTCAGAAATGTGACTAGTAATTTACATAATTAGTGAAATTTAGACAATTAACGAACAAATCCGACGTTACTTTAGAGCAAAATTGATACAAATTTAGAGGGTTACAAATTAAAATATTTGGAAGAACGTAAAAGAACAGCAAAATAATTTAGATCATATGAAATTAGTTTATTTATATTTAAATTTATCTAAGAAATATAATTCTTGCGAAAATTTAAGAGAAAAGTCAAAATTTTTGAAAGTCAAAATAAAATTAGATGTGAAACAAAATAATTTTTATGAATTACATGTGTATAGGTAAATCGAGTATTGGAGAGTGAATATTATTCAAGTACTTTTTTCATGAATAAGTAATATGATAATTTAATTTATGCGCAATGCTAGACAAAATAAAAATGTGTCTTAGAAACTTGGTATTTTGTAGATAAATTTCATGTTAGTCTTGAGAGGAAAGTGAAATTAGTTTCACTTGTATATTTAAAAGTAAGTTGTTAAGAATGTATAACTATTTGAGAATAAATTTCATGCATTGTGTATATTTTGTAAGATATTTAATAATTCAGTTTATTTTAAATTTTGAATTTAGTTGTTAAGAACAAATGTGAACTATTTACAAAATTATAACTTGTATTTTGGAAAAAATAATTTAGTAAAATATTCACTGTTAAATTTGTACAAAATTGATAAAACATATACAGTGAATAATATAAAAAACAATAAAAAAAATTCAAATTTTTAACTGTTTATATAACCAAATCATACTTATGATTATCAATTTTATAGAATTTTATCATTATTTACCTTCCAACATGTGTCAATAGAGGTGAAAATATTTAGTGAAATTTAGTCAATTAAAATCAAAATTCGACTTTAATCTTAGAAAATATTTTGCTATAAAATTTATATTAATGAAATTTATGCAATGATTAATGTTATAACACGTTTATAGTTTAATTAAATAATTTTGACAAATTTAAGTTATATAGCGTTAGAAGTTTGCATATATGACTCACATCTTCTATGCATGAACATGAAACATAAACTCTTGTTTCGTGAGTTAATAAAGATGCACGGAAATATGTTGTCCGTTAGTTGATCGGAACTGTTTAAATTAAGGAGCACTGCATTTATTGTCCTGCATCCAAGTTTGATGAAATTTTGTTTTTATTTACTCATCCATCTAGTTGATTGAAAACTGAAGCATCGTATGGCCATAAAAACTTTGTGTTGGATCGAAGCTCATCCACAATAAAACTTTCAAACTTTTACGTCGGTTATGTTCAATGTTCTTCCTTGATCATTGTAAAACAGATTTGGAATGATTTCATTATAGATCAACCGTTGATTTTCCGCGTGAAAATGAACGGTCCAAAAATATTTTCTAAATTTGAAGGGGCTTAAAATGTTGAAAGTTTATAAAAATGATATATATATGTATTATTTGACCATATAAGATGTAAAAAAAATTTAAATAAAAATTTTGAATTTTTTTATATGTACTGCTGTACATGCATTAGATGATTAGTAAATATCAAATTTCTATGATGTCTGATAAGTGAAGAATGGCCTTGATTCATTCATTTTGAGTAGTTGTGAGAAAAGAGTTCCTATAATCTGAGGTAACATAATATTTATATTTATATCCGGCGGTATATAATGCATATGATCCTTTGATATTAGTGCATAAAGATGATGACACAGTCCGATCTAAATGCAAATACTATATTACCTTAGAGTATATGAATTATTTATTTACCACACTTTCACTTCCTGCTCTCTGTACGCAGCCACCTAACTTACGTTTTTCATTTCCCCTCCTAATTTTTCCCATTCCCTCATATTATTTTCATTTCTCGCGCTCTCTCCAGCGCCTCTCTTAAGAAAAAAAAAAAACCCTAGATCTACAGTGGCAGTAAGAGGAAAGGCAGTTGGCGCGACCAAGATCACAACGTTGTAAATGCTCTTCGTGTGCGCGACCCCGCGCTCTTTCATGGAGGTCAGTTAACCCTATTTCTCTTTGATTTTACCTTGCTCTAGAGGTAAATTCAACTCTATTTTGGAAATGAGATATATTTTGGACACAAATTTCGTCATAATTGCAATTGAGATTTGTATTTTTTCATTAAACCCTAGATTTAGCACCATTTCTGGCACTTTGTAGTTTGTTAATTTTTGGGCTTAAGTTTTGCCATAATTATTTCAATTGAAGTCCATTTAAGGCACCAATTTACGCAAGTAACAATCAATACTTTATCCTGTTCGGTAGTAATTTTTGATCGAAGTTCCAATGTTTTCTCCGACACTCATGCAATTTTGAGATACTTATTATTGATAGCTAAGTGGATGGCAGTGATGGTATTGGGACTGTTTATTTTTTTTTGGAGGGTTAGTAGAAATTTCTACATATATTGATATAAAAAAAAATATGTACAGGGTATTGGGACTGTTACCAAGCAACAATTGTTAGCTTAGTGTAGGCAGTGATGGTATTGATAGCACGATTTGAACCTAATGTGGCACCCCTTCCATTTTCCTACAAATTAAACTAATCAACCAAACCAATCTAGATGTTGGGTTAAGTTAAAATGAACTTAGTAGATTGATTGTGTTACATTAGAATATACTTTGTTCTTTTATATATAGTCTCTCCTGTGGTTTCTTAATATACCAGTATTCAAATTAGTCATCTATTTTTACAATAGAGAAATAAAGGTGAAAGAAGAAACATCATCTAAATATCACTCGGGGCCTCCTTTGTTTTTCAGAGGCAGGCAAGTAGATACTTTCTTCAATTTTTATTATTTTTTTCTCAATTATTGTTTTTTTCCTTCCTTTACAGTGCAATTAAATTTGGTTTGATTTATTACAGTGCACTTTACCAGCACCACATAGTCAAAGCAGAGACTGCACGAGGCTTGTCGTCACGGACAGAAGGTATAATATAGAACCTTCAAAGTGTGTTTGTTTTCAATTTTTATAATTTTATGTCTGATGTAAACACTACTGTTTCTTGTAGGAAATAGGGCTTCCAAGCCATACTGCCACATCTTCGAAGGTACATATAACCTTGATTTATAATTGCTTACCGTGAAAAAAATAAGTAATTATCATCACTAATAAATGCCTCTTTGAGCAGTGGAGGCTCATCTTGCAGGATACATGTGATTAAGATGCTTAATAACAGGGTGAGAATAGTTACCAGTAAGGGTTGATGAGTTTTTGAAATTTGGCAAGTTATTAATCATTTTTAAAGATAAAATTTAGAGCACAAATTTTGTATTGCTTGAGCATCAAGGTCTCTATATTCTGATTTTAAGGTAACTGAATTGTCATCCATAATTTGTTCTTAGTTTGTGTCAATTAAACAATGAACTGCATGGGACATTTATTTCTTACTTCATGTGCCTTTATTGATTCATTTATGTAAGTATATTGTTTTTGAAATTGAGCATTTACATTTATTTTTGAAGTACAGGAAGGATGAAGTGATTACACTCTCCTTGCTAGCCATGCCAGTATAGAAAAATTTGTAATCTCTCTCTCTCTTTCACTACATTATGGAGTTGGTATG
Source organism: Carex arenaria (assembly GCA_964058825.1). NCBI lineage: Eukaryota > Viridiplantae > Streptophyta > Magnoliopsida > Poales > Cyperaceae > Carex > Carex arenaria. Next base: position 348,105 of record CAXKVW010000189.1, read on the forward strand.
TCATGATACTAGGTAGCTCCAGACTATAAATAAGAAAATGATTTATGCAGGAGTTTATTTAGCTTGGTCTAACATGTGTTGCATTGAGACCTATTATTTTGGTACCTTACTGTACCAGCCCTTTGGTAAATTAGATTTTTTGTTCTTGATTTAGTAGGGGTCATATGATCTAAATTTTATCCAAGTGAATTCCATGAGATGTGTAAAGTTTTCACAAGATGATGCATGAAAATATCCAACATGTTTTTCCTCAATTTTGTTATTTCAAATTATTTAACATTTTGATTGTTTATTTAATTAGGTATCTGATTGCAAAGGATATCTTCAACATTCTTAAATGATGCGTCTGATGATTGGCGCTAATGGCAAATTTCAGAATTATGAAACTAATTTCTTGACTGTAACTTATTTTGTCAATTTTTGTTAATGGGTGGTGGATATATTTTGAGTATATTTAGAAGTTCATTTAATATTCTTGTTGTAATATTACTGTGCCAGCCCTTTGGTAAATTATATTTTTTGTTCTTGATTTAGTAGGGGTCATATGATCTAAATTTTATCCAAGTGAATTCCATGAGATGTGTAAAGTTTTCACAAGATGATGCATGAAAATATCCAACATGTTTTTCCTCAAGTTTGTTATTTCAAATTATTTAACATTTTGATTGTTTATTTAATTAGGTATCTGATTGCAAAGGATATCTTCAACATTCTTAAATGATGCGTCTGATGATTGGCTCTAATGGCAAATGTCAGAATTATGAAACTAATTTCTTGACTGTAACTTATTTTGTCAATTTTTGTTAATGGGTGGTGGATATATTTTGAGTATATTTAGAAGTTCATTTAATATTCTTGTTGTAATATTTTTTGGTATTTTGGTATAATGTATGATAATTATACTATGTTGATTAATGTTTATTACATGTTATTTCTATATTTCAATGTGTTTATGTAGATCTAATTTAATGGGTAATGTAAATAATTACCGGGTTGGTACCATATTGGTACAGGAATGGTGCATGCAAAAGGTATTCAATGATATTCTTGCAAATAATTAGGTGGGGTCCATGGTTGCTAGCCATGCAAATAATCAGGTGGGACTTACATGAACTAGCCTTGTAAATACATAGATGGGACCCATAATTCTATCCTTGCAAATACATACATGGGACCTACATTTCTATCATTGCAAATACTCAGATGGCTAACCTTACAAATACGCAAATGGGTCCCACTATGATTTCCTTGCAAATACTCTAGTCATGCGCCAAAGCTCAAAGTTTTTGCATGCGTGGTTGTTGCAAGGGTAGGCCCATGGAAAATGGTATTTGCATGGGTGTCCATGCAATTACTGAGTATTTACAAGGGGGGTAACAGCAAGGGTAGTATTAACATAGTTAATCCATGTAAATGACGTTTTTCGGACTTGTTGCATGGTAAAGCCCTTGTAACAACCCATTTTTTACTCTTGCTATAAACTTGAATTCTAGTAGTATCTTAATATAAACTCGACAATTAATATATCAATTATCTCAAAAAAAAATAAGAACTAGTCAATAATTAGTCAGTTTCTAACAAAAAAAACAAGAACCGGCCAATAATTGACCGGTTTCTACCAAAAAAATCAAGAACCAACCAATAATTAGCCGGTTTGGATATTTTTATAATTTTTTAGTATTTCTGGACAATTTTGACATTTTTTATTTAATGTTGGATATTGATAAAAATCACCGTTAGTTTTAAGTCTCGGAGGCTTTGTCAATATTGGGTTCTTTAGTAATCTAATACAATTTCAGATGATATTTGGACTTTTGTTTGATTTAATGAAACAGGTGGTTTGGGTAGCTTTTCTCAAAAAAAAAAAAAATGTTTACAACAAGAACCAGTGGGCTACAAAGAAACCCATTTTTGTATTACATGAACATGATTAATTATTCATCACGTGTAAACCAGAATTATAATGTCTTAACCCAACATTGGTAAAACAGTACAATCAAAATAAAGCTCTAGAAATTCGTACAATATTAAAAAGAAAAAAATAATTCTAAACAACACAGTAAATTCTGACAACTCTTCACTCAAACAGTCATAAGTTATAACTTTGAATTCAGAGTAGGTCTGATGCCCATCGGACCTATCTTGGTTTGATGGGTATAATGACCATTCGATTGCATCAAGATTCATACAAAGTAATTAAGCTCCGTACAAGTATGTTTCAATTTCCGTACACACATATCTTAATGATAATTGTATATTTGTATAGTGTTAGAGCTAATTGAACCTAAAAGTAGTATGATGCCCATCCCTATCTCTTTAACTTTTTATTGGAAAGTTCATCTGACTTGAAACCTTAACCATTTGAACTTTACTTGTCAGACTTTTAAGCATTGTGTTCCGTGAACTGGCACAATTCTTTCAGCATTGTGTTCGAGGATCGATGTCAGGTATATATGTACACACTACGGGTACATTTGGGTGGGTGAAGAATAGCTACTATTTCGGATTAGTACTATTTTGAGCTACTAATCTACATTTGGATGTGTTTGGATTAGCGAATAATCACTATTATTTATTTGTCTTTTGTGAGATTGCTCACTATTCTACTAATCCTACAAAATATTGGAATAGCTATTATTCTCAAATTAGAATAGCTACTAATCTTGCACTATTCTTGATTCATCCAACCAGTGCCAGTTCTAAATATTTTGGAGTCCGGGACGGAAGAAAAATTTGGGTCCTTTATATATACATTTTTTTTTTATAAAATAGGCTAATATGCTTCTATATATAAGACTTCAACACTATATATTTATAAGTTATTTTTATATATTCAAAGTCCAAACAGTCGATCTGAACCGTTAAATATGATATCCATATTAAAACGTACTTGGAGACCAAATTTTACAATTTCTGGAATTTTTTTACTATTTTTCAAGGATAAATTTTGCTGAAAGTCACTAAATTTTATCATTTATCACGGATTAAAAACTCAAGTTTGATTTGTCTCTTTCTAGTTACTCAATTTTGTCATTTGTCCCAATCAAGTCACTCTATTCCGTCCAAAATGCTAACAGAACATGCTCATTCTGTTAGTATTTTTGGACGGAGTGAGTATATTCTGATAATATTTTGGACGGAATGAGAATATTCCGTTAAAATTTTGGATGGAAAAATATAGAGTGATTTGATTGGAACAAGTGACAATATTGAGTGACTAGAAAGGGACAAATCAAATTTGAGTGACCAATTCGTAACAAATGATAAACCTTAATGACCTCCAGTGAAATTTATCCATTTTTTAATATAGGTAGAAAATCCATTGATTCAGAAGATTCTGGATCATAAAAAACAATGATTTTCTACCTACCTTATAAAAAAATAGTAAAATACTTCAAAATAGATAAATTTCGGTCTCCAAGCAAGTTTTAATATAAATATCATCTTGAACGGTTTGGATCGACTATTTAGACTTTTAAAATACAAAAACAACTTAGAAGCAACATGATGTTGAAGTACTTATGGAAGCATATTAACCGGTCTCATTTTTTAGTAATATGCCAATAGATCATACCTATTTATAGAAAAATTTGGATCCTTTATATATACAAAATTTGAGCTATAATGTTTTATTTATTTTTAATATATGCAGATTTTTTATATATATATACAATTTTTTTTTGGGGCCTCTTGAATTTTGAGGTCCGGGGCGGTCGCCATGGCTACCCTGCCTCAGGGCCGGACCTGAGTATAAAAGTCCAAACTGGACAATGCGTACGTGCCACGAGAGCAGTTTGGTCCGATGCCCATCAAACTCAAATTTGGGTCCAATGGACCATCCGATCCACTTTAAGATTAGTGCGCACATATATTAAAGCAAACTCGCACGGATCTTAAGCAGATCGAACGGTTGTGGAGCCCATCGAACTCAGTTTTAGTCAAACTGCTCTCACATGCCACATGATCAACTTGAGTTTGCAAGGTTTTTATAATATAACTTTTTGGTACATATTAGTAGGTCATTTGTCTTTTACAATTAAGAATGTAGTTCTTGAGTCTTGACATATTCTTACAGGAAATAAGCCCTTATTTTTTTACATAACCATAAAAAAATAAAAATTAACAAAAATAATCAGATTTACAAAAAAATATTAAAACTAATCAAACCGCCCCACTGAGAGGCGGTCTTCCCTCCATACCAAACCGCCCCACAGTGGGGCGGTTTGCCCTGGGAACAAAAACGCCCCCCAGAGGGGCGGTCTGATATCTGGTCTATATTTCAGTCTTTTTCTCTCTCATGTCTCACCACAATTCACTCACTCTTCTTCCAAACCGATCTCAGCTCTCAAACAGTGCTCTGAGACGATTTTTTAGGCGATTCTGAGACGATTGCGATCAACAATACTCTCAACAGTGACCGAGGTATATTTTTTTTTTAAATTAATTTTATATTTTAGAAACATGTCAGAAATTAGTAAATAAACCAAAAATGTTTATATTTGTTGCATTGTACTTGAGCGAAAAAAATCACGAAAGGGGAATTTGGATGCCAATACTCGAAAGATGCAAGTTACGGCTTCTAGGTGAATTCTAATACTACAATTTCTGAAATTAGGGAAACAATATTTCAAAAAACCAGTTGGGACCGTGCCCGATTGACTGTAGAAATCAGTATCCGGATTAACAACCAACCGCCCGGTGCCAAACCTTACTATGTAAAATATTAGCAAATAATGTAAACTATTCCTGTTAAAAGGACCACTAAGCAAAATTATTTAGGTCCAGATCAGAAGTGGCAGGATCATAGGCTAGCCTTTTTTAAGCAGGATCATACCCTACACCAACTCTGACATTGCCCAATTAACCTGACACATGGGACCCACGTTTCACACTCCACCATCCCTCAATCATCTTTGCAGATGATTCTGTATTACAAGTTGTACTGTTGGAGAGATCGATGAACTAATTAATGTTCAAAGGAGGCTTGAAAGGGGGTATATATGTTCTGAACTTGGCATCTCTAACAAACAAATGAACTACAAGTGTGGATCTAAAGGTTGTTACCATTGGTAAATACCTATGTTGCATGGATACAGGTATGAGTATCGTATCGGATACGATACGGATATGGCGATACGGTAATTTTCAAAAATCTAAGATACGATACGTCTATTATATATCTTATTTTTTAATTATTTTGTATATTATATTTAGATAATTATAACTTAAATCAAATTTGTATAAATAATTAAAAACTTAACTTAACAGTACTACTATTAATCCTCTAAATCAAGAACAAACTTCAGTAAGCCACCCAATTAATAATGCTGAGTTGTAAAACATCAGTTCACAGTGTATGAAAACCTTTATTGTGCATGTGCATTATGCAACTTACAAATTTGTGTTTCTAAAAATTCTACAATTTCAACCATGCCCCAGATCTCAGATAGCATCAAGAACAAATCTCAATTTCACAAGTTGGAGTATGAACCAGTGAAACCAGCAAAGACAAGAAAAAGGGCAAAAAAAGTTAGTTTTGTTTTTTTCAACATAAAAAGTAAAAAGAGAAATTGAGAGAGAGTTTACCTCTAGAGGAGCCGACGCGACGGGGAGAGGAGAGGCGGTGAAGAGGGAGGGAGAGAGACACAATCGACGGGGTTTAGGGTTTAGGTTTACAGAGAGTTGGAGCGGGAGGTGAGACAGGAATCAGACACCATCGACGGATTCGTCTGGTTTAAAGTTTGAGCTCCTTAACGGGCCGTCTAAATATCATCCAAATTCAGCCCATTTGTTCACCACCTGTTTAATTAGCAAGCCTGTTTTCGAATAATGCCTTGGGTGATGTTTAATTATTTTCTTTTTCTTGGTGTTAATTTTACTTTTCTTGCTGTTAAAAACAATTGTCCGGTGTATATTTGCTCCTAGTAAGATCGCCCACTAAAATAATATTTTTTTTTCAAAACACTGTTGATTACATTACATATAAAAATAAAAGTTAAAGTCCACACATCACAAATTTTATATTTAAATTTATAATCAGTAAATAAAATCCATACGTGACAACTCTAAATGACAAATGATCGAAGGAACTTAGTAAAATTCGTATAAGCACAACACAAGGGTTCTCCAATCCAGCTCCACATTTTTTTTAATTCAGATTAACCAAAATAAACAGAACACTGATTACATGACTAGCTACAACAACATAAATTGCCACATAAAAGCACAACACAACACAGAAACTCTAACCAACCAATATGCTTCTAAATACAATACACAATACTAATTTTTTTTTTCATTTTTCTTCTTTTTATCTTTTTTTTTAACAAAATAGCAAATACATAGAAAGAGATTATTGTAAGCGAGAGGCTACAGGGAACTCATCTATTATTTCTTTTCTCTTCTTTTATTTTCAGCACAATTGAAACTTCATCTTGAATCTGCAGGTAGTTGAATAAACTATTGATTAATATTAGCAGTAGCACCAACTTCACAATAAATCAAATCAAAAGATAAAGAACAACAAATTAACTTCATATTTTTAATCCACTAAGGTTTTTGAAAAAAAAAATGTTTTAATTATGTCATAATTAGATATATAATTTGGAGACATAATTAATTAGTGATGCATAAAATCACTTTACATTAAGTTGTGTTCTACATAACATAGTTGCTTTCATCTAGAACTTGGCAAGCATAATAAAATACATTAATAAATGCACTATATATGTACCTGCTAAATAATCATTGGTCCCAGTTGAATTATTAATGTTTATTGCACGTTTTCGTCGGTTATTTTTCTCTAGCAATTTTATTGCTTCTTTATATGAGGTCAATTGAAGTCAGATATTTACTTTCTAATGAAATCTCAAACACTGCGCTCACAAAAAATATCTAGTACAAGTTGAAAATATTTTTGCCTCCGGAATACGAAACTACAATTCGTGGGGGGGAAGCATTTGATATAGATTTGTAAAATGTAAATTCTTCGGCTTGTGCAAATAGAAATTACCTTTTTAATATTCCCATATATGCTTGTCAGGAATGTGGGAAATCTTATGCCAATTTGGAAGATTGGGATCCTCGCAACTCCTTGTGAACTCTTTGTCGCAGCTAATAATTGAAATATGCTGGACTGATGGTGGCACATCTGGGAGAGAACTTAGATTTTTACAGTGAATGATATTTAGATATATGAGAGAATGAAGGCACATCAGATTCGGTAACGAGCACATTTTACAAGCTAAAAAGCTAATTTTCGTAAGGGAAGAGAGATAACGAAACTTCTCATCACATTCTTCTTGAGAAAAATATTCTTGCTGTGCACCATTAAGTTTTAGAGAAACTAGAGTTGAAAATCCATCTCTTGAGATAAGTTGTTCAAGCAGTGAAAATCTGTTGATGCAAAGTTCTTTCAACTGGGGTAGCTTGTCAGCATCGGAATAGCATTCAAGCTTATCACACCCAGACAACACGTCTAAACTTTCAAGATTTGTCAACTCATTTAAACCCCTTAATGAAGCAAGGTTTGGGCAATTTTCTAGTTTTAGGACACTGAGGCTGATCAACTCATTTAAGCCCCTTAGTGAAGCAAGGTTTGGGCAATTATATAGTTCTAGGGAACTGAGTGCCTTCAAATTACCGATATGAGGATTTACCATGGTCGGGATGTCCGTAACCAATAATTCTTCTAGGTATATGAAACTCTGTAACATATCGTCTGAAAGCATACAGCCCCTTAGTTCAGCACGTTTTAGAGTACTGGATCTAGTTCTCCTCCCGCGTGATGATGATGTTAATTCAATAGTGTCACTGCAGCTTGCAACAACTAAAGATGTTTGAAAAGTAGTGAGGTTGGGGCAGCAGATTATTGTGAGTTCTTCAATGGTGCTATGAGTGTCCAATCCACCAATTGAGGTAAGTAATAAGCATCCCCTAATATCAAGATTCAGGAGATTGGTCAAGGAACCAAGGACCTCTTTAGGTATGCATGTGATAGTTATGATATTCTCTAAATTCAGGTGGGTCAGGGAGGTAAGTCCTTGCAAAGACCCAGCTAAGATTTTGTCTGTGATGAAGCAAGATTCAATTGAAAGCCTCTCGAGGGAAAGGGGCAGGAATGGCTCACCATAAACATCTTTAAGCTGGCAAATGAGGTCTAACCTTTTCTCTAAGCATTTATTCAGATCGTTTGAAATGGTTGATAATGTTTCTTCTTCTATATCATCACCTAGTTTCATCATTTCTAGAACACGAGCGAAATGAAAATCAACAGAGAAATAATGATAATAATAGTCATTGTGACTTTTCTTGAAAGTCTCAATTTGGGATATTCGTGTACCCTTTGTTGACATTATCATATCTAAGTCTTCTTTAACCGCAAATACAAGAGAGGGACATCTATGAATTTGCAGTTGAGTTAGATTCAAGGGAAGAGGTACCCAACTGTTGAGCCTAGGAAGCTTATAGATGGTAAGAGATAGAAGATCCAATAGTTCATTTATCCAAATAGGGAACCTTCTACCACTGTATCTTTCAATAATCAGCTCTTTTATTTGGGGTGGTGGACAAAGGCCATCTAGAATTTCAACATCATTGTCTCCACTTTCATAATACCAGCTAAAATGTAATTTACGGAGGCCTTTTTTGTCAGATAACTTCGCTCGCTCTGCTTCCTCCTTACTTTTGACATTTTCTAGACCATAGATAGATAACGATCCATAAAGGTCTTTAAGATGCTCCAACTGTTTTAGCTCAAACCCCCTTTCCATTCTAACATCAAAATCTGTCAACTCGTGAAGTAATATTAGTCTCCCAACATTAGAAATCGGGTTCTTAGCAGATAAGAAATGTAATTGGTAGAGTAATAATATAGAATGTGCATCTAAATTAACATTATGTAACTTGAGGTAGCGTAGGTTTCTCAACTGAACCACAGACTTAGGAACTCTTTTAAAATCAGATGATTCCCCTTTTATTTCCACGACACATAATTTCCTTAACTTTGTAAAAAGAGCATCAAGGTCCCCTTCTTTCAAAATCATTCCAAGATAAATAATTGTACGTAGATCTTTGAGTTTGCATACTTTCTCCACGTAATCCCAAAGCATATCATATTCAATATATATATGACGAGTATGGGTAGGGATTTCCTTGTTCTCTCCACTTTCAATTCTAAAATATTCACCTTCAGAAACATTTTGGGCTAGATCATGGATTAGGTCATGCATAGTAGAGTCACTACCCTCTTCGTCAACTTGAAAGAAAGAGCTAGAAATTAACTCCAAAATATACTGATTACCAATATCCTTCATATGTTCATTACTATCTTTGGTTTCAATAAAGCCCTCTGCAATCCATAAATTAACCAAATAGTTGTGCTCAAATTTATGCCCTTTAGGAAACAAGCTGCAAAATGCAAAGCATCGTTGCAATGGGGGAGGGAGGTGCTGGTAGCTCAAAAACAGGGCTCCCATGGTATCATTCAACAAGCTTTTATTTAGCATAGATAACCAAAATTCTGGGTTTAGTGTTCTACGCAATTGAGCTGCCACAGTCTTTGCCGCTAATGGTGATCGATGCAATTTTAATGCAATCTTATTTCCTATGGAAATTAACCTTCCCTTCATGTGATTGTCACTGATTTGCTTGTCACCTATTGCATTATTGATGAATAGTGACATGAATTGTTCATCATCAAGTTCCCGCAACGGGATTGGATTCATAGCGCCCAAAGCTTTAGCTGCCGCTTCAATTCGAGTAGTAACCAAAATTTTGCTACCTCTCTCACCAGCTCTTAAAGGGACAAATAGTTGCTCTAGTTCCGGTTCAGTAACCCCTTTATCACACCAAACATCATCCAATACCAGAAAGTACCTTTCTCCTCTTAATTTCTCTTGAAGTGCAGATTGTAACCCTTCAAGACTACCAAAATTGGGACATTTTTCCTTAAAACCTGACTCCCAAATATTTTTCAAAATGGCATCAACACTAAACTTTTGAGAAACATGGGCCCACATGACACGGTCGAAGTACTTGACTTCTCTCTCATGATCACAAACATATTGTGCCAAGGTCGTCTTTCCCAACCCACCCATGCCCCATATTCCAATAACAGAGTAGCACTTTGCATTACTAGATGATTCCGGGAAATCCTCCCGCAACAATTTTACAATGTAATCCCTGTCCTTTTCACGACCAATAACTGTGGAACCTGGCGCAGAAATGGTTTTCCTATACTGTTCATTAGAGCTCGGAGTTGAACAATTGCCACTACTACTCATTAGGTTCAGCAGGGGAACAAATTCCATTCCTTCATTAACAATTTTTTCCAAATTCTCAAGACTTTTAATGAGATATTTATTCTCAGATGAAAATTTGGGGAGCTTGCCTATTAATTTCTTAAAATTACATCTAGAAATAGAAGGGAAGAGAGAATTGACCTCCTTTTCAAGGCGCTTATACTCGATTAAACCGAGCACATGCTCAGTCTCATAGAAAGAAGACTTGAGCTTTTGAAGCCACTTCTGGAGAATCGGCCGGTGGGTGCTCTGTTGGGCAGCATCTGTCAAGATGAGCAGCTTTGGGAGGAGCGTGGTCTCGAGTATTACCAATTTGTCAAGGAGGATTTGCTGTTGAGACTGGAACTGTGGATCTATGCCGAGTGCATCAAAGCATTTGTTCATTAAACGGGTTAGAAGAGGGGAGATGAGCCAACCGGCGGCGGAGAATCCCCAGCTGATTGCCGTGGTGGTCAACGGATCCACCATGGATTCTTCTCATGCAAGATGGGTTAGGTACCGAGTTCTTGGTCAAACAGAGGCAGAGAGAGAGAGAGAGAGAAAGAGTGTTGGTTGTCAATGTCTGGCATTTGCTGTCAGCACTTCATAAAAAAGAGAGCAAGTTGGTCAACGGCCTAGTTCTGCGTTGCCTTTCCGTTTTTCTTTTGCTTCTGCATATTTTCAGCAAAATCCCTAATAAATGTTGAAAGTGAAAATTAAGATCCCTATACTCGGATCTGCAACCTGCATTTCTCGGAGCTGCACTTTCCGCTTAGCTCTTTATTCACAGGCCAGAGGTTTTTTTATGAACCATAAATAAAAAAAATATATAGCTTGGTTTTTTATAAAAACCATAAAAAATGAATTGGCAGCCCTTTCCCTATATTATTTTATATCTCAGAACGAGTTGCCAACTCGCTCTTGATTTTTTTTCCATTTTAACCGGAAAAACTAGTTTTTTAGCCCGGAACGAGCTGCCAATTCGTTCTCTATAGTAATTTTTTTTTTTAGAGTTTGCTTATAAAATAAATCAGATATTTTGTTTGAGTTTGTATATTAATAATAAGATTAATGGTACAATTTGAAAAGATTTTTTTTTGTGTATTTTGACAATTTTATCATTTTATCAAATCAATGAATTGATTTTCTATATAAAAAAAATCAATAAATATATAAAAATCAATGGATTGGTTTTCAAATGTACGTATTCTTTTTCTAAAATTTACTTTTTTATATTTTAAAAACAAACAAATTTAATCATTTAATTGTTATTTTTTTTAAAACTCATTTTAATTTAAAAAGTACTTATTTTTTGTAAAAATATAAAATAAGTGCTTTATTTATGAAAAAATATGTTAGTATTCTAATTGGTCGATTTTTTAGAATAATGATACATTAGTCTACTACATGGAGAATTTAGAAGTTTCTGTAACTATAATTTTTGAAAAATAATTAAAATAGAGTCGATTTTTGCCATAAGAGCCGTTGGATTATGGAAATATGTCAATTAATCATTCAGAGACAGTATTTCCTAGAAAAAAGTATCCAGAGACACAATTTTTTAGTCTTGTTATTGTATTTCACTTTTACATTTTCTTCTAATTTTCTTTACGGAAATATTTAATGATTTTTTTATATAGAAAACCAATCCATTTATTTGATAAAATGATAAAATAGTCAAAATTCACAAAAAAAAAATCTCTTCAAATTGTTCCATTAATCTTATTGTTAATATACAAAACCAAACAAAATATCTGATTTATTTTATAAGCAAACTCAAAAAAAAAATTACTGTAGAGAACGAATTGGCAACTCGTTCTGGACTAAAAAACTGGTTTTTCCGGTTAAAACGAGAAAAAAAATCAAGAACGAGTTGGCAGGTCGTTCTGGGGTATAAAATACTATAGGGAACGGGCTGCCAACTCATTTTTTATGGTTTTTATGAAAAACCAAGCAATCATGCTGAACCCGAAAAATATTTTTTTTTATTTATGGTTTATAAAAAAAACTCCACAGGCTAGGGTTGGTAATTTTTTGAATTTTTTTCTGTACTTCTCCATTGAAGAATAAATGAAGAGAAGAAATACAAAATTTTAATTTTGTACTAATCTTAATAAAGAAGCTCTTTTTCTTAAGCCAAATGGGCAGGTGGCCCGACAACTAACATGTATTTAATTACTGGAGAAGTCATTGAGGGCGATTTTTTGTGGCTTACTTGAACCAAATATGAGCTTGTGTCATGTCATATCATATTGTATATTAGACGAGTAGAACTCGCCAATATAATATAACATAGAATTTAAAAGAATAACAAACGGAAAAAGAAAAGGAAAAGGAGTATGTTTACATTTAATTCAAGAGTAATTTTAAAGTAAGAATATTATTAACATATATTCCTAAGCAAGACAAAGATATGTATTTATCTCTTTCAAGTACAACCGGAAAATAGAGAAGAAGAAAAAAAAAATATATGACTAATCATATTGTTTAACACAAGATTGACTTTCATTCGAGTTTCTAAATATCATGTTCTTCTTTTGGGTACCTTTGGATGCCAAGGAACAGTAGACTTAATGACTATTCTAAACTGATGATCAGCCATATGTTTTTTTAGATTAATATATTTGTACCTATCTAAAAATATTAAAAAAATTCTAAAAAATATAAAATTTGATATTCAAGCATATTTTATTATGAAGATTATATTGGACAGTTCGAATGAATTGTTGAGACTAAGGACCACATAAATAAGTTTTAATTGGTTATAGTGGATGCAGTGGGCTGTATGATCCATTGTGATCTCCCTTTATGTATCTTTCGGACGTGTAGAAGATTAAATTATGTTGTTTTTCACGTTAACTGAACAACTTGATATATAGTTAGCGCCACATGTTAGCTCTTTATTGTCGACGGAAGAAAAAAGTATCATGATTTTTGACAAAAGGACCACATAAAATTTAAAAAAAAATGCAAATTTTAATTACACAAGAGTTAGTTTAAATACTTGAACTTGTGTTCTTTACTGCGGATATGCAATTGAGTTTTTTTCTTCATAATATTTTTCTTATTGCTATTGGATAAAATGACCATACTCTTCATGATTTTTGGATACTTGCACATTATTTTGAGTCTCTTAAATCTAAGTACTTTTTGAATATGTGTTCATCAATATTTAGAATCTTTTTTGGTTTATAATTAGAAATTAATGCATGCTCTTTGGAGCAAAATTTTATTTGTTCTTTAAAAATACAAAATTTTGTAATTTTCTCATATAGTCTTCAGAAAAAATTGTGACGATTAATTAATTGTATCATATACCTTCAATAATTTTTTTAATTGCTCCCTGTATTTTCTAAACATTGTTAAAATATTTTACTATAAATTGTTTGTTTTGTGTATAATATCGATTGGAACATTCTAATTTATGTAATCTGTTGTAATATTGTGTATTTTATAATGAAAAAAATATTTGACAAATTTTTGTTGATACTTGTAGGCCGAAAAAATCTATGATAATTTATGCTTAATAGACCGACAAATGATATAATGGTCTCCAACTAGATACGAACAGTTTATTATGCGCTATATCTATTTCTTCTTCTTTTTCCAAATATGTCTCCTAAGTTCAAAAGTTTTAATTTATAAATATGATCAAATTATTTGCAATCAATAGTAAGTAGATTCGCAATTATAAAATTTGTGTCAATATGCTTTCAAACCAATGATCGATGCAAATGAAATATAGAGAGAAAAGGCTCACCGATTTATTTTAACTATAGAGGCATCCACTTACACCAATTTTTGGTGACACAAAATTACACCATATATTTTTAAAGTTTTCAAACTCCAAACAATCAATCCAAACCGTTCAACATGATCTTCATATTAAAATGTGCTTAGAGACCAAATTTTACATTTTTTTTTACTATTTATTAAGTATATTACAAAACCGTTGTTTTCAGACCATTGAATTTTTGTACCCATATGAATAAATAGTAAAAAAAAAATTAAAAAAATATAAAATTTGATTTGCAAGTATATTTTTATATATCCAACATGTTGAATGGTTTGAATCGACTATTTGAACTTTAAAAATATAGAGTGTAATTTTGTGTCACAAAAAAAATGTATTTGGATCCTCCTCACAAAAAAAAAAAAAAATACAAGACATAAAAATGGTCAAAGTTAAAAAATCTAGTACTGACCGGCTAGCACTCATTTACTGAGCCGCTTTGGTCGCACATGTACTTAATTAGCGGGTGAAGGCTGCAGGGGGTACAAATATAATTGATGTCACAACAATCAAGGCTGATATAGTTTTGTTGTTAAATTAATAGTATGCTTAGCAATAAAAGAAGTGCATCTTTGACTGTTTCCTTCCCTTGATGTGAACTCTGGAATAAATTAATTTGCCCAATGCGACTTTATAATTCCTTTTATCCAGAACTAACTTCACCTAATGACCCATTAATTAAGATTATCATGATTAGGCATCGTCTAACAATACCGCTATACGCCACAGCACATTGTTTTTTCTCCTTTTGATATTCTGAGGATATATATATAGCGGGGGGGGGGGGGGGGGGGGGGGGGGGGGGGGGGGGCGGGGATTGGCTAAGCTCAAAACATTTGTTCCTGACTTCAGAAACAAACGATTCGGTTATTTAATTTTCAAAGTTCAAACGGTTGATCCAAACCGACAGATGTTCAATCTATATTAAAATGTACTTGGAGATCAAATTTTACATTTTTTGGAATTTTTTTACTATTTATTAAGATAGTTTGAAAATTGCTGTTTTTATTAAAATTCTGCACCTTTGAAAAACAACGATTTTTAAAATAGGGCATTCTATCAAATTTCCCCTAGTTTCACTGTCACAACCTTGACACTGAGCTGGTACACAAGGTGGCACAACTGCTCCACACTCAATAGTCGATACTTTACATGACAAACACTAGAATTAATTCATTTGAATCTAGATGTAATTCACAAGCTGATTCCTGTACTGGAATCCACATAGCAGGTTAATGGGTTCCGGGTCTGTAGACAAATTCAGAACCGCAGCATGAAGAGCTTTTTGATATTAAAACATTAGCCTTGGACTAACTAGTTTAGCACCAGACAAAATGATGTCAAGTAAGATCCCTCGATCAAACCAAAGATGAAATATGTTAACACAAGATGTCTCTAGTTTCTCCAACACACTTTTCATAAGTAGTTCCAATTTGGTAACTCCTGCAGCCATGTCTTCATCAAAACTATCCACACACCCAAACTCTTCAATGTCAAATATCAGATCTGGTACAGAAGCTCATGTGTTTTGCCATCTTTTGAACAAGATGCATGTCTGCACAGCCTTTTTTGTAGTAAGAAAAGATAGGATATGTGTGCGAATATCATCCGACAAAAAACTGATCCCATCAATGCCATCATTCTCCTCATTACCATGTCTATTAATATCTGTCATCTTTCACCTTCACAAAAGCAACAAACTTTAATGAGTGGCACATAATTAATCGCTTCTCAAATTTCAAGACTTAAGATGAAGATATCTTAATTTGAAAAAAAGCTACAAATCTCAAGTGTTACAAATACAACAGTGATCTAGCTTTCCAAATAAACAACCACAATCAAAGTTACGATTTAAGAAATTATCCCAAATAAGAACTAAAAAAAAAGAGTATATATGATATAAGTTTGTTCTATTAGTTGCTCTTCACACCAACTATACAATAAGCAAATTGACATTTGCAGCAGCTTTTCACACCAACTATACAGTAACCAATTTGTGCTCCGTTAGACTGCAGATGTTTCCTTTTGTGTGGTAAGTTGAAGGGTTCCAATAATAGCAGTACAAAATTGATCATAAATTATCAGTCCAAACTAAGCAAATAATTTGAATGCCTTGACACTTTTTAGAGCTGATTTGAAACGCAATTTATTCTCACTTATAGGGTTTCAGTCAAAACCCAATATATCAATCCAATTGACATAACAGGACTACCCATTAACATCAATTCAGTGTATGAATATCATTACTGTACATATGCATTATGCAATTTACAAATTCATGTTTCTAAAAATTATACAATTTTGACCATGCCCCAGATCTCAGATAGCATCAAGAATAAATCTCAATTTCATAAAATTCACATACTACCAATCACTCAAACCAACAAAGACAGAAAAAGAAAAAAATTACCGAGGCCAATTAAATCAAAGATAATTGAGAATAACCTCAAGAGTCAGCAAGGAAGCAAGCATACAAACACGCATGCAAGTTTTAAGTCAGCCATTAATGGCTAGTTTACCCAAAATCAAAGAAACTTAGAAAGAGAAAAAAAGACTTATACCAGTATCAAGAGAATTGAGCAAAGGAGGATCTTGATCACCTCTCCCAGAGTCCTTCCTCGGTCGGGTGACTGCACCATTCACCATTAAAATTAGTTTTGTTTTTTCAACAAAAATAGTAAAAAGAGAAATTGAGAGATAGAGTTTACCTCGAGAGGAGCCAACGCGACAGGGAGTGGAGAGGCGGTGAAGAGAGATGGAGAGAGACACAATCCACGGGGTTTAGGGTTAGAGAAAGTTGGAGCGGGAGATGAGAGACGAATTAGACGGATCCGTCTGGTTTATATAAACAGGTTTAAAGTTTGGGCTCCTTAATGGGCCGTCTAAATATCATCCAAGTTCAGCCCGTTTATTCACCACCTGTTTAATTCGCAAACCTGGTTTCGAATAAATGGGCTGCAAACGAATCAAACCGAATTGAACTTACTCCACTTTGAGTATGATTTGAATTAATTTCGAACTAAGTTTGGTTGGAATTAATTTCGAACTAAGTTTGATTTGAATTTGGTTTGAATCAACGGTTCACGTTACTTCGAGATTCGAACTAGAATAGTTTGCGAATCTATTTCGAACGAACAAGATTCAGTTTGAATTTGGTTTTAATTAATTTCGAACTATTTCGAATCGAACCTTTTACAAATTTTTCAAATCAAACTCAAATCGAATCTCGAACTACGAATTTTTTGTGCACTATGTTTAATTATTTTCTTTTTTCGTGCTATTAATTTTAGTTTTCTAGCTATATGCAATTCGCCTTTTATTTTGCTCATGTACGTTTATTAAGCTAAAAGTTTAAAAACAAATTGTCCAGCGCATATTTGCTTCTAGATAAGATCGCCCACTAAAATAATATTTTTCTTAAAACACTGTCTATTACATTACGTATAAAAATAAAATTAAAGTTCACACTTGACAAATTTTATATTTAAATTTATAATCAGTAAATAAAATCGATACGTGACAACTCTGAATGACAAATGATCGAAGGAACTTAGTAAAATTCATATTTAGATTTATACTTAATAAATAAATTAATACGACAAGGTATTATAAATGATAAAAAAAATATTAATCTAAAAGATAATTTTTGTTTTTTTTTTATATTATTAATTAGAATTGAAAAACCGATTGGCTTTATTCTGTTGTTTATCCAGTTATTTAAGGAACAAATCGAGGAACTACAAATTTCTAACCTTTTGAAAGAACAAACTTTTGTATTCATGGTAACTATATTTCAGTTGCAATTACATTAACCAATGAACAAATGCAGATCACTTACAAGACATAATGCATTGGGACGTTTTCCTCTAACCACGAAATATTAAATCTTTCTAAAAAATTAAATATTATATTATTATTTCTCATCAATTGGGATCGATCTTTACTTGTTTTCAATTCCTGAAATGGAATTCTCATTCTTTTACTGTTATTTGACAATGGAGTATGTGAGTTGCTTTAAACTGCTGTGTCATTACTTTCTTCAACACAGATAATGGGGTTCTCTGTCATAGAATGGCACGATTAATGATTATCAATAACTAAATAAATTAGACTAAAAAGAAAAAATATTGGATCTTGAACAATGGTCATGACTTTATTCCATTAGAAAATTTTCAGATTTCCGCTTTACTGTAAAAAAATATAATACCTCTTCATGTAAGGTATCAAACCATTGCAAGGCTCGACATGCAGGTACCACTGCATATATACATAAATTATCTATTATAGCCCTCTGCATCCCAATATTACATCCACACCCACAAAATAGTAGAAAAATGGAAAACACACCAAGAGAAGCGGCCACTATGGTTTAAAAAGTGCTGATAATTCTGGCACAAATGAAGGAATTAGCACTTGTATTAGAGCATTCATGCTTTCTAGCTTTTAATAAACCAGAAATCATACAGGCGAATAGTGTAACATCATACTCCTTTGTTTGTCTAAACACTCTGAAGTGCATATATCATATCACAACACAACACTTGGATTACATGTCGACTAGCATGGTTTTCAAGACATAATTAAGATATACTCCTTGATGAATCGATTGACACAAAACCATCTTGCTCTCTGGTACAAATAGAGATGATAGTGATATCATGACTGTGTAAGAGATTACATCTCTATGAGGCATTTCATCGAACACCTTTTGTGCAGAACTGTGTTCCCTAAACCTCGAGTAGAACTCATACAGAGTGCTAAAAACATCCAAATTCAATGCAAAACCATGTTTCCAAACAAACCCATGTAATTGTCAGCCCAATTCAAATAGCAAGTCTGCTACAAAATTACTACAACAGCGCAAAACAGTGGATCATGTGAATTCAAAAGGAATTAATTATACAAGTGTCAGTCAGAAGCATCTTTTGAAAAACTTGCAATGCAACATTGTATACGCGCGGCATAGAGCAAAGGCCCACGGCACAAGCCATAGTTTGTAAACTACGAGGTCGTTAGTGTCTTTTGCGCGTTTCTCGTGAGGGAGAAACTAGTGGTCTTTGAGCCGGGTCTAGGACTGTAAGCTTGTAGATACTGGGACCCGCAGTTCAGTGGAAGTGTTGGTGATTAGTTGGTGTAACCAGAGATTTTGGCGCGTTGAGCAGAGATGAGAGGGGGAGGGAAGGGGATCAGGAGTTCATTGCTCTAAAGTAACTCAAATTTTGAATTTGAATACCGACTGTTCAATCATAATCCGAGCCAATAGAATGCACAGGGACTCTTTAATATTCGTGTCAAAACAGATCGGACGGTTTTCAGGAATGTTCAAAATTAAATCTGACGGATCAAGATCATATCTTCTTTATGTGTGAAATAAATCTGCTATTATTCTAAAAAGGAATATCAGGATACTGTTATTCCGATGCCAACCATTTATATTCATTGAGATTAGCGCATGAAATTTTTCTCTCCTTGAGATTCGTGCATTGAAAAATTTGAACGGAATAACAGCAGATTTGTTTCCCTTTATCTGGTTGTAAACTCGATCGACAATCTTTTTGGGCTTGGGACTTGTATATTTAAGAAGTGATTATTTCAGAAACTGGATTCCTTTTCTCATTTAATTGATCTGTGTTATCTTTATAACAGGATACTTCAGAAGGCCACAAATTAACAAGGATTCAAAAGTAGTTAACGAAATAATTAAATCGAATATGACTGAAAGAATGAAATCTTACCTTGATGCGGGTTGCACTCATTCGGTCATTCCCATCATAACATTCAAAATCTAAGCCAATGTAAGTTTGTTCTCTCATTTTTTTTTTCAAACAATGCCTTGGGTGATGTTTAATTATTTTTTTTCGTGCTGTTAATTTACTAATATCCTGGAATAGATGAGACTATTATCCTTGGGTTTCATTGCTGATTATTCCTTCTCTCATAAAAGGATATCCTTGGGTTTCATTGCTGATTAAGAAAGATGAGACTATTATCCTGGAATAGTTTATATTATTAATTTACTAATATTTTCTTGTAAAATTAAAATTATAACTTCAGTCTCAAAACAAGTTCTTTATTTTACACAAGGGAAAAAAATGATAAGAAAATACTTTGCATTAGTAAAACGAAAGATAAATTTCTATAGTGCATATACTTCAAACAAGGTCAGAAGAACAAAACATTACAATGAGCTAAATTCAGGCCATAAGGATGTTACATTAGCAAACTTGGCACATAATCACATCAACATATAAAAATAATTACTAAAAGACAATATCATAGAAGCCCAGTGGCATCAATACAACACCAACTGCATTGCAGAATCTTCAATTTACATAATAATCTAACAACCTTGACTGCATCAGTCAAGTTATCAAAAAAAACATAATAATCTAACAAAAGAGAGGGAAAGAAGAAAATCACCTCTCCATAGTAATTGCCCTGAAAGGTAGGTACCAAACCATCGCAAACCCCAAGTTACCAACAACAACTATCTTATGGATCAATAACAATATCACCAATGATCTTAACATGAGTAAGCAACTTGTTAATCAGCTGATCAACGAATCCATTATTATTTTTAAATCCTACAATTCTAACCGTCTTGAGGAACTCCCGCTGGACTAATGCACGTCCCAGCTCCTGAGTTAACTCCTCGTCTACAAATTCCGTGACCAATTCCTTCAATTGTAACAAACCAAGTTACATATGTTTCATTGATAATAAATCCTTTGATAAGGGCTTAATTGAGGGGGCTAATATGAACAACACCTAGTATTACACAGCCTTGACTATCTTGTTAACTTCCAAATATAGTCCATTTATAGTATGATCTATTGACCATAAATACACGAAGCTTGTCATTTTTTTATTCAATAAATTTGGATTTTCTACCATATCATGAAAAAATGATATGTACAGGTAGCAATACCAAGATATATATATATATATAGAGAGAGAGAGAGAGAGAGAAAGAGAGAGATTACATCTATGTTGGTTAAGGTGAGCTCCTGTAGTTTAGGTGAGTGATGGAGGAAATATGGCAGAAGATCAAAGACATGAAAACGGCAACTCACAATTTTGAGGCACTTTAAATTGTTGAAGACTGGGTAGCTAGAAAAATCCACCTGTACCTATTTTCAATACAAAGTAAGATTAAAACTATGTTCTAGAGAAAAAACAAAAAGAAAAATCACAAAGCTAATTACAAATGAGAACTTTGGAAGCTTATCATAGTCATAGGAATTTACTCCAAGAACCACAAACAAATATCATGTACACTTAAGATTCCAAATTGTATTCGAATTACAGTTGAAAACAAAAATAAATAATAAAATGATGCTACTTTAATTTTGTTGTAGCATGTGAAAAGCCCTCGTAGGCTTATATTAAATGAAGTCACGATAGTTAGTTTAATAAATGTCCTAACAAACAATTAGGGTATGTACTAGGCTTGGTTAGACATTGGAGTTCATATATATAACAAGAGCATGGTTTTGTTAATTCCGAAGTACCTTAATAAGGCCAACAAAGAGTATATGCAAAATAAAATCATTGCAGATTTTTGCTTCAAACATTTTGCAAAGAGAAAGTACCTTTCCCTTGGGGCAAGGCAATTCAAGTTGTAAACTTTTGACATTTGAAAGATTGTGGATTAGCTTGGTTCCCATAGTAATATATTTATCCAGATCATACCAACCAGGAAGAAAGATGTGGGCATCAACTAGCAATGGCATATTTAGCGACATAATTTCTCCCATATCCATGACAATAATATCAAAATACACGGTAATATCCAAATGTAGGAGATTAGGTGCAGAAATATGTAATTTCATTGTGTCATGTGCACTAAAAAGTTCCAACTTCTTTAAAGTGTTGGAACATATCTCCGTGATGCCAATAAAATAACCATGTAGTACTAATTCTTCCAGCACAGGACACCCCAACAAAAGCTTCTTCAAAGAGTCATCGCTCATTGTAACATTATCAAGGTTAAGGGTTTTTAGGCAAGGAAGGTTTACGGAATTGAGTTCTATAGGTACATTAGGATCATCAGCACTTGTAGAGAGAAACAGATGGAGGTGTATTAGTGATTCACAAGTGAAAAAGGGACAAGTGTTTAAATTCAATTTTTCATGTGAACCCATTTCTACAAAGCACTCTCGAGGCCCCAACTTCATCACATCACCAATACAATCAACAACAGCTTGAGTGTGAGGCCAGTAAATGTCAGAATGTAACCAAAGTTGAAATATGTTAACATGGGATGCCTCTCGTTTCTCCAACACACTTCTCATAAATAGTTCCAATTTGATAAATACTACAGCCATGTCTTCGTCTTCATCAAAACTCTCCAGACACCCAAACTCTTCAATGTCAAATATCAGATCAGGTACAGAAGCCCATATGTTTATCCATCTTTTGGACAAGATGCATGTCTGCACAGCCTCTTTTGTAGTAAGAAAAGATAGGATATGTGTGCGAACATCATCAGGCAAAAAACTGATCCCATCAATGCCGTCATTCTCCTCATTACCATGTCTATTAATATCTGTCATCTTTCACCTTCACAAAAGCAACAAACTTTAATGAGTGGCACGGAACTAATCGCTTCTCAAACTTCAAGAATTAAGATGAAGATATCTTAATTTAAAAAAAAAAAAAAACTACAAATCTCAAGTGTTACAAGTACAACAGTTATCCAGCTTTCGAAAGAAACAACCACAATCAAAGTTACGATTTAAGAAAATATCCCAAATAACAAAAAAGAAGAAGAGTATTTATGATATAAGTTTGTTCTATTAGTTGCTTGCACACCAACTTTACACTAAGCAAATTGACATTTGCAGCAGCTTTTTACACCAACTATACAGTAAGCAATTTGTGCTCCGTTAGACTGCAGATGTTTCCTTTTGAGTGGTAAGTTGCAGGGTTCCAATAATACCAGTACAAAATTGGTCAGAAATTATCAGTCCAGAGTAAGCAAATAAATTTAATGCCTTCACATTGTGCCTTTTGCAAAACAAGTACCAAAACAAAGCTAATATATACTGTGGAAAACTAAAAATAAACAAACTTTAAAGCAAACATAGGGTTGGTACCTTCAAATTACCAATTCAGTAGGTTGGCGGTTTTACTATACTGGTAAAGGCCCATGATCGGTTCTAGTTTTAGGCACTGTACAAACAATTTATGAACCCTTCATGTATCCTTTTGGACAGAGATTTAACTATGCACATGCCGGTTAAACTACTATCCAACAGAAGTAGAGATAACAACATAGAACGGTGCTTGGACTCTCCTAACATTTCGGCTAAGCACATATACCATTGACTCAACCCAAGGTTATAGAACAGTATGGATTTAGTAATTCTACCCCAAGGGCCAAGGTACATGGGGGATCTGAATTCAGGTCAAGTTAGATTCATTATGATTTTTCAAAAGATAACACATCTAAAAGCTCTTTAACCATTCTATTTTACGAAATAAAAAATGGAAATTAGGGGGGGGAATTAGGTACCTTCTGCACAGAGAAACTGCTGTAGGTCTCTAAAATCTGATCCAACTCCTTCAACAGTTTGTCTTGACCTTTTGCCGCAAAGGTAAGACCATAATTCAGAAGTGTTGGCTCTGATTCTGATATTTCTGTAAATTAGTCCAAAAGTACAAAAATTGTTGTCAGAAACTTTTTTAATACCTCTACATGGTCATAATTAATTGAAGCATATCAGACTACATTAGTCCTTGGGGAATCTAATAAGTAATTAACTGAAAGATCAGGCTCTATATTTAGGATTTCCCACACTATTCTGATTCTATTTCCAACAGTGGAATTCTCAAAAGGCCAACAAAATTCGATTTAAGTTAGTACCTTCTTAGGGTTGCCATGAAAAGAAAAGTGTGTCGGCCAACTGAAATCAGAAGCTAAGCTAAAGATCCCACCAAGGTACATTCTCAAATTAGGAACAAATTCAAAATCAATTTTAGTTCAAATTTTAATTTAAGTCAAAATGTGTTTTAGTACAGACAAGAGTCAAGAAATGCATTGAGAACACTTTACCAAAGCCTTTCTTCAGCTTCAACGAGAAAAGTTGCTTCTGGTTCTACACCTGTACCTGCCTCTGCCAAATGCCCAATACAAGCAGGGTCAGCGGATTCCAAGAGAGAATGCCCGTGAGATTCGAAAGAGAGAAGATCGCTACTCGCATTCATAAAAAAAAAAAAGGCGTGGAGAAAAAGAGATAGAGAGAACACACCTGGAATGGAAGAGAAAGTTAGCGAAGAGAGGAGGAAATGACGATCCGTCGTCAGATGGCGCAGAAGAGAGGGGTGGCGCGGGATCGGTGGCGCGGATTTGGGCGAAGAGAGTAAGCTGGCGGAGGGATTTGGGCGGAGGGTTTTGCTGGAGGAGGAGATGGATTTGGCGGAGGGGAGGAGGGGCGGAGAGGGATTTGGCGGAGGAGATTTGGCTGGGGCTAAGAGGTTTTGGCTGTCCCGCGTTTTATTTTAGCACTCGCGCCTTCTTCTTTTTTTTTTTTTTTTCCTTACCCAAAATTTTCAGCGACCGCTATTAACTCGGTGTCTGATGCGGGAGAGCAGTCCACTCAAACTAAGTTCCATGGGCTCCTTAACCATCCGATTCACTTAAAGATCCGTGCCATTCGCTTTAATATACGTCTGCATTTCTTTAATATCTGTGCGCACGGATCATAAAAAATCGGACGGTTATGGATCCAATCAGACCCAAATTTGAGTCCGATGGCATTTGGACCCAAACTGCGCCCTCGCTGTAGGTGAAGTGAATTCGCATCCTCTGAGATATCTCAGACTTTGCGTGACTTTTTGGAATATCGCAATCGTTCAAATACTTTTTACACGAATCTCAAAGCACAAATAATACTGGCCCCCTATGGTTCCCCGAATACACACCGGACACGTCGGTCACGCAAAAATTGAGATATCTCAGAGGATACTCACCCGAAGTGAAGTAGTGGTTTTCAAAAGTAACAGTTTATTTTTTATTTTTTTAAAAGAAAACTTTCAGCGATTGGCAACTTGACCACGTATCCTCTGCATTAACTCAAAACGGAATCTTTTGAGTTAATGCATCTCAGACGTCTAATTTTACAGAGGCCTTTAATAATAGTGCAGATTTAGTATGCACGGGTTTTAAAGTATATTGGATGGTTGATATGCATTAACTCAAAAGATTCTCTTTTGAGTTAATGCAGAGGATACGCGTTCGGTCTCTGATATCTATTTTTACTGTAGTGACTATTTTTTTACTATCATTTATTAAAGTACAAAAGAAATTATTTTATCAGTAAATGGCAAATATATGAGAGAGGGGAGATACCTAGACAATTCAAACTTTCACATAAATCTTCACTAATAACAATTGAATCCTTAGCGAGGGAGGTAGGGAAAATAAATTAAAAGATTAGGATTCTTTTTGTTTTTGTCAGTTAGGGTTTTGAAATGAGAAACCAAAAGGTCGAAGGTACAATAAAACCTGATAAAGAGGAAATAATGGAAGTTTTTACTAATAATCATCCAAAATAGAAAAAAAATGTGAAATTATCAAGTATTACTCATAACAAATATTGAGGCTATTTAAGAGGCATTGGTTATTTTTAGTTGGATTGCCTTAAAACTATTTTTATATGATTTGAGATTGTTGTGAAGTAATTAATGTCTTAAGTTAGAATTTGTTTTAAGTTATGTTTTAAATTATATTTATTTCAACTTTCTTTTTTAACAAAAAGTTTTAAGTTTTAATTCAACAACATATTTTTTGGAAGTTACACAAAATGATAATAATTTATAGTTTGAGAAAATTACAAAATAAATTATGAAATATTAGATAAAATTATAGGAGTAGAACTAGGGTACTCCTAAGTTCACCAAACATCTTGTGAACTTGACTCTAAAATATATCGAATCGACTTTAACCGATGAATCCAAACCGTTGAAACCCTTCTACCTAATGAGTGATGCGTTTACATGTGAAAATTTTAAAGTTTTGAATTAATTTAATATAGAGTCAAGTGGTCAAAAGTTTAAGGTTTATAAATTAATTTTAATGCATTCAATTTTTGGACTCCTTTGACTACTTGACTCTATATTAAATTAATTCGAAACTTTAAAATTTTCACATGTTGATGCATCAATCATTAGGTAGAATGATTTTAACGATTTAGATTCATCGTTTAAAGTCGATTCGATATATTTTAGAGTCAAATTCACAAGAGGTGGGGTGAACTTAGGAGCACCCTAGTTCTACTCAAATTATAGAACTACAACGAATTCAACTGAGCTGGTCAAAGAATTTAATAGAACTGTTTTGTCTTATGCAACCCACCAACTATAAAATTGGTAAATCAACATTTTATCTTGATAAAAATATCAAAGATATATATGAATTGAATTAAAATAAGAGAGATTAATCAAATTTAATATAATCTAGGTAAATTTTAATTTTAATTTATTTGATTGAATCGAAATAAGAGACATTAAATTGAATTAACTATACAAAATTAAAGTAAATTACAAATTTCAAACGAACTGATAAACTGAATCATTAAATCCAAAATTTATCAGTTCAATTGACAATCAAATAAATCGAATCCACCGTACACCCCTAATTCCAATTAATTATTCACTAAAACAATAATTCCTACATTTTATCATAACCACTTGTTCATTTTTTAATAATTAGTTTTAATTAAACATCAATATAGACTTAACTATTACCAAAAAAAGGACCAACAAGTTTCACATGTTGCTAAACAAAATAATAGGTAGCTTCAATACCTGAGGTAATTTTTGGGCTGTACCAAAAAATATTAAAAATTAACCTTTTTTTCATCAAGGCTTTCTATGTTGAAATGTGTTGGAATGCCTATTTTACACATCAATAAAATTAGATTCGGATAATTGGATTCAGATTGGATGAAACAAAATAATGTTGCATATAATGACGGACCTCACCTCTCTACTATAAAAAAAAATATTTAATTTCTAAAAATACATCTAAAAAATAAATATGGGAATTAATGGGAATCTTTATTTAAAAATAAAAGAAACAAAAGAAAAGTACGCGTTAGATATATTCTTCTTATAATTATTATATATATTTTTTGGAATGATTAAATTTCTATGTAAATTGTGAAATCAAAGGAGGGCCTGATGTCTCGTCAACGACTTAAATTTGAGTCTGATGCCCATCGAACTTAAATTTGCGTCCGATAGGTTCCATAACTATCTGATTTCCTTTAAAATTCATGCACACCGATATTAAAGCGCTGCGCATAGATCTAAAAGCGGATTGGACAGCTATGGAATCCATCGAACTCAATTTGAGTCTGATGGGCATCGGACCCAAACTCATCTCCTCGTCAACATGATTTTAGATTAAACAAATTAGCAAAATTTTAATTTTAATTTATTTTATTCTCTTTTGATGGGAATTGGCACAAATTTTGGATGAAATTGATGCAAAAATATAAAATAATGGATACTTATCAGTTATCACCTTGGCCAAACATCATATTAGTAATATGAGTATTAAGATCAATGATTACAATCTTGCTAAGTTTCTTAGATGCTTCCACAATTAAATAAATCTAAGTACTGTTCAAAATAGCTTTGAAATACCACAGTTTTACGGTTTTATTGTTCAAAATAGCAAATTTATTGTTCAAGACAAATAAAGTGATGGATTCATATGGCTTTATTGCGCATACAAGATTAATTACTTGTTGATATGGATGTTGTTAATTATGAGCTAAATCTCAAATTAATTTTTATATTTACGGTAGAAGCACTGCGTTGGTCACATTCATGAATGAATGAAGAGTTAGATTTCAAATTTAAATTTTCGTTTTGGTGATTGTTAGGAACTAATTAGATGTTAATGGCTTGCAAATCCAAGGCTAAAATTAGCATTATATCAAAAGAAGGGCACAAAGAACCCTCAACAAATTAAAGCATATAATCAGACTGCCCCTTAATATCATATATAGCCTGCTTAGTTATATCATCCTGCATGCCATTGAGAAATAAAATATCTCAGTGAGCATTTTGCTCATAGGTAGGCATAGCTTTTAATTGCTAAAAGAAAACGGTTTCCTTGAAATCGAGCCTTGTCTAGGTTTCTTTTTATTTATTGTTGTTGTTGTTGTTGTTGTTGTTGTTGTTGTTTTTCTTTTCTTTTTAAAAAAAGACGAAGCGAGCCAGGGGCGGATTCAAGATTTTCGTCAGGAAGGCAAAAAAATATCGAATCGGATTTAAATAGCTAATCAGATTTAAACACATTAACTAATTGGATATTTACAAAAATTATGCTTTAACTTATACTTTATAATGCTTAGACTTGTAATTTTTGATATTCTAAATTATAATTATAATTACCAATCATAATTCTAGAAATTTATTTTAATTTTAACTATATATTTAACCATAATTACCAATTAAACATTCAAAGGGGGCAAAAAAAATTTCAAGAGGGGCAAAGCCAGTCGGAACCAATAAATATCCACTAAAACTCAAAATCCAGGAGGGGGCTCCCCCCCCCCCCCCCCCTCCCCTGGCCTACAATGGGTCCGCCACTGAAGCAAGCGACTATTGTTATTCAATAGAAAGAAGAAATCAAGATTATTTGCTTGTTTGGGTGTCTACATAACAAAAAAGATTGTTTGAAATAAATATCTTAGGTGATGTTTGGACGAATCAAGGAATAAAGCTAATTTTAAGATTAAGAATTGTAGCTAACCTAACATTTTGTTGGATTAGTGGAATAGTGAGAAAACTCACATAAGACAAACAAAGTATAGTCCATATTTATTAATCTAAACACACTCAAACAAAAATAGTAAATTAGAATAGTGCTAACTTGAATTAGTAACTATTCTTCATCCATCCAAACGCACCCTTATAGATTTATCTATCATATAATTTAGAATGTACTAGGACGTGAGATATGAAGCTATATACCATGATCCAAACTACAAGCAAGCAAAATCTTGATTGATTCGTCATAAAGTATAATCTGATACATCCTAGCCCAACAATGAACCCGTCCATTCTGACAGTATAACCCAATTATCTAGCCTAAAAATATAAAAAATCAAATCAAATTAAATTATGATTTTGAGGTAGAAAATCTGATCCAGCATTTGGCCCGTTGACTGTATATAATCATAAGAAAATATATCCGTTGATGTTAAATAAAAGGGTGAATTTCACGTATACCCTTCAATGCCTATAATTTAACGTATTTCCTCTTCCAAAACCTATAACAAGGTATTTATCCTCCTAAACTACAATAATTCACAAATATAACCTATTAGCCAAAACCAGTGATTAATCAATACTGCCTCTTCCCGTTCTTTCCCCTTCTTCAGTGCTCAACTGCTCATCGCTCCTGCCTTCTAGCACCAAAAGAAGAGCCCTTGAGACCATTGGTAAATATGTATGCATATGAGGTGTTTGTCGAAATTCCTCAGTGAATCACGGTTTGATCGAGGGATCTTACTTGACATCATTTTGTCTGGTGCTAAACTGGTTAGTCCAAGGCTAATGTTTTAATATCAAAAAGCTCTTCATGATGCGGTGCTGAATTTGTTTGTCTACAGACCCGGAACCCGTTAACCTGCTTTGTGGATTCCAGTACTGGATTCGGCTTGTGAATTAATTATAGTGTTTGTCATGTAAAGTATCAAGTGTGCCGCAGTTGTGCCACCTTGTGTACCAGCTCAGTGTCAAGGTTGTGACAGTGAAACTAGAGCTGGGTTTAATTGTTCCATAATTCAACTTACAGTTGCTTCCAGTAGAAGACTTAAGTTAGTGCTTAACTAGTGATCTAATGTGTAGAAAATGTCAAAATCAGAAAAAATAAGTGTGCAAGACAATACATAAATCTGACAATTTAAGTGAAGTTCCTATTGTATAGCTACAAAATCTAGCAAAAAAATCTTGATAAGTTGACTCATCGGCTCATTTAGTAGAAGGTGAAATCAAATGTTAACAAAAAAAACATGAGCAATAATAAAATTGAAATTCAGGAAACTTTTTTCCAGTGCATATATGAAATTGAAATTCCCCAAAACTACATGTTTCCAAAATTCACCTGGTAGATAACCCCTGGTACATAAATTATCTATTAAAGCCCCCATGCATGCCGAAATTATATCCACACCAACAAAATAGTAGGAATTTGCCAAATGCACCCACAACATATTACATATTATATGACATTAATACAACTGAGACATATATGAAAGCTCCCTCAAGTTACCATGGACAAGGATCTATATCAATTTCACCAATGATCTTAACATGGACAAGCAACTTGTTAATCAGTTGATCAACAAATCGATCATTTTTAAATCCTTCAATTCTAACCGTCTTAAGGAACTCCCGCTGGACTAATGCATCTTCTGGTACCTCCTGAGTTATCTCCTCATCTAAATATTCCATGTCGCAAGACTTCAGTATTAACAAAACAAAATAAGTTACATACATTTCATTGGTCATAAATCATTTGATAAGGGCTTAATTGAGAGGGTTAACATAAAAAACACCTGGTATTACACGGCCTTTACTATATTATTAACTTCATGATATAAGTCCATTTCTAGTAAATCTATTGACTGTAAATACTCAAAGCTTGTCACTTTTTTTTATTCAATAAATTTGGAACTCTTTACCATCTCATTAGTTGACTTTCTGGCTACCGCCTCCCTCAATTGAGGCATGGAAAAAGAACAAGTACTAATAGCAACACCATTAGAGATAGAGATAGAGATAGAGAGAGAGAGAGAGAGAGAGAGAGAGAGAGAGATTACACGAGATTGTGCTAAGGTAAGCTCTTGTAGTTTAGGTGAGTGAAGGAGGAAAACTAGAGCAAGATCAAAGTCATCCGAACGCCAATCCAGCAGTTCCAAGCACTTTAAGTTGTTGAAGACCGGGCAATTAGAAAAATTCCTTCTTCAGTACCTATTTTCATTACAAACTAAAATTAAAACTATGTTCCATAGAAAAAAAAAAAAGGAAATTCACAAAGCTAATTACAAATGAAAACTTCAAATGCTTATTATAGCCAAAGGTTGCATTTACTCCAAGAGGAACACATATCATTTAATATTCTAAATTGTATCTGAACTTCGAATGCTTATTATAATGATGCTATTTTTTTAATTTTGTTGTACCATGTGAATATTCCTAAAAGGCTTATATTGAATGATGGAACGCGAGTTAGTTTAAATGTCCTAATAAAACAATAAGGGTATGTACCGGGATTTGGTAGACATTGGAGTGCATATAACAAGAGCAGGGTTTTGTTTAATTCTAATCTATCTAAAATAAGGCCAACAAAGAGTATATGCAAAAGTAGAAGCATTGCAAAGAGAAAGTACCGTTCCCTTGAGGTAATCGAATTTAAGTTCTAAGCTTTCGACATTTGAAAGGCTGTGAATAAGCTTGGGTCCCGTAGTAATATAAAAATCCTCAACATACCAATCAGGAATATAGATGGAGGCATGAACTAGCAATGGCACATTTAGCAACAGAATATCTCTCGTATCATAGATAGGAACCACAAAAATATCCAAATAAAGGAGATTAGGTGTGCAAATCTGATATCTCCTTGCGCCATAAGGGTTTTGAAGAACCAACTTCTTCAAAGTCTTGGAACATATCTCAATGATGTCGATATAACAATTATCTAGCACTAAGTCGTAAAGCACAGGACACCCCAACAAAAGCATCTTAAAAGAGTCATCGCTCATTGTAACACCACGAAGGTTAAGGGTTTCAAGCCACGGAAGATTTACTGAGTTGGGTTCTATAGCTACAAACTCATCACCTTCAGTTGCAGAGAGAAACAGTTGGAGGTGTATTAGTGATGCACAAGTGAAAAAGAGACCAGTTTTTAAATTCAATTTTTCACATGAACACATTTCTACGAAGCACTCTAGAGGCCACAACTTCATCACATCACCAATACAATCGACAACAGCTTGAGTGTGAGGCCAGTAAATCCCCGAATCTAACAAAAGTTGAAATATGTTAACACATGATGCCTCTCGTTTCTCCAACACACTTCTCATAAGTAGTTCCAATTTGGTAACTACTGTAGCCATATCTTCATCAAACTTCTCCGGACACACAAACCCTTCAATGTCAAATATCAGATCCGGTACAGAAGCCCATGTGTTTATCCATCTTTTGGACAAGATGCATGTCTGCACAGCCTCTTTTGTAGTAAGAAAAGATAGGATATGTGTGCGAATATCATCAGGCAAAAAACTGATCACATCAATGCCGTCATTCTCCTCATTACCATGTCTATTAATATCTATCATCTTTCACCTTCACAGAAGCAACAAACTTTAATGAGTGGCACATAATTAATCGCTTCTCAAATTTCAAGAATTAAGATTAAGATATCTTAATTTAAAAAAAAAAAAGCTACAAATCTCAAGTGTTACAATTACAACAATGATCCAGCTTTCCAAAGAAACAACCACAATCAAAGTTACGATTTAAGAAAATATCCCAAATAAGAAAAAAAAAAGGAATATTTATGACATAAGTTTGTTCTATTAGTTACTTTTCACACCAACTATACACTAAGAAAATTGACATTTGCAGCAGCTTTTCACACCAACTATACAGTAAATAGTTTGTTCTCCGTTAGACTACAGATGTTTCCTATTGAGTGGTAAGTGGCAGGGTTCCAATACTACCAGTGTAAAATTGGTCAGAAATTATCAGTCCAGACTAAGCAAATAAATTTAATGCCTTGACACTTTTTAGAGCTGTTTTGAAACACAATTTATGCTCACTTATAGGGTTTCAGTCAAAACCCAATATATCAATCCAATTTACAAATTCATGTTTCTAAAAATTATACAATTTTGATTATAACACAGATCTCAGATAGCATCAAGAATAAATCTGAATTTCATAAAATTCACATACTACCAACCAGTCAAACCAACAAAGACAGAAAAAGAAAGAAATCTAGTCACATCCTCAATCTAGCGCTTCTCCCTCAGCCCTTTCTAGGTCCGGCGACTGCACCATTCACCATTCAAGTTACTTTTGCTTTTGAGGCAGAAGTGTAAGACAAATTGAGAGATAGAATTTACCTAGAGAAGGTAGAGCGACCGAGAGAGAAGCGGCACACGGGGAGTTGAGTAGAGAGAGGCGTCGAAGAGGAAAGGAGAGAGACATGAACGAGGGAGTAGAGTAGAGTAGAGAGAGAAGAGAGGCGGCGAAGAGGGATGAAGAAGTGAGACTAGAGAGCGGGATGAGGGGAAGTAAATCTACTGTTATTCCAAAGGGATAACAGGACTCTGTTATTCAGATCTTAGCCGTTGAAATTTGTCCAGATTCGCACATAAAAAGAATTTCCTTAAGATTTGTGCATGGGAAACTTTGAATAGTTGAGATAGGAATAACAGGGTCCTTTTATCCCTTTGGAATAACAGCAAATTTATTTTCGGAGGGGAGAGAGGTGATTGATCCGTCTGATTCTCAATTGACAATTAATTAATATAGTTCCCTTCCACGGCCTGCTAAACGGGCCGTCCAAACTCGGCCCAATCAACAATTTAAGATGATTGTAAAAAAATATTATCAATGTTTTCATGTATGTATGAATTTAATCGCCCATATTATACAAAACAAATGTGGATACTAACATAATAATTCATGTACACTTTATGGTTTTATTGTTCAAAATAGCAAATTTATTGTTCAAGACAAATAGAGAGATGCATTCATGCGGCTTAAACTATTACGCGTACAAGGTTAATTACTTGTTGCATGCTATAAACATGACATCAATAATCAATTACATTGGAAATACTATATATGGATTGTTAATGTTATGAGCTAAATCTCAAATTAATTTTTATATATACTCATTGGTCACATTCATTCATCAATGAAGAGCTAGATTTCAAATTTAAATTTTCATTTTGGTGATTGTTAGGAATTAATTAGAATGTTAATGGCTTGCAAATCCAAGACTAAAATTACCATTATATCAAAAGATGCGCACAAGGGCTCTAAACAACAGCATAACAAACTGCCCCTTAACATTATAGCCTGATTATCATCCTGCCATTGAAAAATAAACTATTTCAGTTTATCAGCATAGCTTGCTTCAGTACAGACTCTGTTGCAAGAATTCAAGAAGGAATGTGTCTGAGTTTACAACGATG
Organism: Carex arenaria; assembly: GCA_964058825.1. Taxonomy (NCBI): domain Eukaryota; kingdom Viridiplantae; phylum Streptophyta; class Magnoliopsida; order Poales; family Cyperaceae; genus Carex; species Carex arenaria. The sequence continues at coordinate 382,409 of CAXKVW010000189.1, forward strand.
ACCCAAGCTTTTAAATGCTAAAAAAAAAAATTCGGTTTCCTCGAAACCCCTTTTTTTAGTTTATTTTATTTATTATTTGTTATTATTTATTATTCATTATCCGGATCAATATATCCGTAACCCACTAACCCATAAGCCTAAAGATTTTAGTTTCTCAATGGACCAACTTTGGTAAATAAAGACTCCAGAGCGGACGACACATCTGTACTTTTGTTTCTTCTATTCTTCTCCATTCAGAAACTGTACTTCTTTTCTTGTTTAATTCATCTGTGTTATCTTTATAACAGGATACTTCAGGAGTCCACAAATTAACAAGGATTCAAAAGTAGTTAACGAAATAATTAAATCGAATATGAATGAAAGAATGAAATCTTACCTTGATGCGGGTTGCACTCATTCCCACCGTTGCAATGGATATCCAAAATGAATTGTTTCGTTGCAACAGCTGATTGACCGTTATAACGAAATAAATTAATTACCTTAGTGGATTTTGAAAAAATAAATTGTTCCATTGTAACGGGTTGATAAGCATTATAACGGATTATGTCAATTACCTCAATCTCAAGCTTACCTAATTATTTTACAAATTTTTAATTACTATAGCCTTGAGTCAAGTCTTCTTGATCCATTTCTTAGTTCATCATAATTCATTCTTAATATGTTTAGCAATTTATATCATCATGAACCTACACAAAATCTCAAAACAAGAAACCATAAAATCCAACAAATATATGTTTTATAAATCTAGTCAAATAGACGAAGTAAATGATTGCTTACAACTATAGTTATAAACCATAACAGTTTTCTTATATTTCGAAATCTACCGAATTCATTAACTATATTATCGGTTTTTTTTTTCTATTAATAAAAAAATCGGTCTAATTCTGACCATCATAATTTTAATATAAAAAATATTCTAAGCATGCAATGGAACCTCATCTATGGCCGATTTTTATTAACGACAATAAATTATGCAGACTCACAATTTATCAATCTGAGCACGAGCACAGAAAATCATGCAAGTTCAATACATATCTATCGATCTAAGCGCAGAAACTTTTGATTTTGCTTGTATTTTCTGATTTTCATGTCTACTTTTGTAAATGGGTTGTAATATTTTATGTACTGGTACAAATGGTGTATGTACTGATACAAAACTGTGTAATTGGTTTGTCTTGATTAATGAAAATAATTACGGGTTTTAAATAAAAAAAATAACACAAATTCGTAAAATCTCAAAATGTAAAAAAAAAAAATCCCATTATAGTTGATAATATATAGAAAATTAAAAAAAACAATCCAGTCTGTTAATTAACTTAAAATTCAGACAAAGAAAAAAAAAAGGACCGCTATGAAGCATAACGTCCAGAGCACGCCAAAGCCATACGATTTCAGTATCAGTTGCGAAAGGATTGTTGCTTATTTTAACCTTAAGTTCTTTTTTAACTTTATAGCGCAGGAAAAAATCTAGATATTAAAGACCGACAACAAATTTGAAGACCAAAAGTATTAATTACACATACATGTGCTTTCAGAATTGAGAGTATTATTGACCATCCAATTTGCATCAAGATTCATGTGAACTAATTAAAATTCATGAAAGTATGTTTCAATTTCCGTACGCACAGATCTTGATGCTAATTATACAGTGTTAGAACTAATTGGACTACTTTTAGTAGGTCTTATATTCAATGCCCATCAGACTACTCCTATCTCATGCTTCCAACATTTTGGAATCCCCGTAAATTATAATTGAGAAGAACCTATCGTTCGACCATTTGGTTTACCTAAGAAGCGACGATCATCTCCATGGATTTTTATTTAAAAAAAATAGAAAAATGATAAAAACAAAAAGGTGCAGAGAGTCCGCTCAAGGGTTAAAAAAAAAGTGATCTGGACATTACATACCACAACGGTCTGAACTTTTTTTTTTTAATTCTATTTAGTAATTTGTGGATTGAGTTTGGTTAAGATTTTTGGATTACTTAGACGTTATAGACTATAACGTACACTAGACGTTATAAACCATAATAGTTTTCCTATATTTTGAAATTTCACGAATTCCTTATTTTTAGTTTTTCCTATTAATAAAAAAATCGGTCCTTCTTTTACTGTGTATAATATATATCTCGTATGTACAATAAAAGCATGTAATCTATTATATAAAATGATGTAATTTATTTTATTAAAATTGTGCATATCGATCCATCGTCATAGCTTTTTATTTATCAACAATGTTGTAAAAAATAGAATACACTCCCCCCTCTTTAAATTTTTCAAGAAAACTATAATCTACATCCCTTAATATTTTTTTTAATCACCCAACTTCCGCTAGCTAATTATTATAAGTTACTGTTAAAATATATTAATTAAAAAAAATGGGAACATATCAAATTTAACACTTTAATATGCTACAAGTCTATTAAATTACTGAGTCTCCAAAATATCTTACTTTCGCCTGACCTTTAAAAAAAAATATCTATATCTTACTTTTGTTTAACCTTTAAAAATAAAAATCTTACTTTTGGCATTATTGTAAGTGTTCACATCAGAATTTAATTAGGAGAGTAACAGCTAGGGAACCAGCCATTCAGCCAAGCACAATGCATACGGCAGTTGACCCCGAATTTTCATGGAAACTTCTCATGATCTGTTAATATAAAATCGTTTCATTGGGGGGCATATATAGCATATATAGAGCCTTTTCTCTTAAATATATCATTCCTCCCAACTATCTCATCCTCGGTGTCAGTTCATGAAGATTCAGAAAGCGGTATGATAAACTTTCTTTATAATTGACTTGGATTCTCCTTCTTTTCCTTTTAGTAATTAACATTATTACTATATAAAGATCATTGATTAAACAAATAGTGTAACACACACACACACACACACACTATACATTGACAGTCTTAATGTTTAATTATAGGAATCCTCATACCAACAGAAACACCGCACACAACCTCAATTCTATACCTCCCTTTTAATCAATATGCTTCTGTAAATATTTGAAGGACTTTATGCAGGACCTTTTTTTTTTTATGTGCATATATAATGGAACGAACATGACTAGAATGTAATTAAACAGTCAGATGTATGCTCTGCTCTGTAAAATTCTAACGCTTGAAATTGGTTCAAAGTAAAATTAATAAATAGACCAACTTAGAGATACGCAGTTTACAATACGCAACTCTTTTTTTTACTGTCTTTCCCACTAACACATATGTACATCTCCTCTTTGAAGAGAATGAAAAACAACCTCAACCTTCTTCTGATTGCCACAGTCATTTTGCTTCTGCCGGTCTCGTCTCATCCTCGCCAACTCACGAGTTCATTATTTAGAGGTTCCGCCCTTTCAGTTGAGAACGATTCAGATAAACTTGTCTCACCAAACAGAATCTTCACATGTGGCTTCATCCTCGTTGGCGCAAATGCCTACACCTTCTCAATCTGGTTCACAAACTCCGCTGACAAAACTAAGGTATGGACCGCAAAGTGGGGCCTTATAGTAAATGGCAAGGGGTCGCTATTAACTTTTAGAGAGGATGGTGACGTAGTCCTGATTGACATTGATGGTACCGTAGTGTGGTCCACTAACACAACCTCGAGTCAAGCCAACCAAATTAAACTTTTGGACTCAGGCAACCTAGTTGTGACCGATTCTGAAAATACTGTCATATGGCAAAGCTTTGATTATCCTACTGACACCCTTCTCCCAGGTCAACCAGTCACAAGAAACATAAAGCTTCTCTCCTCAAAGAACAATGGATCAATCTATTCTGGTTACTATAGCCTTTCCTTTGATAATGATAATATTTTACGAATGTTATATGATGGGCCTGACACTTCCAGCATATATTGGCCCAATCCCAACGTCGATGCTTTTCAGAATAATAGAACACTTTTTAACAGTAGAAGGTACGGAGTTCTTGATGAATTTGGGCAATTCACTGCAAGTGATAGGTTTTCATTTGGAGCATCAGATAAAGGTTTGGGGATTATAAGGAGGCTAACCCTTGATTCCGATGGTAATCTAAGGTTGTATAGCTTAAATAGTTCATCTGGCACATGGCTTGTGACATGGAGAGCCTTTGAAAGGCTTTGCAATGTACACGGGCTATGCGGAAAGAATGGTTTATGCCTCAATACCCAGTCTAGAGTTACTTGTTCTTGCCCACCTAACTATGAAGTAAGCGACCCAAGTGATTGGAATAAAGGTTGCAAACCCAAATTCAAAATAAATTGCCATGAACCTAACTCCACCACCTTTGTTAAGCTTCCACATACTCATTTTTGGGGTTATGATCTTGATTATATAGATAATAATGTATCATTACAACACTGCAAGAATCTTTGCAAAAGCAAGTGTACATGTCAAGCCTTCCGATACGTCAATGGCATAGGCAGATGCTACACCAAATATCTTTTGTTTAATGGAAAATCCTATATATCGATGAAAGGTACGACATACATTAAGGTTCCAAAAAATGCTCAAATGTCAATGGTTTATGAACCTGAAGCGCTTAACCTGATCTGCAATAATTCCAGTGATGATGTAGGTCCAATAAAAGGATCAAAGGTTTGGGTCTATTTCTATGGGTTTGTTGCTGCATTTGGATTGATAGAGATCCTTTTCGGGATATCAGGCTGGTGTTCTGTATATAAAAGAGGGATAAATGCGTCATTAGCTGAACAAGGCTATGAGTTGACGGGCAGGCAATTCAGGAAGTTCACATTCAAAGATCTGAGAAAGACAACTCAAAATTTCAAGGAAGTGATCGGAATGGGTGGTTCGGGGACAGTGTACAAGGGAAAATTGGAAGATGAAAGAGCGATCGCAGTCAAGAAGTTGAAAGATGTGATTCAAGGAGAAGAAGAGCTTTGGGCTGAGGTGAGTACAATAGGCAGAATTTATCACATGAATCTGGTAAAACTACTTGGATTTTGTTTTGAGGGATCGCATAGGCTTCTAGTTTCTGAATATGTTGAAAATGGTTCCCTGGACAATCACCTCTTTATAGGAGATACGCCTGGAAAAGTGCTTGGTTGGAAAGAGAGGTTCAAAATTGCTTTAGGGACAGCAAGAGGGTTAGCTTATCTCCATGAAGAGTGTCTCGAATGGGTCATACATTGCGATGTAAAGCCTGAGAATATTCTCTTGGAAAGTGATTTTGAACCAAAGATTGCAGATTTCGGGCTTGCAAAGCTGTTTAAAAGAGGAGCTATTGGATCAAGAATTTCACATATAAGGGGAACCAGGGGTTACATGGCTCCAGAGTGGGCTTTAAATCTACCGATCACATCTAAGATTGATGTATTCGGTTACGGAGTTGTGCTTTTGGAGATAGTAAAGGGAAAACGGATTTCAGATTGGACAGTGGAAGGAGAAAAACAGTCCTATGAAGATATGAGAATGATGGTTCGCATGTTAAATGAAAGGCATGAGATACAAGAGTCATGGGTTAGTTATTTTGTTGATCCGAATTTAGGTGCCGAGTTCGACCAAAAGCAAGCTAAGGCTATGGTAGAGATAGCATTGTCTTGCGTTGAAGAGGATAGAAATCAAAGACCAAGCATGAATTCCATTGTTGAGTTTCTTCTTACACATGAGAGTTAAATGTGCTATGGTACTTTTTATATATGTAATAATTTAGGCATGGGGCTTCCTCTGCTTAGTGGGATCATTTACCAATCCTTAATTATATTTTATGTCATTAATAGGGCAGTGAGTTTCGGCTGCTATCTATATGAACTACTTAAATGTATTTTCATGACAGCTATTGAATTAGATAATGATAATATTTCAGAACTGCTTTGTTTCAAGTCGTCACTTTTTGTGCTAACAAATATGGCTAAAAAGCATTTTCAACATGTTACTTGTATATATGATTATTCTTTAATCAATTTAGGTCGTGTGTCAATTCACATGATCACCGAGCTCTTCTACAATTATTAAATAGTTGTGTAAAATTTTGTTAGTGCTAATTCTAATAAAATTCCAATAACTTAATTTGTAGTGGTAAAAATATTGGTGCTAAATCTAGTAGATACATCATTTTTTTCCAAATAAATGCTATTGGAATAATTTATCAGATTTCATTTTGAGTCATAATAAATCTTAACTCATCATATATTTTCTTCCAAGGTCATCAACTCATCGTAGAAAAATTTATTGATGCTGACTTCAATCGATAAATCAATTTAGTGCAAACATTTCATGCCATAAAATACCATAACACGGAGATATTCTCCAAGCATAACACAGAGAATCAGAGATATTCTACAAAGTACCTTCAACAAGCAGCTGAATAATTATATATTACTGCTAATTTTAAATAATGCATCAATTCTTTTTCCAAAAAATTCTACGAAAATACATTTACAACATGTTGTGAATATACATTTACTCGAGCCAGAGGTTTTGTACTCGAGGAGGGTCGCGAGAAGGAGGATAGGTTAGCGAAGGAAAGAGAAAGAGAGAATATTTTTGAAGATAAGGGTAAAATACTAAAATGTTCATTTTAATTTTTTTACTAATATTAAACTGTATTTTTTATCGATTAAATTAAGAAATGGAGATATTTATAAAATAAATGAATTTAGATGGGAAGATAACTAATTTTTAAATTTTGATGGGAAAATATTTAAATTATCCGCTAAGTTTGATTGTGAAGTAAGAGGTGGAGTAAACCCCTTACTCCACACTTCAGTAGCCAAACGACGATGAATAAAAGAAAAGGAATAAGGTGGAGTAAGTAGGCGAGTTAATTCAGAGTAAGTTACTCCACCTCTTCAGATGAATTAACTTACTTCACACTTGCTCCACTGGTATAGCCCGCTATCATAGGCAAAAGTTCATTTTCCAACATCTTACTCCTCTAAGTATATTAATTTAAGTCATAAGTTGAACTATCAAACGAGATGTAAAATATGTGAAATAAGATTGAATAAGTCATTTAATCCTCATTAACTTCACTCCACACAACCAAACATCACCACTTAGTCTCATGATAACTTGATGGGTATATATAAATTTCTCATTTTTTTTTATATCTTTGAGAGAATTTGTGAACCAATGGTACATAAGCTGGTACTTGGGACACCATGGAGTGCCATACCGGATCGCTGGCAATGCAAATTGTACATCCAAGTGCAAGGATTTTGGTTGAAAAAATTATGTATTTCTCTAATTAATTTGTTTGGTACGGTTTGTTAAAACACCTTGGCAATTGGGTTTCAAGTCTATGTATGTACTTTTTTCTTCTGATTTACAAGTTGGAAAGGAATGTTAAATAAACCAAATGACAATACTCATGTATTATATATTTTAACAAAGCTCGTATATAATACCTATTCAGTTAAATTAAAAAAAAAAATACACCAAATCTGTAAATAGTGGTTTCTTTATCTCTAGCGGTTCTGTTTTTATTAACCATAGAAAAAAATTTCTTCGAAATTACCTGTTGACTGAGTCTAATTTTTTTATTGACTTAGAAAGGAGCAGTCAAATTAAATACTTCTTAACAACCACATAATTTTCTTTTCCTTTCTGTTATCTTTGTCTCGTGCTGAACAACTAGCAAGATAAATGGCCTATTGATGCTGATTGCAAGGCACTTCCTTTGAATCAGCAACAAATAACTTTTCGCTACTTAGTGATCTGTGGGTACGAAATAGCAATTCGTGATTGCCAATTAATGTGAACCAATATGAGAATATAAAATTCAGAATATCAAATATCTTTCATTTAGAAAATCAAAATATCTATCAAAAATAACTTTTATTTTCTAAGTTACTAATTACACAAATTTGAACCAATCCTGACAATTCTAGTCTGTTTACATTAATTGGATTAATAAATATATTGCTTACAAGAAAACCACAAAAACAAACTGAGGTAAAAATTTAAGCTGAAAACCTCAAATAAATACAAGTACAAATTAAGGGAGTGCATTTGTTGATTAGGCTCGGCTTAAGAACATAATTAGGTAAACTAACCTCATCATATATTGTATTAACCTTTTCACTCTATTCATTTTAGGGAACATAATATACAAAGTTATAATTCAAAATTGTAAATTGAACACAACACTCCCACCAACCCTCCCTGTTTTTTATTTCTTTTTGATATATTCTTACATATCTTTTTTAGAGAGAACAAGAGCTGATATTTATCAGCCAGCCCCTGCGCCTCTCTAGCTGGATACAAATCTCATTCATTTTGCCATTCTTTCTAATCTAACAATTTATCTTTCTATACAAACAATTAACTAGGAAACAAATAAACTAACAAAGTAAGGAAAATATAATTTATGCACTAAATCTTCTACGCCAGATTTGCTGGCCCACAGGTCACGCTAATGACCTATCTTAACACATAATTATGTGTTTCTATTTGCTTGGTGCGGTTTGGTAAAACACCTTGGTAAATTCTTGAAAACGAAAGTTAAAAAAAAAAAAAAAAAATCAGTTCTATCTATATTATACTTGCCTGTTACACAAAAATTGCGTAGAAGAGTTTCACAACAATATCATTATCTATTTAAAATTAGCTAATTAAACCTATTTAGTTAGATTTTTCAAAAAAATAAACCTAAAATGTAAATAGAGATTTCTTTATAACCTCTAGTAAAATTCTGTTTTATTAACCATAGAGAAAAAATTTCTTCCAATTTACGAGTTGACTGACTCTGATTTTTATATTGACATAGAATGGAACGATCAAATCAAATACTTCTTAATAACCACATAAATTTCTTTACCTTATCATTTCTTTGTCTTCTGCTGAACAAGTAGTAGCAAGAAACCTATGATGTTGATAGCGGGCAATTGCTTGGAATGAACAACAAAGAACTAATTGCTACTTAATTGGTGAGTCGGATGATTTTATAGCTTCTACAAAAATGTTAATTAGTATTATCAATGAAATAACTACGATATGCCTACAAAATATTGTATAATAAATTTGGCATGAGAAATTGCAAACTCTGTTCTGAAGAATCTTCTCAAGAGCGAATTGTTCTATAGTAAATTGTTAAAAGTAGAAACTCGAAGCAACCACACAAAGTTACAACTTACAAGGCTTTTCTTTCAAGAAGTACAACTGAGGGTTTGGTTGTGTTAATTTCCACAGAAACGCATCTGCTTGTTTCATCATGTCATAATTTAAATTTATTTGCATTTTCGTTCATCAAGTAGAACAGAAATAAAATAAATGAAATATGCTCATAGGCAGGGGCGGAGCCAGACTTTCAGACTATGGAGGTCAAACTTGAATGGGGTCAAGTATATAAATCTACTATAAATGGAGTCAATTTCCCACTATCCATAGTATTTTTCTTTAAAATATATTAAATTAAGATATAAACATAAAAAACAAAATTTGAAATTGAATGGGCATGCTATGTACATTCGCCCATGCTCATAGGCAAAAAAAAAAAAAAAAATATACCAAAAGAAATGTGTGTAGAAGAATAATTGAATATATAGAATATGTAACGGACCCACAATCTATTGTGAAAAAGAAACGAAATGGAATGTAGTAATGGCCTTCTTAGAGAAAAAGAAATAATGAAACTGATGTGGACTGATTGCAATTGGAAAGAAAATATTTGAGGACAAAATTCAAACTTATCCAATAAAGCATAGCGTATTAATTAATTACTTATTTATTTATTTATTATCATCATCATTATTATTATTATTATTATTATTATTATTATTTTTTATTTTTTTATTCATAACAAAAACTAAGTAACATTTCGTGTGTATAAGAGCATCAGTTAGCCACCATAGACAATAACCCAGATCCTGTGGTAGAAAATTTCATACAAATTAATATTAGAATATAAAATTCATAATGTTGCATATGAAAGATCCTTCGTTTGGAAAATCAAAATATATAATAAAAAAAACTTTTCTTCTCTATGTAACAAGAAATAAACTTACTAGAAACACGATTTGATTATTCGGATTAGAACTCTCGTCTTATTTTTCACATTTTCATTGTACATTTGATTATTTATTACATATAATACACCAAATAATTCATAATGGGTGGAAGCATCAGCCATCAACCAAAGTGTACTGGTGATAATTTTTTTCTTTAGTTTTCATTTTTTTTTAATTAAATTTCCATATCATCTAGGGGTGAGAAATATTTTCTTTTAGTGACCTCTAGTAAAATCTGCTTTTATTACCAGTTTAGTTACCAGTTGACTGACTCTGATTTTTAAATTGACTTAGAATGGAACAATCAAATCAAATACTTCTTAAAGACCACATAAATTTCTTTACCTTATCTTTTCTTTTGTCTCTTGCTGAACAAGTAGCAAGAAAGAAGCCATACGATGTTGAAGGGAACCCTTTGCTTTCAATAAGAAACAAAAAACATTTTGCTACCAGGTCAGTGAGACGATATAATTGCTTTGTCAAAGATCCCAATATTATGAATGAAATAAGTATGATTATGTTACAAAATAAATAATAAAATGCCTATAAGATATTAAATAATAAAGTACGGATGAGAAATTCCAAACTCTGTTTCGAATAATCTTCTCAAGATATGTCGCCCTTGTGCAACAAATCCTATGCGTATAAAATCATTACAATTACAGGTTGACACAACCAATGAATTTTCCTGCATTATGCAATAAATATAGATGTTTATATGTAAACAAGATATGCCTCAATTGGATCAGATCTGGTATAGATAAGCAGGCCAGATCATGTATGGATAAATAGGTTGGATCAGTAGCTCAAGAGATCCATTTAGCTTCATTTTTCTTATTTTCTTACAAAGTGGTTGTTGTTTACTGCAAAAAATTTAGGACAACAAGCATAGATATAGGATACTGATGCAAATGTTTAAGTTGTCATCCTTGTAAGATAGTGCCCACTCGTATGTTCTAAATAACTTTTTATCAATGGAAATTTGTAAATTGGCATTTGGCTTCTTACCCTTAAAACACAAGCATAGATAGTTAGATACTTATAGCATTCTTTTTATTTAAATAATAACAACTTCATAGAAACAGAATTTTGCTAAATTATAGAGTAAGTGATTATTGATTAATCACATGTGAGTTTAAACTTGTTACATTACACAAAACTTCTAATAGAGGATACAAGTGGAGAAAATTTATTCCAAAAACTCAAATCCTAGGCCACATGTTTTTTTTTTCCTCTTTTCTTTTATATTTCTAAACCACTGCAAGCCTCCAAAAAAACCAGCCAATTCCACTCGGCTTTTCCTTTTTCCTTTTAAACATTAAAGAGCACAAAAACCCACACATATAAAAGGTCCATTTTTAAATTCATTTATAATTCACAGGCCCGTATGCTCACTGCAAATAAAGTTCACAGGCTAATTTGTAAGAAGGATGTATTGAGCATGTCATTGTGTAGTGTGAAATGAAATAAACGTGGAATGTAACGGATAAGTTAAAAGAAAGGGGCTAACTTGTGTTGAACGCATGTTGGAATGTATACATTGGGTCTTGCTTCGACTGGACCCCTCGTTAACGTGACGTTGGCTAGATTTCCCATCACGGGTCCAGATCTAGTGCGACAACCAATATCTAGCGTAGGGTGGATTCCCCATCTAGTGAGACAGCATTCCGCTGTTGGTTGGATTTCCTAGTGGATTGGCGGTCTTCCAATGTTGGATGGATTTCCCATTAGATTGACAAACAAATAGATTAACAGAAAACTTGAAAAATAACTAAAGAAGTGTGCGTGTGTGTGTGTGCATGTGTGTTTTAAATAGGCATTAGTAAGATTGCATGTGAGGATATGATTTTAATATCATGTTTGTGTTAATAAGTCAATTTAACAAACTCCGAGACTGGAACTAAATACCGTACTGAGAGACTGTTCGATCTCTCACCCGTTCCATTTTTACGTGGATTCCAGAAAATGATGAGGTCGACATGGAGCACGAATAGCAAGGATGCGAAGCAGGAGGTCAACGAGCAGATGACTCAAGTATATTTTTATTTTCTTTTTAGTTAAACTTTCAATTCTTTCTTTAAAAGTGGATACATTGACTGGCGTGGCAATTATCAGTTTGTTTGCCATGTTTGTCTTGATCTCATGTTGAAGGAATGTTATGTACTTGAACCAATTGTGATGTTAGAAAACTTCATTTGATTCTAAGATAAGGTACATGAGTATTTATTATTAATAATGTATGTGATGTGCATACGCCTTACGTGTAAATACGTGACGGGTTGTCTCGGGGTGTGACAGAATGCTTTATTTGCATAATACATAAGGAAAATTATCTTTTAATTTTTTTTTCAAATCATATTGTTAGTCATAATTTTTCCAATTCTCCATTTTCAATCAAGTATCTTGGAGACTATGCATCTTTTTTAATGTAGGAATTGCCTCAATAATTTGGTTTAAATTTTCTTTCTTTTGAAAATTTGAAAAATTTCGTGTGTTTTTATGTGATGACTCGATCTAAACCATGCTTTATGCAATCTCGAACAATTAAGTTCCGTCATGCAAGACTCTATTTCTATAACTAAGAAAACACACTGACAAGTTTGCCCTCTCAAACAATTAAGTTCAATCACGCAAGTCCTAAATGAGCTAATTCGAGTTGTGAGCCAATTCGAGTTGATAATGAGCTAAACTCCAATTGGCTTTACAGATCGTTATTATCATCCCAACTCGAGTTGACTCGCTCATTAACTAAATGAGCTAAGCACGAGTTTGGGTAACTCGCTCAAGCTCCACTCATTTACAGCACTAACGTGGAGTTATCAAGAGAAATATGTTTAGTATGATGTATCATGCGAAAGTTTATAGTTCATTATCTATGTGAAAAGAGCAAAAAGAATTGGTAAATACTTGCATTTTTCATTTTTAATATAAAATTTGACAGAAACACAATTATCTAATAATACTATTTTTTCATTTTAATAAATCTTCTAATGAGAAATCAGATTAAATCAATTAAAAACAGGAAATCACAGCTAATTTTTTATGATATGATGTGAAGAATAATTTTTCATAGTTGTTATACATATAACAAAATATAAATTACAAAAAAATAAAATAAACAAAAATACAAAATTCCCAAACTGTGATTATCATTTATTTTTGACAAATAACACGATAAAAACTTTAGCAAAAGTTAGTGCTTAAATTTGAGTATTTTATAAATTTGTACTTCATCGAGCATGACGTTCTACATGTTCCCTTAAAAAAAAATTGGTAGGTGACCCGAGAAAATTAAGTTGCCAGTAATTTCCTGTCATGCAATTAATTCCCTAATTTAACGACTGGGCTCTAAGTCGTGAATGGACATTCTATTTTCCCTGCTTACCAAACATTCAAAGGTCAAAGAACTTATTGTTTGAGTTGGATTGGCACGTAATAGGCGTTCAATCAAAAGTTTCAAGAGACATCTAGCAAATTATGTATGGTCAGATCTGCATTACGTTCATCACATTTGCATTGCGCTGAGAAGCCAATGCACTAAAATTATCCAGTCGAATGGTTAATGAGATTCAGTGAAATTAGTAGTTAGAGGGTGAGTGTCGCAATGGATTAATGGAAGTTGAGGAAAGAACGTTAGTTGTCCAAATTTATGTTTGTGAATCTCTGTCTGAATTGAATATTTTGAAATCGTGTCATTATTAGGTAAATTATGTTTTGTTACAAGGAAAAATAAAGTTAGTTATTTTTTTATTACATATTTTGAGTTTTTGTTTGAATAAAAATGGTGAAAGGGAGAATGAGCAAAGAGCCACATCCGGCCCGGTGTCAATGTGAGAAAGAATGCTTCCCTCCCATAAATGCAAAATCAATCTATCCTATCCCCAAAATTATTTCCGTATGGAAAAAAAAAATGCCAAAAAGGAGAGAGTAGTCCTGCCATTTTGATGGAAATGAATTGGTGGGGTTTCCATCTGGAGTAGAGAATAATATGGTTCCTCAAAAATGGAAATAAGAAATGAGTAATCACTTCGTTCTAAAAGAGTATTCAATAAGGAATACTTGACTGGACAAGTCTTCCGTAGAATTTACGGTCCCATTTCAAAATCAATTGAATTATTCCATCCCATTTCAAAATCAATTATATCCATATTAATCTAGCCCACATATTTTCTTTACAATTCCAAACACTCTACGTCAATTTCCCTATCTCTTCTTTCTAATAAGGTCATTACTAAAATGATATCAAATTTGATAAAAAGTAATATTAACGGTTGCTTCTGAAGAGTAGTCAGTACTATTTGCTTGACTTGGTAAGTCTTCCCTATGGGAAACTAACAGTCACATTTAAAAAGGCAATTGATGCATCAATTCAATTATTGCATCATGCTGATCAGTTTTTCCATATTTCTTCTCTAACAAGGTCATTACTACATTTCCTTTCGTTTCTCTTTCACAATAAATTGTTGACCCTTCAATTATTCTAAATATTCAAATACTCTTCAATGCACAGAGTGCTACATTCAAATTTAATTGTGGGCCGTTCAATTATTGTATATATTCAAATATTCATCAATGCACAAATTTGTTTTTGGTACATTATTTTTTTCCTATTGAGCATGATTCTTTTCTATTTTTTCCTATGCTACTTTTAAGAGAAAATATGCAAATAAATTTAAATTTAAAAGTGAATCTCCATGCTTTTGTTGATAGCCAGTCAACGTGGATTTATACTTTTTAAAAAGAAAGAATAAGTAAAACAAAATAACTGACCTGAACAGAGTAGTTCTCTCTTTTCTCCATGGTAACAGTTTTAATTTTCAGTTTTAAGCTGGAATTAACGCTCCATAATCCTTTGTGAACCCTCAACCGAGTTGCTTTAATTGAAAACCTTCCTTAACAGTTTAATACTTTTACTCAAATTTAGTCCAAGAGATTTATCAGTTCATATAACAAAGAGTTGTTGATAGTCATGTGCTGATTCTATCTAACAAGTTTTAACACACTGTCTTTAATCAATAATCGATTATTCAACAATTCAGAAAAATTCTGTTTCTAAGAAGTTATGATTGTATACATTAAAAAGAATGATTTCTCTATACTAGATAATTATATACGTACATTATATATATCTACGCAGACGACTAAATATTTGCCAGCTTATTTAAGGCGAATTTTATTTCTCAGAAACAAGCCCCTCACAGCAACTCTAAATTAATGAGGCTGAGGCCATCAGTTTCTCAATATTAAATGCATAATTGGAATTGACTTAATTTCTATCCCATCAAGCATGCCCCATCAAGCATGCCCCTTCAATTTTTCTGGCATTTGTTCTTTTATTTTTCCTTTTTGTTTATTTCTATGCATGGTCACGGTCTATATTTTTATACTTCTTCCTCTATTTTTAAACCAAGCATCACTCCAAGTTATTCAAAAAAATATTGGATAAAATAAAATACAATAATTACCAAAGGCAACTTCATTAAAGTCTTTTGGACTATTTATTACTGATACACCAAAAACATGAAACTATAAATCAAGGTATTGATTAAAGTCTTTTTTCTTCGCTGTTTGTGTCCTAAGAATAGACCAGCTCTGGGGATCGGAGCAATTTCAAATATAAAGATTGAAAAACAAGACAATTCCTTCTTCCCATGCAAATTAAGGTTTTGATTTTAGTTGCTTAAAATTATGGATACCAACTATTTTCATTTGAAACAATACATTCAAAAATGATACCACAAGGCAATACCAGTGTGAAAAATTATTACAGTAAACCATATTAATTGTTTTAACTAGCTGACACCAAAACGCATCAACAAAAGAAAGTATCTGAATGGTTTTCTACAACCCAACATGAGTAATAGAGCCAAATAAAGAACTAATTAACAAGTTATAATTAATTAATTATAGCCCCTCTTAAGAGATGCATCTCTAACTAATTTATTCTTTTATCCATAAGAGGAATATATCTATCCATCTGACACAAATTCTCAATTAAACTTCTTTTAATTTTACCAGATGTCATATGCATATTTTTTTATTGGGACTTTTGAGTTTGTAAAGTTGTAAAACCATCTGGAAGCTTCTGTCAGAGATCTCAAAAAAAAAAATTCTAACATTAATAGTGTGCTTCAAATTTCTGTAGTTTTCATAATTTGCTAGAACAATTTACTCTAGAGAAGATTCTTCAAAACAGAGTTTGCAATTTCCCATTGGTGTTTTTTTATTTAGAGTCCGGCTAGTATGACATCAGTGTCATTTCAGCTTATATAACACCATCTCCAAAATTTACCGAATCGACTTCCAACGGTGAATCCAAACCGTTCAAACCGATCTACTTAATTAGTTGTGCGTTACATGTAAATTTTATAATTTTTTGAATTTATTTAGTATCAAGTCAAGCGGTCAAATGTGTGAGTTTTTAAGCTAATTTGAATACATTCATTTTTCAACATTTTTGACTGCTTGATTTGATACTAAAATATAAAAAAAATTGCATGTAAATACATCACTCAAAATTTGTGGTCATTAACAATTATTTAATTTATTTTTCTTTCTAAAGTCAATCTAAAAATTAGAGTCAGTCATATGGTAACTCGAAAACAAAAATTTGTGGGCATGAAGAAGTTTTGATTTTTTGTTAATTATTATACCACGACTGATATTTTGGTTTATTTAACTTTAATATTCAACTAATGAATCCGAAAAAGAAGTACATATATAGCAAACCCAATTACCAAATTGTTCTACCTATCAAACAGAAAAACAGAATTCTCGTGCTTACCCTTTTTCTCTCCTACAATGACACTTGTTGCACTTTTTTCCATTTCACTTCTTCTCTTCTCCTTCTCCATCAACACCACCACTCTCACACAAGCCCACTGCCTTCCTGACCAACGTGATGCCTTGATTCTACTCAAGCAAGGTTTCAACACCACTGAACTCCATTCATGGAATGCAAGTACTGATTGTTGCATATGGGATGGCATCACATGCAATAAGCAAACTGGTATGGTGACTAAAGTCGACCTTTTTAGCAGGTCCATCTCGGGTGAAATCAGCCCGGATTTGTTCAATCTCAGCTCTCTTCAGTACCTTGACCTTTCGGACAACCACTTCATTAATATTTCCCTTCCACAAACTGGGTTTGAGCGACTTGGTAATTTAACCCATCTCGACTTATCCTATTCTGGCTTTGCTGGTCAAGTTCCGATCGGCATTTCTGTCCTCATAAACCTGATCTCACTTGACTTATCAGAGCCCTCGTTTGAATTTTGGCCCGCCTCCGTCAATCCCAATACCAAAAACTTGTATCTTCATGACACAGGCCTAAAAACCTTACTTAGCAACCTTACCAAGCTTCAAGTTCTTCGCTTGGATGGGGTTGACTTTTCACTCAATGGATCTGAGTGGGGCAAGGCAGTTTCTCAAGTCGGCCCAACTCTTCAGGAGCTATCCATGAGAGGTTGTGGATTAAGAGGAAATTTTCCTGATGAAATTTTCCAACTTACAAATGTAACAGAACTTGATTTATCAGACAACTCAATGTTGTTTGGTCAACGGCCAGAGTTCACAAAGCTAAGCCTTCTGAAATATTTGCGGCTTGGAAATACAAACTTTATTGGTCCATTACCAGATTCAATTGGAAATCTGCAATTTTTGTTTCAATTGTCTCTTTACAATTGTAGCTTGCATGGAGAAATTCCGCCTTCAATAACAAATCTTACAAGAATCAGAATATTGGACTTACAATCAAACAAATTGACAGGTACAATACCCCGGTCTTTTTTTTCTCACCCTTCTTTGGAATTGTTGGATCTATCAAATAACCAATTGTCAGGATATCTACCTGAGTTCTCAAATGGATCATCAATTATGGAATTTTTTCACCTTGCAAACAACAATCTTCAGGGACAGGTGCCAGTATCCATATTCAAATCCCCCCAGCTCTTTGAGTTAGATCTTTCATCAAATAACTTCAACAGTACATTGAATTTAGATATCATCAAGCACAACAAGAAGCTTTATTTTCTTGATCTCTCAAACAACAAGTTGTCAATTATAGAGGGCAAAAACCATAACCAGTCATTATATGCTTCATTTCCCCAAATCGAGGCTATATATCTGGCATCGTGCAATTTAACAAAGTTTCCTTCTTTTCTGAGTTACCAAACAAATATTGGCAACCTAGACCTCTCAAATAATCAAATAGGTGGTGCTATACCTAATTGGCTATGTAGTAAAACAAGTATTCAATACCTCAACTTATCTCATAATTTCTTTACCAAACTAGAAGGGGAAGCACATTTTACCTCCATCGATAACTTACAATATCTTGATATCCATTCCAACAGGCTTTCAGGACCTGTACCTCCCCTCCCACCAAGAACATTCTACGTGGATTTCTCATCCAACTACTTCTCTTCGTTTTCTCCACATTTTGTTTCCAGCCCCTTTTATCTTTCTCTCTCTAACAATAGCCTCATAGTAGATATTCCCCTTTCCATCTGTAATTTGACATTGCTAGAAATAGAATCTCAAAATCCTTCATTGCCACAACTGCTTGATCTTTCATATAACAATTTGACTGGTACAATTCCACCTTGCATTCTAGAAGATGCTGAATTTCGTGAAGTGCTGAACCTGAAAGCTAACAAATTAAGCGGGCCATTGCCACGAAATATTAGTCAGGGATGCAATCTGAGAACAATCAATTTGAGCAGAAATAGAATAAATGGAAGTTTGCCCCAGACACTACTGAACTGTGATGCTCTAGAGATCTTAGATCTCGGAAATAATCAAATAGTGGATAGATTTCCCTTTTGGCTAGGAAATCTCGAAAACTTAAGAGTGCTTGTCTTAAGATCAAATCAATTCTATGGCACAATTTCGAATAAAGATGCCAAAACTAAAATAAATAAGACCTTTTTCCCCACAATAAAGGTTTTTGATCTTTCTTCAAATCGTTTCAGAGGCATTCTCCCCAAAATTGCTTTTCAAAACCTGAAGGCAATGCTCAGTAATTCAGATTCTAGTACATTTCAGTTTGCCGGTTCAAATTATTATGAGAATTCAATTACAGTAATATGGAAAGGACTAGAAATGGAGATGGAGAATTCACTCAGCCTATTCAGTTCCCTTGATCTATCACAAAATGGATTTTGGGGGGAAGTACCCGAAGAGATCGGGCAACTCAAGTCACTTGATGTGCTTAACCTTTCACATAATTCCCTTAGCGGTTCAATTACACTAGAATTTGCTAATTTACAACAACTTCAATCACTGGATCTCTCCTCCAACCAGCTTTCCGGACATATCCCTCAAGAACTCACCTCTCTCACTTTTCTATCTGCACTAAATCTCTCATACAACAATTTAGTTGGAGAAATACCCGAAGTCCCTCAATTCTCAACCTTTTCAAATGCTTCTTACTTGGGTAATCCCGGATTGTGTGGTAGTCCTTTATCGCTGCAATGTCCAACACCTCCTTCAAATCATGGGTTTGATAAAGGTTTGCCTTCAAAGTCTTCTACGGATATAATTGGGCTATCTGTTTCTATTGGATTGGGGTTAGGTGTGGGGTTTGCCTCTGTAATTTGGGCTACAATATCATTGGAGAATGGAAGAAAGTGGTTTAATTTCATTATAGATAGGTTTTACATTCGACATTTTCACTGATGGATATCTGTAAGATCTTTGTAATAATAAACAGGTAAAAATAACTTCATATGTATTTTCATAAGCGTGTGTTTTTCCATTAAATACTTTTTTTATATACACAAAGGCCACAAAAAATTATGGCAGGAACTTTTTGTATAGTTGTTTGCTAACAAAGGTATAAATGTGTTGAACTTGTTCCAATTGTACCATATACTGAACATGAACTTTCTTGAAAAATCTTGAGATTTGGATTGGTATATATGAATAGGTAAAAATTAAGGTATTTTTGAAATATTAGTCTAGCGTCTTTACGAGCAAAACAGGCTCAAATTGCTTGTTGATTTTATGGTCATATCAACAATGTTTTTTATTTCTTTTTTGTTTAGCCCGATAAATAAAAAAAATATGGAAAATTGTTATAATGAACGAAGATTAATTTAATACCATCTACTACAAATATTTTTTTTTCGAAGTGAAGTCCGGAAAAAATTCTATTATTAAATAAAATGAATATTAAAAAAATAACACGCCTAATTGCAAGGCTGTATGTCCTTGATGAAAAACAAAAATTATTGGTGCTTGAGTTTTTGCCTGTTTAGCTTTTGTACTTATTTTTAATTAATATTAAGTTATGTTTTCGTTTCCCTATTTTTTTTTTATTTTAGAAAGCTCAATGTTCATCAATTATTTTCAAGGACCAATAATGTATTATTTTTAAAAGTAAATTATTGGGATATTATTATTTGAAAATAAATTATTTCGATTAATGTATTTTTTTTTAAATGTATTTATTGGTAGATAATTGCCTAACCACTTTAAAAAAAAAGTTTTCAAACCCAGCCATCCAAATAATACCTCGCCTGTTTGATCAAAATGGCAAGTGGCAACTATATACAAAATACATCATTTTACAAAAAGGAAATATACATAAATAAAATATACACTAGTGGAAAAACGACTTTTAGTGTCGCCCTAATAGTATCGGTTCTTTGAATGAAGTGATACAAAAAACATTTAGTATCGGTTAGTTAAAAATAAACGATACTGAAAAATATTTAGTATCGGTTCTAATACATAACCGACACAAAAAATACATTTAGTATCGGTTCATTACCAAGGAACCGATACAGAAATTTTTGTATCGGTTCTCTATAGATAACCGATACAAAATTGTGCCTTTTTGTATCGGTTCCTAATAGAGAACCGATACAAAAATTTCTGTGTCGGTTCCTTGGTAATGAACCGATACTAAATGTATTTTTTGTGTCGGTTATGTATTAGAACCGATACTAAATATTTTTCAGTATCGTTTTTTTCAATAACCGATACAAATTAGACCTTTCTTCCTATAAATTTATTATTCTATTTTCTTCCTATTTTCTTTTGCATGTAATTAAATATAAATTTATTATTCTATTTTTTCAATTTTCTATTCATTAATTAAAGAGCTAAATTATTCCAGAAGTAACAATTAATTAATTACATCTAATCCCATTTAAATTACATCATGTTTTAAATAAAATTAATATTAGTATCGGTTCACAGTGGAGAACCGGCACAAATTAACTTTTAGTATCGGTTCAGAGGTATAACCGACACAAAATTTCTTTTAGTATCGGTTCACACATATTAACCGACACAAAAATGGTTTAGTATCGGTTTATTCGTAAGAACCGACACAAAAATAGTTTAGTATCGGTTCATTAGTAAGAACCGATACAAAATAGGTATTAGTGTCGGTTATTAGGTTAGAACCGACACAAAATTGGCAATATTTACTTCCCTCCTCTTCTTCATTTTTACTTAGATCATTTTGTTTCAAATTTTTCCTCTCTCTCTCGGACTACTCCGCCGGCTAAGACCTCCGCTCGCCCAAGACCTCTCTCTCCCGGACTACTCCGCTCCGCCGACCAAGACCTCCGCTGTTGTCGTGTCACCCCTCCTTCCCTCGGCCAAGACCTCCGCTCGCCCCTCCTCCTCGCCGAGCTCGCCAAGCTAGGGTTCCGCTCACCCCTCCTCCTCGCCGGCCAAGAAGGCACCGCATTTCGACCTGAGAACCACTGTGTAGTAGCAGGTACTTGAACTGTGAGGGTTTTGTGTTGTTTGTGTGGTTGTTTGATTTTGGATGTATGGTGTGTACGTTGGTACCAGTGGTACCATCCTTTGTGCTTGATGTCTTGCCTCTGACCTGTACCTCTACTGTGGCTGTTGCGAATTGGGAGTTTTGGTGCTATTTCGGTTTTGTGTTGCTACCAGTACTTGGAACTGACAGGGACCCAAATGCAAATAAACTGGGATTTTGGGTTTTTGTGAAAATTTCTAACATTAGACAAATTATGGTAATCTTAGTGACCTAAATGAAATTTTTTTTTATATAAGGAAATGGGTTCGGCCTTGGCTGGGGTTTACACAATTTTGGGCTTTAGCCCAAACTCAAACTCAAACTCAAAATCTAAATTATATTAGTTATATGTTGAGGGTTTAGGGTTTCAAATGAACCCGAATTGAACCCGAATTGTGAGGGTTTAGGGTTACAAATTGTTTTAAGGGTTTAGGGTTACAAATTATTTTAAGGATTTAGGGTTACAAATTGTTTTAAGGGTTGGTGATTATGTGTGGAATTGTGATTGTGAATTACAAATTGTTTAGGGGTTACAAATTTCAATTGGAATTGTGCTTATGTGATTATGTGAATTTAGTTATTGTGATTGTAAATTTAAATTGGACTAGTGATTATGTAAATTGGAATTGTGGTTGGAATTGTGATTGTTTTAAGGGCTACAAATTTCAATTGGAATTGTGATTATGTTAATATGTGAATTTTTTTAGGGTTTGTTAAATTAGAATTGGAATTGTTTTAAACATTAAATTACAAATTATGTTAAATTAAGTGATTATGTGAATTGGAATTGTTAAATTACAAATTTCAATTGGAATTGTCTTCATATGTAAATTGGATTGGAATTTTTTAATGTGACAAGTCTTATATCATGACAAATTAGAATGTGTGCTTATATTTGTCAAGTATGAGAAGCATAAACTTGTAAGAGAACTTGCGATCATCGACGCGCTGAAGGAGTAAGTGTTTCAAATTAAATCTGCTAAACCATTTCAATATCTCTTGTAATTACTAATTTCTATGTTATTTCAACAGTCCCTGGGTTGTGGAAAAGGCAACCGGAGGAATCGGAAGAAGCGACAAGTTGAAGCTTATAAAGAACAAGATAATGTGGTGCTTACGACTAAAATTTACTATTTTTAAAAAATTACTTCGGTTTATTATGGATTGTTGAATTGCATCTTCTAAAAATTGCTAACTTTTTGCTTGGGTACAATTTGATATAGTGCCCGCAACAAAGGGACGGCTGGGAATGTGCATATTATGTCATGATGTTCATGAATGACATAATTAATCACTTCCTCGATAATTTTTCGCCAATACAGGTATATATGCATTTATATTTTTCAAATGTAACCTTAGTTGTTGATTCGGTTTTTATTCAATAAATAATTAATTGCACTCTTCTTTTATATTAAAAAATGCAGGATTGGAAAGCAACTCCATATTCTGTGGCAGAGATCAATTCAATTCGTTTCGAGTGGGTTAGGTTTTTCAAAAGTGAAATATCGCAACCAAGTATAACAGTTTAATTAGGATTGTTTGATGCGGTAAGTTGTAAGAACAATTAATTTAGGTTTAATCTAATTGTAATAACAATTTATTTGTTTAATTTAATTTAGGTGCTGTATAATATAATTTAGGGTTTGATTGTATGCATGTTTTTCATATAGGCCAGCCAAATATATGGGAGCTGGCCACAAAAATAAATAATTTTTTTTAATATAAAATAAAAAATAGTCACTAGTGGAAAAATCACATTCTGTGTCGGTTGTTTATGCATATCTGTGTCGGACCTTGGGGCGACACAGATAGAAGCGACACAGATTTTTGTGTCGGTTAATCAACCGATACAGAAAAAAACAATTTGTGTCGGTTAATTATTTAACCAATACAGTTTTCTAATTTTCATTTTATTTTATTTTTTTCTTCGAATTTTTGTGTCGGTTGTTTATTAACAACCGACACAAATAATATATTGTGTCGGCTATTAATATAAAACCGATACAAAAAGGTCTATTTGTGTCGGCTATTAATAAAAAACCGATACAAATAAACTATTTGTGTCGGTTCTTTATTTAAGAACCGACACAAATACTATATTTGTATCGGTTTTTATCAACAGCCGACACAAATATTGGCCACACGAATTTCTAACATTCTGTATCGCTTATTTTGTTAACCGACACAGATTTTGTATTTTATTTTGAAATAATTTTTTTTATTTTTGGCCAGCTACCATATATATTGCTGACCTATATAGAAGCATGCATTCACACATCCAAAATTGAATTATACACCCAAATTAAATTAGAACCCGAAATTATTCTTACACATCCTAAATTAAATTAAAACCCTAAATATTGTTACACATCCTAAATTGTATTAAATTGTTTTTACAATTATCGCATTATAATTAAATTGTTCTGCTTGGATGGGCTATTTCTTTAATGAAAAAATTAACCCATATGTTTCGAATGCTATTGATCTCCGCATTAGTGTATGCTGTCGCCACTTCAAATTCCTGCATTTTTTAAATCATTGAAAAATGCAATTAATTATTTATTAAATTAAATTTGGAGCAACTAAGGTTATGTTTGGAAGATATAAATGCATATGTACCTTCATGTTGGGAAAAGTATCGAGGAAGCGATTTATTATGTCATTCACATACAACATGACATAATAGGCGCATTCCCAACCGTCTTTTTGTTGCCGGCTCTTTGTCACACATGAAAATATTAAAGCGTTAGCAATTTTCAGAAGATGAAATTTTTGGACGAAATAAACCGAAATAATTTTGTAAATGGTACATTTTAGACCAAAGCACTCCATTACCTTGGGCCTTATGACTTTCAACTTATCGCTTTTTCCTATTCCTCCGGTTGCCTTCTCGACGACCCAGGGACTGTTGAAATATCAATACATTGAGGAATTATAAGTTAAAAGAGATATTCGAAAGGATCAGTAGATTAAATTTGAAATACTTACTCGTCGAGCGCATCGATGATCGCAAGATATCTTTTCTCTTTCTCCTTCCCCTTGTTGGCGGAATCGAACACGTA
This sequence comes from Carex arenaria, assembly GCA_964058825.1. NCBI lineage: Eukaryota > Viridiplantae > Streptophyta > Magnoliopsida > Poales > Cyperaceae > Carex > Carex arenaria. The sequence continues at coordinate 407,204 of CAXKVW010000189.1, forward strand.
TAGCTCACTTTGTAATGGTCGGAGCACGAGCAATACCCAATGACCCCTGCATGTTAGGTTTGTAGCATGTCATATCTTATAATGTTTAAGAAATTAAAGAAATTCAATACAATTGGAATATATATATATAGCACTAACTCCTGATGATACGGTATGAATATCAATTTCTTGTCTCGGTTGTGGCGCAGAGCTTTTCTAATGTACGCATCGCCAAAGGCCCTCTGGTTCTGATCACCATCTAACTAAATCATCCCGTGTGTCTTCTCGGGGTCCATAAAACCGATAGGGATCTCTGGTAAGTAGTCCCTCTGGTGTCTGTACGCCATCCTGCAAAAAGACGTACATGTGATCTCCAATTTTGAAAATTACAATTAAAAACCAAAATTACGTCATTATTACGAATAACTCACAGCATGAAGATCTTAATAGTGGGTGCGCTGATCCAATCATTTGGCTTACACAAGAACGAGAAGTCATCTGCAGTGACGGTTATGGGCTCTGTTTCATTGAAAAGGTCAAGTGGTACTTGGATTTGAAACAGATATTCATCCTGGCGCAGAAACCGATCACGCAGAGTCTTGTACATGACTCCCAGCCTATTGAAATTGATGCCCTCAAAACCCTTGAACGACCTTGGAGAAAACATCGGAGGGCTACGAAATGGTACCGATTCTTTGCGTGGTTCCTGCAGTTAGGACCAAAAAATCAGGCACAGAGCTTTTAACCCTACCATATATATAGATATATAAATTTACAAGTGCAGTAACTTGTAATAAAAATATAAGTTTCTTACCTTATCGAAAGCTATCAGCGTCATCGGCCAAGCAATGTAACTGCCTACAGCATCCTGGAGCAACACGAGTTCGCCATTTGGCACAGGTACCGGGGTGTTATCTTCACCCGGAAGATAATCATCCACAGTTACCTTTGCATGGTCATTCGGTACAGGCACACCGTGAATCACTCCGCCTCCAGGGACCGGAAGATTGATTTTCCCTGTGGCCACTTGAACCTGATTCCCATCGCGAAGCACGTGGAGTTTGCAACTTTGTTCTGACGGCTGTAAAAATGTAGCATGTATTACGATGAATTAAATAACATTTAAATCGAACGGAATAAAATGTATTTATTTGTACTACCTGAGCCGGATTGAAAAATGGCAAAGCTTGGACAGACTGACAGCTGCTCTGAACGGCTCTCGGGCTATCAGCTATGATTGGTTCAGTCCGTTGGGCCATCAACATTGCCAACTGTTGCTGAATTTGTTCGCTCATTTCGCCCCTCAACTGGTCCTTTATCTCCCTCTGCTTCTCCTCCATCTTCTCCTCCATCCTCTTCTCCATCTCCCTCCGCTGGTTGGCTACTCTCTCCAATACTTCCCTATTTATCCTCTCTTCGATTTCAGCCTCAGTCCCCGTCATCCTTGTTCTCCTCCTCCTTCCGCTTGCCTCGTAGGCATTTTTGATGCTCACCCCAGCTCCAACTCCTCTCACCCTCCCAGAATGCTCGCGATTTGGCAGTGATTTTCCCAGAACATCGTCGTATCGGTCGACAGAAATGTCGCCTTTCTTCAATGCCTCCTCTTGTTCTTCCTGAAAAGACAAAATTCAAGGGTTAGAACATAATAAATTCATGATTGAGTTCGAGTAGGTAAAAAAAACCAAACCCTCACAATTCTCTTGACGATGGCTTCTGTCTCTGGGTTATGATAGACAGGTGTAGAGCTGCCCTCAACCCTCTTCTGTCTTGCAAGCTTCCATGCGACATGCCTGTGCTGAACAGACATATCGTCAAACTCCTTTTCAGTAAGTGCAGTTGTTGAGCCTTGGGAGGATGGATCACCACTCGAAACCTGCTCGTCGGCAATCGACTGCAGCGCACCTTTAAACTTGGTCTTGAACTTCTGGCCTGCGTATCCTCGGGATCCTAACAAGTGCGGATAAATGTTCTTGGCTTGATTCGCCCGCCCCTTTGCACTTAGTTCCTGCAGTTTGAACAAATAAACCATTGGACAAACAGGTTAGTTTGGAATACTTATTTCGAGATAAAGTACAAAATAATGTCGAAATAAACATACTCTGAAAGCTTCCGACTGGCGTGACTCGACAAAGGCCTCCCAATCTTGTTCAGTGATACCGTACTTTTCGAGATTGGGTCTCTTATTGGTGTTGACAAATGAAGTCAAGTAGGTTCTGAACCGTCGGTGTAGCCTGGCCATTTGTTGGAGTAGCTTCTTCTTCAACTCTTTCTCATTAGGTATATTCCAATCTATCTGTCAAACCAATATAAATCAAGTTTAGAGTTAGCGTAGATATCAACTAAACAATGGTGAAATAAAGAGACAAATTAGAGTTTACCGAGAGAGTCTCCCATATCTTGTCCTTTATCCTGTCATCAACCTCAGACCAAGATAATATTGTGATAGGGACAGTCCTTTTCACCACCACACCCATCTGAGTAGGAAAAGTTGTTGTGGTGTCGGTAACGATAGGCCTGTGAAAACTATCGAACTTCACCTCCTTGCCCTGGGTATTAATCACCCGAGTAATCTGCGTGGGCCCTCTTCCTCGCCTCTGACCCGAGCCTTGGTGACTATCCCCACCCAAATCCATGTCACTATCACCACTACCACTACCACTACCACTACTAGTAGACATGGTAGGAACTGCATAATTAGCAAAAATTAAAATTTAAAACTAATTCACAATTCACATATCACTAAACCAATTCACATATCAAAGGTTGCATATCTACATATCACTTAAAACCAATTCACAATTCACATATCACTTAAACTTAAAACCAATTCACAATTCACGTATCACTTAAACTTAAAACCAATTCACAATTCACATAAACCAATTCACATATCAATAAAACTTAAAACTAAAACTTAAAACCAAGTCACAAAGGTTATATATCTACATTGATATATATACATTCACAATAGTTGTACAATATCAAACCCAATTAGCAAGCACAAAACCACAATTCCAAGCACATAATTAAAACATAAAACTTAAAACTAACTTAAAACTTAAAAGGATATTCATCTTACAGACTGGTCCATATATACAATTGTATCCAGATTTTAATTTATATTTATTAAAAATTTATAACTATAATTTTAGATAGATAGAAAATTACTTGAATGCTAAGGAATACCACCTTTAATTAGATCTAAACTCCTTTGTACTTAAAAAACGATTTAAAAACTATGCCACCTTTTGACAAAAACTATTACTGCATATTGATCAGTCGCAGCATTAATGCTTAAGGGCCTTACCAGTATATATAATTACTTAAACTTAATCACTATAATTACTTAAACGTAATCACTAAACTTCACACGAATGTCACTAAACTCAATCACTAAACTCAACCTTTAATTCGGGTTCATGAATACAAAACTTAAACTTAATCACTAAACTCAAACCTAAATGCCGTGTCCATTATTATTTCTTACCCGAGATAGAGAGAGAAGCGAGGCGGAGGAGGTGCTTTTGCCGCCGCGAGGAGGAGGACGTGAGGCCGAGGAACCCTAGGTGGTCGTGCAAAATGAGAAGGAGGCCGAGGAACCCTAGGTGGTGCTTCAGTCGCGGAGTCGCCGAGTGAGGCGGAGGAGGTTCTTTAGTCGCCGAGTGAGGAGTGAGGGTTTGAAAGGCCGAAATTTTTTTGAAAAAATTCTAAGTGAAACAACGGAGGTTAGGAGGCAATGAAATATGAAATATTTGTAACGGTCATTCGCTTTTAGCCGACACAACTTTATGAACTGTATCGGTCATTAGCTTACAGCCGACACAAAGTTAAACTGTAACGGTTAAATTAAATAGCCGATACAAAATTTGTAACGGTCAAACAACAAAACCGACACAAAAGTTTAAACTGTAACGGTTACTGACTATTAACCGATACAAAATATTCTGAAATGTTAAATTCATATATTGTTGTTAAAATAAAAATAAAACATAGTTATTAAATTTTATTTGTAAATAAAACAAAAATATTGTTGTTAAAAATAAATAAAACAAAAATATTGTTGTTAAAAAAAATAAAACAAATATATTGTTATTAAAAATAAATAAAACAAAAAATATTGTTGTTAAAAATAAATAAAACAAAAATATTGTTGTTAAAAAAAATAAAAAAAATATTGTTGTTAAAAAAAAATAAAACAAAAATATTGTTGTTAAAAATAAATAAATAAAAAATATTGTTGTTAAAAAAAAAAAATTGTTGTTAAAAATAAATAAAACAAAAATATTGTTGTTAAAAATAAATAAAACAAAAATATTGTTGTTAAAAAAAATAAACAAAAATATTGTTGTTAAAAAATATATATATATATTGTTGTTAAAAATATTGTTGTCAAAAATATTTGTAAATAAAAATAAATTCATATATTGTACTTAAAAATTGTATATATAATGTATATATTACTGGTAATTAAATTGGAATGTATTATTATTCTAAATTATTTTTTAAGCTTGTTTTTTGAAATTAAATTGTATATATAAAGTAGTCTTGCCTTTTAAAACAAATAAAAATACAATTTTGTAATAAATTAAATTTCATAATAAATTAAGTAATTACTTATTGGAAACTAGTAATTACTTAAAAAAATTAGGAAGAGCCAAATATTTAAATGACATATTGATTTCGAATCCTGTCATCTAACAAAATACATATAAAAGAAAATAAATAAATTACATATTGAATTCAAAGAAAGCCACAATAAAACAAATTCTATCTAGCTTGTTAGCGTCCCATCTTCAAGTAATGTAATGCATCCTAAAAGGAAAAAAAATAAACTCTTCTAATTAATTCATATATATCTAGCTTGGAAAATGATAAGAAAAATTGGTAAGTATAGACATACAAATTAAAAGGCTTACATGCATGCATCAATCTTATTCTTGGACCCATTCTCCTTCGTTATGATCGCAGCGCCTGTGAATTGTTTCGCTATCCTCAGCAGTTGGTAAAGATGGCATGCCTGTGGAAAAGGGAGGTATCTCGTCGAATTGATCGTACGCTTCTTCGTCATCCACGTTATCGACCCCAATGATGCGTCTTTTTCCGGGTAGAACTACATGTCTTGAACGATCCGCGGGGTCAATTATGTAGAACACTTGTGTGGCTTGTCTTGCAAGTATGAATGGATCGTCCTTATACCCAGCCTTACTGAAATCTACTAAAATGAAGCCATCGTTGTCAACTTTAACCCCCCGACGGTTGTCGACCCATTTACAACGAAATAACGGGATATTAAATTTCCTGTAATCTATTTCCCAAATTTCTTCAATAAACCCGTAATATGAGCTCGATGCATGCGATGGTCCGGCAGTTTTAGCTCCTGAAAAATCATTCGAAACGGCTACTAATGTCACTCCACTGTTTTGCACGGTACTTTTTAAATCTTGACTTCTCGTGTAAAATGTATACCCGTTGATGTCGTATCCTTCGAAAGTCCTCACGACATGGGATGGGCCAACAGCCAACATTTTTATGGTTTCTGTAATTTTTTCTCCCTTCGGAGCCTTCAAAACTCTACTACAAAGCCAGTCTTCTAACGTTTCTTTGTGTTTGCCCATTAACCACTTATCGGATCTTTTCGGATTCTGTTGCCGCAAGGTGGCCATATGCTCTTGAAAATATGGATAAACGTCTGTGAGGTGTTGCAGAACATGGAAATGTGCTAGTTTCATAATATCTTTTTCGAGCATGAATAATTTTGACCCGATTGTGCCTACGCCGTGAAGTCTTCCCTCGTGCCGAGATATAGGAATGCCGATGGGTTTCAAATCCTCGAGATAATTAGTACAGCACTCAATCACCTCTTCGGCTGCATAGGCTCTTACAATGCTTCCCTCAGGACGATAACGGTTCCTGACGTATCCCTTTAAAATTCCCATGTACCTCTCGAACGGATACATGTACCGCAAGAAAACTGGTCCACACAGCTTAATTTCTCTAACCAGATGAACAATCAGATGAACCATAATATCAAAAAACGATGGTGGAAAGTACATTTCAAGATTACAAAGGATGACAACAACCTCCTTCTGCAAATCGTCCAACGTATCCGGATCATTTACCTTGCAACAAATGACATTGAAGAAAAAACATAGCTTCGTGATGGTTTGTCTTACACATGGTGGCAGTATGCCTCGAATTGCAACAGGAAGAAGCTGCGTCATTAAAACATGACAGTCGTGAGACTTCATACCGGTCAATTTCAAATGTTCTAGTGAAACCAAGCTTTTAATGTTTGAAGAATATCCAGATGGAACTTTGACACCGTGAAGGCATTCACATAGGCTTCTTTTTTCATCTTTCGACAACGTATGCAGTGCGGGAGATATGTACCACCATATTTTGCCCTTGTCGGTCTTATTCTCCGTGGGTTGTAGATCCGGCCGTGGGTTGTAGATCCGGCCGTATGTTGAACTGTTGCATGTCTTTCCGAGCATTGATACCATCCTTGGTCTTACCCGGAATATTCAACAATGTGCCGACCATGCTATCACACACATTTTTAACAACATGCATCACATCGAGACAGTGTCGAACCTGTAAATGCTCCCAGTACGGTAAATCCCAAAATATTGACCTCTTCTTCCATATAATTTTTGGATCTCCTTTCTTTCTTGCAGCTTTTTTCTTAAATTTACCAAATTCTACCTTGATATCCCTCACTCGCAAATAGACTTCTCGACCGGTCAACGGGGTTTTCGCCCTGCCATTTTCGGTCTTTCCATTGAATTCTATCTTTCTCTTTCTGTGTGCGTGATTGGCAGGAAGAAATCTACGATGACCCATGTAAACATTTTTAGAGGAGTTCGGCAGATACACATCGACTGTATCGTCCATGCAAACTGGGCAGGCCTTTTCTCCTTTAACACTATAACCGGACAAATTACCATAAACGGGGAAATCATTGATAGTGCAGAAAATCATGGCCCGTACTGTGAAATTCTCCTTGCTATATGCATCAAATATCTCCACTCCGGGAGCCCATAATTTGTGTAGATCCTCGATCAATGGTGCTAGGTACACATCTATGTCGTTTCCAGGCTGTTTGGGCCCTGATATCAGCAAGGTCATCATGATGTACTTGCGTTTCATACATAACCAGGGTGGAAGATTATAAATGCACAATAGAACCGGCCAACTGCTATGTTTACTGCTCATGCTACTATGCGGATTCATTCCATCGGTACTAAGCCCGAACTTCAGGTTTCTTGGGTCACCGCCAAAATCAGGAAACTTTCTGTCAATATTTCTCCACTGAGGAGAATCAGCGGGGTGCCGTAATTTTCCATCTTTTTTCCTGCTATCGTCATGCCAGCGCAATAATTTCGCATCCCTAGCATTGGAGAACAAACGCTTCAACCTCGGTATCACGGGGAGGTACCACATTACTTTAGCTGGAGGTCCTTTACCCGGTCTATCTGTATCACTTTTATCACCGATTGAATGCTTTCTACTGTAACGTGATGCACCGCATTTCGGACATTCATTATAATCTTCGAACTCATTTCGATATAATATACAATCATTTCGACATGTATGTATTCTTTGAACTTCCAAATCCACTGGACACAGCATTTTCTTCGCCTCATAGGTATTTGAGGGTATCTCGTTTCCATCCGGAAGAATTTCTTTCAAAGTTTGCAATAACGCAGTAAAACTCTTATCAGTCCAACCATTAGATGCTTTAAGGTTATACAATTTTAATACACCTTTCAATTTTGAAAATTTACTACAACCGGGATACAATTCCTTATTACAATCTTCTTTCAAATTCTCAAATACACAGTACTGCTTATCATTACCAAAATCCTCTTCTAAATCACGTAGCATTTGATCAAAATTATCCATGTCTTCATTTTCATCGTCCGACACATCATCCCTGTCGTCATTTACACCTGTATTGTATTCCTGATGCTCAGAACCAGTGCTTTTGTCATATTCCAATGTACTCTCGCCGTGCCATATCCAACGCTTGTACTGGTGCTTGAATCCACGGCGGATCAAATGGTTCTTTACTTGGATAGGGTTCGAATATTTCTTCATATTGTTACAATCACGGCAAGGACACGGCATCAGCCCATTCCCATCACCTGCCATATATTCCTCAGCAACTTTCATAAACTCGTCAACTTTCATAAACTCGTCAACACCTGCCATATATTCACTGGACAGACGTGATGCTTCGTACATCCACCTGCGGTCCATCTGTAATTAATTATAAGAAAACACAATTAATCAATTACACTGTTGGCTTAAGTGTTCACAGTAGGGCTTACATGGGCCGGTTACCATCTTATCCCACTCTTTGAATACTTTGTCTCAGCAGTGACCACATATTAGTCGTGCTTTAGTATTTAGGAAAATTTCGGCAGCACTTCCCCTCAGTTCCCCGAATATTCAGGGAACTAATATGGAGAAGTGCTGCCGAAATTTTCCTAAATACTAAAGCACGACTAATATGTGGTCACATCCTAATTGAGACAGAGTATTCAAAGAGCAGTCCCAAAATGGGGACTATTCAAAATTAATCTCTAAAGGATTAATTTTGAACGGGTTTCATGACCTAATGGCACTAATTAATTCGGTTATGGCTCGTAAAACAATACTCTACCTAGCTAGTATAGATACATCTAATTAACTACAAACTACTCTTATATAACAAAATACTAATCCATACACAAACTACTAATTAAATATGAGTTTTAGGATGTACTTACAATGTAGATAGATGTCGGATCGAGCGAGATGATAAAAGAGATTGTTGCACAAATCCACTACCCTATATAAAGAACAATAAATCCTAATCATTCATTTTTTTACAAAAATTCATACATTTAGCTAATACAACCCTAATTATTAATTTACATGCATAATTTTTTAATTTAATTTTTTTTAGGGTTCCACCCATGAAGTTTGGTAAGATAATCATTTTTTTAGGATTTTATATGATCATAAATTCAAGAAAAATCTTTACAATACCATTCATAAAATTTTCTACTATTTAAGGGTTTACATGCAAAATTTCCATTTAGGGTTACATCTTTGTAAAATTTTCCACTAGTATTTGTTTCAAATAGCACCATAAAAAGAGAAAGAGAAATAATAATGTTGTTTTAGATATCAAAAGCATTAAATTCGGGCAATAAATATATACCTAACAAATTTCGGGTATATATGCTCAAGTGATGAAAAGTCTTCCCTCTTCGAGTAACTAGGAATGCCACCTCATCCTCTTGATAATAAAAAACAAAATCTAAATATATATGCAGCTCAGATCAGAAATCAGAGACCAGAGAGAGAAAGAAAGCTGATTTTCGTGAGAACTCAAAAACCTAGTTTTGATCCGCGCGTTTGGGACTTAAATAAAGAGATTAATTATGTGTATCGGTTAATTACAAAAAAACGACACTGAAAATATATCTGTATCGGTTACAAAATGCATGATACAAATTCACTGACATTCTGTGTCGGTTCTTTTTAAAGAACCGACACAGATATTTCAAAAACTGTGTCGGCTATTAGTAAAAAACCGACACAAACTATCTGTGTCGTCTGTTTAGCTAATAACCGACACAGATTTTGAAGAATTTGTGTCGGATTATTTTTAGGCCGACACAAAATATTTATTTGTAACGCATTTTTTTTAAAAACCGATACAACAAAATATCTGTATCGTTTCACACACTTGACCGACACAGATGAGGCGACACAGATTGTGGTTTTTCCACTAGTGAGTATCGGTTCTGTAGGCACAACCGATACAAAAGGTAAATTAATATAATAATGATACCAAACAAAAAAGTATCGGTTGAAATGGAAAACCGACACAAAAACAAATTAGTGTCGGCTCTTAATCAATACCCGATACAAAAATAACAATTAGTGTCGGTTCTAACGTAATAACCGATACAAAAATAACAATTAGTGTCGGTTCTTATTTAATAACCGATACAAAAATATATTTAGTATCGGTTCTGAGTTAATAACCGATACAAAAAATATTTAGTATCGGTTCTGAGTTAATAACCGATACAAAAAAAAAATTAGTATCGGTTCTGGGTTAATAACCGATACAAAAAAAAATTTAGTATCGGTTCTGAGTTAATAACCGATACAAATAAGTTATAAAAAAAAAAATTTCGGGTCGGAAATTTCTAACTTTGTATCGGTTCCACTTGATAACCGTTACTAATTGTTGGATTCTGTATCGGTTGTACAACCGACACTGATTAGTCCCGGAATTTGTGTCGTTTCTATCAGTGTCGCCCCGATGTCCGACACTAATAGGCCTTAATAACCGATACTAAAAGTACATTTTCCACTAGTGATAAGCACGTTGTTTTCCTAAACTTGAGCATAGAACGATTTATTTCATTATTATTACTCTAATAGTGAAAATGTAGCACAATTCAATTTACAAGCAAGGTAAACCATATTGATAACAATATTGTACAGAACTACTAGCATTTTTATTTTAAGTCAGACTCGAGTGCAGACCAACATTAATTGGCATTTTAATTTGATATTTGCTTAACTGGTTTGACGAGTGCATAATTAAGATTTATGCAAATTATAAGTGAAATATTTTTTGTAATCATCTTTTATACAACTTCTTCTCCCCAGAAAACAAAAACAAACTAACATAAAAAAAAGGAAGAGAAAAGAAAAGAAATGAGCAGGCAACAACAATCAAATGCTCTATATGCAATTAATAAACTGCATAAAAATCAGAATGAATTACACTTTATATTGCAACCATGCTAGCTTATTATTGTCTTTAATGCCGTACGTCTTGTGTTAGAGCTAATTTCCATCTGATTTTCTTATCCATCTTGTATATATTATTGAATATTTTGTGGTTCCCAGGTTCAACTCCTGTAAAAGAAACACAGTTCATATTGAACCAACAGCAACCTCATCATAACTCATAGCGGCATGCAAGGTAGATGTCATTCTAGACGGGCACTGGCTAATTAAATAAATGGGCTTTTCTCAATGGATTAAGACTTAGATCAGCTAAACAAATGGGCTTTTCTCAATGGATTTAAGACTTAGAGCTGCTAAACGGCTCGTCTATAAAATTTCCCAAACTAAGTCGGTTTGCTTTAATATAATTACTAGACATATTTTTTTTAATTTAAAGTTAAATTATTTATCATTAATATTAATTTTCAAAAACCAAACAATTTTGACAATATTAAAAATTAAAATCTATATTATAAGCCGTAATATATTTATTATATAAATTATACTTGTAATGTTAAGTATTATTAAATATAAGAACACATTACACCCTTGCTAGTTGTCACATACAAGACAAGGTATTGATTTTTGTTGACCCGCGAAATAATTCCGATGAATAATTCAGCGGGTGTTGGTGAAATCTATCTCGTGGAATAATTCAACAGATATTCCAATGCAGATCGCTAAATTATTTAGCGGTCGGGCATAAAAAGGAAATCTGAGAAACACGTGGTACATTTTAATTTTTTTTTATGATATGAATAAAAAAGTAGAGCAAACCTGAAATGTGTTATTTATATGTAATAAAACTTGAAAACATAGTGATAGAATGTCAATAACTATATATATCCTACAAAATAGAATTATTATTATGCTATTAAGGAAAAAAAAGATAGGCTTGTGAATACCCCTTTAACCTAAAGCTCCTTTTGTTTTATTTTTACAAATGCAGCCATATGACATACAATTTGGCCATTTAAAAGAAATTGGAGACATATTTGATGCTTCCATGATCAAAGCGATGTGCATTTATGCATTGAAATTTGTTTTCTTTTGCTGCGGCAGTTGTGAAAATTTCCCTTAATCCAACTGTTTATTTTTTCTCCTTTGTTAAATTATAATTAAATAAGAAACAACTTTTATGTGGGTACAATTGATTTTTTTTTATTGGAGAGGGAAATGGACACGGTTAAACACGGCACAGCTGAACACGTTTAGGACACTACACGGTTTGGACACGTCTTAGACACGCCTAAAAATGAAAAAAAAGAAAGTTATACATGTTCTGATATTCAAACAGACCAATATGAACACATGTGGCACACTCTGGCTAGTTGTGCAGGTCATTCGCACGAATGGATCAAAGTTTTCTCTCCTCTCCATTTCTATTATAAATGGACAAATGTTCTTCATTTATCATGCATGTGTACCGGAGAACCTCTTCTTTTCAAAATGGAGGCTGCAGCTTGTACTCTCTTTTTTTTTTTTTTTTTTTCAAAACACGGCACGCTAAATTCAAGCTTTCGGCCTTCATGTTCTTACACAATTTCTACACTCGCGTTTTAAATGATGGCATGCGGTCTTCCGACAAATAGGATACCGTCAAATAATTAATTAGTATACGGCTGATTAATCAGAATTATACAGATCATTTAACATATTTATTAAATTTATGTATATATATATCATAATTTAGTTAACTCATTAAACTAATCAAATAAATTTAATTTAACTTAATTTTAATATTATAACATAATACTACGTTTATTTCTTCTTAACGCATAAGCATTTTACATGTCTATGTAACACATTTATTTAATGAAAAAAACGAAACATTCAAATATAAAATCACTAAATTTAGTTTATGATAACAACTTAATTTCATAAATGAACATGTGGTACTAATTAAGAAAATTACATTAGTAAGTAAGAAAAATATATATTACATAAATAATAGGAGAATTCAAAATAAGTAAGAAGAAAAAACATATATAAAAAAATATTGAATATATATTCAAACACAAATAAAAATATAATATAGTATTTATTATCACATACTATCACAGAAAAAAGCAATGTAAAAATAAATATTCACTGGAATAAACGGGAATAAACGGACGATTAAACAATAAAATAACTGATTAATCGAAAAAACGGCCGATTAATCATTTGGATCCGCAAACAGGCATTCTTTAAGTGTATTCGTAACAGTTTGGCCGCCGTATAATTGGCCGTTAAGACTATTTTTTAAACACTATTCTACCCTAATACCGGCACGGTGCGTCAAAACACACCTTACTTGGTCGTGCTGTGCTAATAAGTATGTTATGTTGTATTCATTTCAATAATGTACGGTATGGTACAATACATTTCAAAATTTCGACGTGTTGACACGACACCAGAGGTGGAGTCACTGAGAAAGAATGGTGTTTAATTTCAAACAAAATTATACGTACCACCTCTTATAAGAATACATATTTTAAATTTGAAATATGCAAATAATAAATGGTGTTTAATTTGAAACAAATTATAGAGATAGTGTTTACTCCTAAATAATGTTCTGTATAATGTCGCATGGCAACAGTTCTTTCAAACAATTTGAGAAAAATAAGAACTACATGAAAAAAATAAAAAATTAAAGCCTACTGCATGCAGCCGCCTCCTTTTTATACAATGATGCTGCAAGCAATAACATTTGGTTCACAAATTTGGTGAAAGGCACGCAATGGGTCCCGCAAATCAGACGAATATTTATTGTGTAAAACTACCAAAGAGTCGCCAATGGATAAATCATGCTCTAATCTAATTTTAACAATTCTCGAGTGAATCTGTGCTCCCAAATGTAATCGCATGTTGGATGAACAAGCACTGATAATTCCTGCATAAGTGAAGGAATGCCCGATTTTTTTTATTAGTAGGCAAACAAATAATGACAAAAGAGGACAAAATTGCAAAACCTCAAAATATAGGAAAACCATTATAGTTGATAATGTTCAGCAGATGTTATGATTCACAATGTCTAAATAATTAAAAAACTACCTAATTCGCTAATTAACTTAAAATTCATATTGTTATGGTCTACAACGGCCAGACAAGAAAAGAAAAGAAAAAAAACCGCTATGAAGCATAACGTCGAGAGCACGTAAAAACCATGAAACCCATCCGGTGTTTATCCAAAATGATCAATACTGCCTGAAATTGCAGCCGACAAACACACTTCTGTGAAAGGATTGTTGTTTATTTTAACTAAGTTCCTTTTTTAACTTAAAAATTGAAGATTAAAAGTATTAACACATACATGCATGTGCTTCCAACATTGAAAACCTCGTAGATTAGAACTGACAAGATCGTAACCTATCGTTTGACCATTTGGTTGACCTGAGAAGTGCTGATCATCTCCATGGATTTTGATTTTAAAAAAAAAAATCAATAGAAAAATGATAAAAACAAAAAGGTGCGAAGAGCCCGTTCAAGGGTTAAGAAAAGTGGTATGAATGGATTGAGTTTGGTTAAGATTTCTGGATTACTTAGACGTTATAGACTATAATGTACACTACACTGTCTGTTATAAATCATAATAGTTTTCTTATATTTCGAAATTTCACAAATTCCTCCTCTTTTATCGTTATTTTTTTTTCCATTAATAAAATAATCGATCTTTCTTTTACTGTTTGTATATATATAGGTTGGCAAATATACAATCGATTGTTTCTAAGCTCCCATGCAACCAAATCATTTTTCGATTTTCAAAGTCCAAACGGTCGATCTAAAGCATTAAATGTGATATCTATATTAAAATGTACTTGGAGACAATTTTATATTTTTCAGAATTTTTTTAGTATTTATTAAGCCTCTTTAAAAATCACTGATCCAACGGTGACTTCTGTTTTTACTGTTTTGTTAAGCCACCGTTGGATTATTGATTTTCACAGTGGCTTAATAAATAGTAAAAAAATTTCAAAAAATGTAAAATTTGGTCTCAACGTACAATTTAATATGGAGATCACATCTAACGGTTTAGATCGATCGTTTGGAATTTGAAAATTGGAAAACGATTTGATTGCACGGGAGCTCAGGAACAATCGATTGTATATTAGCCAACTTCTATATATATATAGAGTCCGACTATGGTACTCTATAGAGTAAAACACGTTTATACTCTACGCTATATCTTCATTTTCAAAGTTCAAATAGCCGATCCGAACCGCTCAACATGTTCTCCATATTGAAATGTGCTTGGAGACCAAATTTTACATTTTTTGAAATTTTTTTACTATTTATTAAGCCACTTTGAAAATCGCAGATCCACTGTGAACAGTAAAAAAATAGTAAAAATTTCTGGACCATTGGATCTGCGATTTTCAAAGTGGCTTAATAAATAGTAAAAAAATTCCAAAAAATGTAAAATTTGGTCTCCAAGAACATTTCAATATGAAGAACATGTTGAACGTTCGGATCGGGTGTTTGAATTTTTAAAATGAAAATATAGTGCCATAGAGTAAAAACTTGTTTTACCCTATAGAGTACCATAGCCCAATTTTATATATATATATATAGAGATAGAGGTTATATATATATATATATATATATATAGAGGTTGGCTAAGCTCAAAACGTTTGTTCCTAGCCTCAGGAGCAAACGATTCGGTTCTCGGGTTTTCAAAGTCCAAATAGTCGATCCAAACCGACAGATGTTTAATCTATATTAAAATGTGCTTGGAGACCAAATTTTACATTTTTTGGAATTTTTTTACTATTTATTAAGATGGTTTGAAAATCGCTATTTTTATTAAAATTCTGCACCATTGAAAAACAGTGATTTTCAAACCATCTTAATAAATAGTAAAAAAATTCCAAAAAATGTAAAATTTGGTCTCCAAGCACATTTTAATATAGATTAAACATCTGTCGGTTTGGATCGACCGTTTGGACTTTGAAAACCCGAGAACCGAATCGTTTGTTCCTGAGGCTAGGAACAAACGTTTTGAACTTAGCCAACCTCTATATATATATAGTATGGCTAATATGCTTTCAGTTGTATTTCGGCCGAAATACAACCAATTCATTTTTCAATTTCCGAAGTCCAAAAATTCGATCCAAACAGTTAGATGTGTTCTACATATTGAAATGTGCTTGGAGACCAAATTTTACATTTTTTGGAATTTTTTTACTATTTATTAAGCCACTTTGAAAATCGCTGATCCAATGGTGGCTTAACCAAACAGTGAAACCGTTGGATCAGCGATTTTCAAAGTGGCTTAATAAATAGTAAAAAAAATTCCAATAAATGTAAAATTTGGTCTCCAAGCACATTTCAATATGGAGAACACATCTAACGTTTGGATCAACTTTTTGGACTTCGAAAATTGAAAAATGAATTGGTTGTATTTCGGTCGAAATACAACCGAAAGCATATTAGCCATACTTTATATAGAGTAGAACTAGGGTGCTCCTAGGAGTACCAAGTCCTTTTGTACTCTTAACTCTAAAACTTATCGGATTAACTTCGAACGACGAATCCAAACCGTTGAAATCCTTCTACCTTACGAGTGATGCACCTACATACGAAAATTTTAAAGTTTCGGATTAATTTTGTATAAAGTCAAGTGGTCAAAATTAGAAGGTTTCTAAATTAATTGTAATGCATTCATTTTTTGGAAGACTTTTGACCACTTAATTTTATACTAAATTAATTCGAAACTTTAAAATTTTCACATATAGACGCATCACTCGTAAGATAGAAAGATTTAAATAGTTTGGATTCGTCGTTCGAAGTTAATCCGATAGATTTTAGAGTTAAGAGTACAAAGGGGCTTGGTACTCCTAGGAGCACCCTAGTTCTATTCCTCTATATATATATATATATATATATATATATATATATATATATTGATTCATCGATTCTGATCAATAATGAGATCGTTAAATGTAGCTTTTTATTTATGAACAATTTATGTTGTAAAAAATGGAATACAATCCCTCTCTTTAAATTTTTCAAGAAGACTGTAATTTACATCCCTTAATTTTTTTTTATCACCGAACTTAATTCCGCTATCTAATTATTATAAGTTACTGTTAAAATATATTAAATAAAAAGGAAACATATCAAATTTAACAGCTACAGGTCTAGTCGTACGTAAACAGGTTTCAATGCAATTTCGTGCATGTTTTCGTACAAAGCACATGCAAGCTAGCTACAAGCCTACAAGTTTATTGAATTATTGAGTGTCCAACATGAATTCAGAGTAGGTCCGATGCCCATCTTACCTACTTTGGTTCGATCGGTGTAATGACCATTAGATCTGCATCAAAATTTGTGCGAACTAACTAAAATCTGTGCAGGTCGGTTTCAATTTCCGTGTACACAAATCTTAATGATAATCATACGGTGTTAGAGCTAATTTGACCTAAAAGTAGGTCCGATGGGCATTGGACCTACTCCTATCTCCTCTAACATATCTTACTTGTGCCTAACCTTTAAAAAAAAAATCTTACTTTTGGCACCTTTAATTTATTATTGTAACTGTTCAGATCAGAATTTAGGAGAGTAACAAGGAACCAGTCAAGCACAATGCATACGGCAGTTGACCCCGAATTTTCATGGAATCTTCTCATCTGTTAATATAAAATCGTTTCTTTGGGGGTAGATATAGCATATATAGAGCCTTTCCTCTTAAATATATCATTCCTCCCAACTATCTCATCCTCAGTGTCAGTTCATGAAGATTCAGAAAGCGGTATGATAAATTTTCTTTATAGTTAACTTGGAATCTCCTTCTTTTTCTTTTAGTAATTAACATTATTACTACATAAAGATCACTGATTAAACAAATAGTGTAATACACACACACACACACACACACTACATTGACCTTCTTAATTTTTTATTATAGGAATCCTCATACTACCCCTTCAATCAAACCACCAGAAACACCGCACACAACCTCAATTCTATACCTCCCTTTTAATCAATATGCTTCTGTAAAGATTTTAAGGACTTTATGCAGGAACTTTTTTTTATGTGCATAATGGAACGAACATGACTAGAATGTAATTAAACAGTCAGATGTATGCTCTGCTCTGTAAAATTCTAACGCTTGAAATTGGTTCAAAGTAAAATAAATAGACCAACTTACAGATACGCAGTTTACAATATGCTACAATTCTTGTTTTAATTTCGTTCCCACTAACACATATGTACATCTCCTCTTTGAAAAGAATGAAAAATAACCTCAACCTTCTTCTGATTGCCACTGTCATTTTGCTTCCGTCGGTCTCGTCTCATCCTCGCCAACTCACGAGTTCATTATTTAGAGGTTCTGCCCTTTCAGTTGAGAACGATTCAGATAAACTCGTCTCGCCAAACAGAGTCTTCACATGTGGCTTCATCCTCGTTGGCGCAAATGCCTACACCTTCTCAATCTGGCTCACAAACTCCTCTGACAAAACTAAGGTATGGACCGCAAAGTGGGGCCTTATAGTAAATGGCAAGGGGTCGTTATTAACTTTTCGAAAGGATGGTGGAGTAGTCCTGACGGACATTGATGGTGCCGTATTGTGGTCCACAAACACGACCTTGAGTCAAGCCAACCAAATGAAACTTTTGGACTCAGGCAACCTAGTAGTGACCGATTATGAAAATACTGTCATATGGCAAAGCTTTGATTATCCTACTGACACCCTTCTCCCAGGTCAACCAATCACGAAAAACATAAAGCTTCTCTCCTCAAAGAACAATGGATCAATCTATTCTGGTTACTATAGCCTTTACTTTGATAATGATAATATTTTACGAATGTTATATGATGGGCCTGACGTTTCCAGCATATATTGGCCCAATCCCGACGCCGATAATGTTTGGGAGAATGGTAGAACAATTCATAACAGTAGCAGGTACGGAGTTCTTGATGAATTTGGGCAATTCACTGCAAGTGATATGTTTTCATTTGAAGCATCAGATAAAGGTTTGGGGATTATAAGGAGGCTAACCCTTGATTCTGATGGTAATCTAAGGTTGTATAGCTTAAATAGTTCATCTGGCACTTGGCTTGTGACATGGATAGCATTTGAAAGGCTTTGCCATGTACATGGGCTATGCGGAAAGAATGGTTTGTGCCTCCATACCCAGTCTAGAGTTACTTGTTCTTGCCCACCTAACTATGAAGTAAGCAACCAAAGTGATTGGAATCAAGGTTGCAAACCAAAATTCAAAATAAATTGCCATGAACCTAACTCCACCACCTTTGTTAAGCTTCCACATAGTGATTTTTGGGGTTACGATCTTGATTTTGTAAATAATAATGTATCATTACATCACTGCAAGAATCTTTGCAAAAGCAAGTGTACATGTCAAGCCATCCAATACACCAATGGCAAAGGCAGATGCTACACTAAATTTGCTTTGTTTAATGGAAAATCCTCTATATCGATGACAGGTAGCATATACTTTAAGGTTCCAAAAAATGCTCGAATGTCAAGGGGTTATGAACTTAAAGCACTTCACTTGATCTGCAATAATATCAGTGAAGTGGATGATGTAGGTTCAAAGCATTTGTACACAAAAAAAGGATCAAAGATTAATTGGGTCTATTTCTATGGGTTTGTTGCTGCACTTGGATTGATAGAGATCCTTTTCGGGATATTAGGCTGGTGTTTTGTATATAAAACAGGGATAAATGCATCATTAGCTGAACAAGGCTATGAGTTGATGGGCAGCCAATTCAGGAAGTTCACATTCAAAGAGCTGAGAAAGACAACTCAAAATTTCAAGGAAGTGATAGGAATGGGTGGCTCGGGGACAGTGTACAAGGGTAAACTGGAAGATCAAAGAGCCATCGCAGTCAAGAAGTTGAAAGATGTGATTCAAGGAGAAGAAGAGTTTTGGGCTGAGGTGAGTACAATAGGTAGAATTTATCACATGAATTTGGTAAAACTACTTGGATTTTGTTTTGATGGATCACATAGGCTTCTAGTTTCTGAATATGTTGAAAATGGTTCATTGGACAATCACCTCTTTATAGGAGATGCGCCCGCAAAAGTGCTTGGATGGAAAGAGAGGTTCAAAATTGCACTAGGGACAGCAAGAGGGTTAGCTTATCTCCATGAAGAGTGTCTCGAATGGGTCATACATTGCGATGTAAAGCCTGAGAATATTCTCTTGGGAAGTGATTTTGAACCAAAGATTGCAGATTTCGGGCTTGCAAAGCTATTTAAAAGAGGAGCTATTGGATCAAGAATTTCACATATAAGGGGAACCAGGGGTTACATGGCTCCGGAGTGGGCTTCAAATCTACCGATCACATCTAAGATTGATGTATTCGGTTACGGAGTTGTGCTTTTGGAGATGGTAAAGGGAAAACGGATTTCAGATTGGACAGTGGAAGGAGAAAAACAGTCCTATGAAGATATGAGAATGATGGTTGGCATGTTAAATGAAAGGCATGAGATACAAGAGTCATGGGTTTGTTATTTTGTTGATCCGAATTTAGGTGCCGAGTTCGACCAAAAGCAAGCTAAGGCTATGGTAGAGATAGCATTGTCTTGTGTTGAAGAGGATAGAAATCGAAGGCCATGCATGAATTCCATTGTTGAGTTTCTTCTTACACATGAGAGTTAAAAGATAAATGTGCTATATATGGTACTTTTTATGTAACAAGGCATGGGGCTTCCTTTGCTTAGTAGGATCATTTACCAATCCTTCCTTATATTTTATGTCATTAGTAATATGGCAGTGAGTTTCGGCTGCTATATATCTAAATGAACTTTAATGTATTTTCTTTTTAAAAGCTTGGTAGAAGTTTCTTAAATGTATTTTCATGACAGATATTAGAAACGAGGTGTTTATTTACTTTACTGTAGCTATTGAATTTTTTTTTTTTGAATAAGAACAGGAGTCAAGCTCCTATTTTATTAACTGAAATTGGTTACAGAGGTTTAAAGGGTTTTGAGAATTAACCCTTGGTGAATTTACAGAGGATCTCTTCTATGCAATCTACGAATAATCCAGTAGTTGCATTGATGCTACATGTTCATATAGCAATGCTCTTCTGATATTTGCATTGTGCCACTGAATTTTCACTTCATCTACAAGTTCTTGAATCGTCTTGGATTGTTCTCTGAACAGTCTTGCACAATGCTCTCTCCACAACACAAACAAGGCAATCAACATTATTTCCTTAATTGGTTCGGTTCCACTTAATAACCGATACTAATTGTTTTATTCTGTATCGGTTGTATAACCGACACTGATTAGTCCCAGAATTTGTGTCGCCTGGATCAGTGTCGCCTCTATGTCCGACACTAATATGCCTTCATAACCGACACTAATAGTACTTTTTCCACTAGTGTCTTCTGACTTGTCAATGAGAAGATTTATACAGTTTCCACATGCATCCAATTGAAATTGCGGAAAAAAGAAGTTGAAAACCTGGCTATACAATTGCTTGGAAAAAGAACATTCATGAAACAGGTGCAATGTTGTTTCCTCATCTGCTCGACACAGATAGCAAATACTTGCGAAATTAAAACCTCTCTTGTTTAGGTTTTCAATGATCAAGACTTTGTTTAACAGTACAAGCCATCCAAAGATTTTGATACGGGGAGAGACATCAAACTTCCATACGCGATGTATTTGTGTCTTTGAGAACCCGATAAGCTGACTTAACCGAGAAAATTACATTCTCCTGAGCCCTCCAGAAAGCATCATCCAAACCTCCATTTAAGGTTCTCAGCCTTGCTTGTGAGATGATCTGGGTTAGATCTAGATGCTTGTTGTATTGTAATCGGCCTAAACACTCTTTAATGAAATGTCCTTGTTCCATGCAAACATATACAAGGCTGCATGTAAACCTTGTTTTCATAATCTTTTCTCCCCAATCTTCATTCCAAAAATTAATCGTATTTCCATCCCCCACTAATCTTGCTATAAAGCACTCACAGAACTGTATTGTGCTCTTTAGTTGGTTCTTGAAAAAATAAGATTTACCTAAGCCAAATCCTTGCCGCCCATACAGCGCCTTCATGATTGATTTCCAAAGCCTAGCTTTCTTCTGATTTTGACCATTGCCACATCCATTTTGTTAGTAATGCTTGATTGAATCCTTTAATATCCATCACACTCATGCCTCTGAGCCCTTTTGGTGTGGAAACAAGGTCCCAATTTACCAAATGTATTTTCCTTTCACCTCCCAAGACACCATGCCATAGAAAACCTTTTCTTATCTTGTCAATTTCTCTCATGACCCATACCAGCATCTTAAAAACCGACATGTAATAAATTGGAATTGAAGTTAGAACTGCATTAACTAATACAACTCTACCTGCCATGTTGAGTAGCTTAGCTGACCACCCCGATAATCTTGCACTTATTCTTTCTATTAAAGGTAAGAAAGCCGTTTTGGGTAAACGACTCATAGATAAAGGTAAGCCAAAATATCTGAATGGGAATTGACCTCTTCTACATCCCAAAATTGCTAGTAATTGCTGCATGATATGTTCTGAGCCCTGCACCAGTAACTCATACTTCATGTTCACATTGAGTCCCGACAAAGAAGCGAACGTTACAAGCACTATCTTTAGCACTTGAACTTGTTGGATTTCGGGTTTCACAATGAAAAGTGCATCATCCGCATAAAGAAGACATGGGTGCATTCCTTCTACTGGCAATCGTATCGCTCCTATCGAAGAAAGTTTTCTCAACCATCTCGGCAAGATATCTATTGCCAAATTAAACAAAAGAGGTGACAATGGGTCTCCTTGACGAACTCCTCTCTTGCGAGCTTCCTTGTAATACCAGGTGTCGGATCCACTTTTTGCCAATTTTCAGAAAAACCCAAACAAGCCATTACTTTGATGATGAAAGTCCAATCCAATGTGTCGAAAGCTTTGTGAATGTCCGCCTTGAACATATGTAGACTAAGATGGAGTAAACCATTTAATCCTTATTAACTTTACTCCACAACTAAACATGACCACTTAGTCACATGATAACTTGATGGGTATATCCGTATATATAAATTTCTCATTTTTTTTTATATCTTTGGGAGAATTGGTGAACCAATAGTGCATGAGCTGGTCCTTGGGACACCATGGAGTGCCAAACCAGATCGCTGGCAATGCAAATTGTACATCCAAGTGCAAGGATTCTGGTGTGCATTTTTGCTCAAACGAGTATATTTATCCTTGACTAAGCTCCATTTGAACTTTACGAATGCAATTAAGCTTTGAAAAATTCAGTTCAACATTTGCATCAGTTAATTTTATTTGCATTGATGTCTCTGAATTTTTCTCAGTCAGCAGTCTCTCCTCAGCCGTGATTTTACTAAAAGAGAAATTTAACCAAAAACAAATTACACGAAATAGCTAGAAACAGAACTTAATGAAATCCATCTGCTACAGCATTGAGGATTGCCTGTCTTTGCACCCTGTAATGAAATCGCGCAACAAAAGTTGGGAATTAATTTCCACCAATTTTGCATTTCGTGCAAACCCACAATTAAACCCAATTAACCTACTCTTAAGCATTATCCACACAATACCTCTCAATTAACACTACATTTGCAATGATCTCTGAAATTATGCTTAGCTTGTCCTTGATTTCACCACATTCATTTGTGATTCACCCGAATTATGCTATTGATTCGAACCAAATAATACATAATTAATATGACTCAACCAGATCCAACTGAAAGTCTGAAAATGCATTGCAGAAGCTTCAACAGTTTACATAATAATCTAACAAAAGAGAGGGAAAAAAAGAAAATCACCTCACCATAGTAATTGCCCTGTCAAGTACTGGTACCACCACATCCCCAAAAGTACAAGTTTCCAAAATCCAACTTGATAGCTAACCCCTGGTATTCAAATCATCTATTAAAGCCCCCCTGAATCCCAAAATTACATCCACACCAACAAAATAGTAGGAATTTGCAAAATGCACCCACAACATTTTACATATTATTATATGACATTAATACAACTGAGTCATATATATGAAAGCTCCAAGTTATCATGGCCAAGGATCTCACCGAACAATATCAATTTCACCAATGATCTTAACTTGGACAAGCAACTTGTTAATCAGCTTATCAATAAATCCACTATCATTTTTAAATCCTACAATTCTAACGGTCTTAAGGAACTCCCGCTGGAATAATACATCTCCCGTTCCCTCCTGAGTTATCTCCTCATCTATAAATTTCATGACCTGTGCCTTCAATAGTAACAAAAAAAGTTATATGTTTCATTGATCATATATCCTTCTAGAAGGGCTTCATTGAGGAGGGTTAATATGAATAGCACCTAGTATTACATGACCTTTACTATATCGTTAACTTCCTGATCTAAGGACATTTCTAGTAAATCTATTGGCTGTAAATACTCGAAGCTTCTAATTTTTTTTTGATAAATTTGGAACATTCTATCATCTCATTAGTTGACTTTGATTTTGTCTGCATCCCTTAATTGAGACATGGAAATATAGTAAGCACGAGTAGCTTTACCGAGAGAGAGAGAGAGAGAGAGATTATGTGGATGTTGGTTAAGGTGAGCTCCTGTAAATTAGGTGAGTGATGGAGACAATATGGTGTAAGATCAAAAACAAAGAAACCCCAACTCACAAGTTTCAGATGCTTTAAGTGGTCGAAGATTGAACAATAAGAAAAATCCTTCTTCTGTACCTATTTTCATTAAAAAAAATTAATTAAAACAATGTTACAGAGAAAAAACACAAAAAAGAAAAAGAAAGCAAAATCACAAAGCTAATTACAAATGAAAACTTTGGATGCTTAATATAGCCATAGGATGTGTTTACTCCGACAACCACAAACAAATATCATGTACATTTAATATTCTGAATTGTATCTGAATTATAGTTCAAAACAAAAGTCGTCGTGTACTTATGGCAAGACAGCATCAAGAACCAATCAATTTAAAAAGATGCTATTTTAATTTTGTTGTAGTATGTGAAAAGCCCTCGCAGGCTTAATATTAAATGAAGTCACGTGAGTTAGTATAATAAATGTCCTAATAAACATTTAGTGTATGTACCAAGCTTGGTAGACTTTGGAGAGCATATATATATATATATATATAACAGGAGCACGATTTTATTAATTCTGAAGTATAAAAAATAAGGCAAACAAAGAGTATATGCAAAAGTAGAAGCAATGCAGATTTTTGTTTCTATTATTTTGTAAATACTCAAAACTTGTCACTTTTTTTATTCGATAAATTTGGAACTTTCTGCCATCCCATTAGTAGAATTTATATTTGTAGCAACACTGAGAGAGAGAGAGAGAGAGAGAGGAGACAGTGATATCAGTTTGTTGAGGTTTATTGTACAGGAGGTGTGCTGGTTTAGAGGAACAAACAGACTAAATGGCACACTGTAAGCTGGTACGTGATATCAGTTTGCGGCTTGCTTTAGCAATTAAGTTTTGTGTTGTTATAATGTTTTTTTAATTTGCATGAATGATGTAAGTGAACTATTTCTTATCAATACAATCACTTGGCAGCCCCTGCCAAGTTTTCAAAAGAGAGAGAAATTACATGCTTGTGTTCTAAGGTCAGCTCCTGTAGTTTAGGTGAGTGATGCAGGAAATATGGTGCAAGCTCAAAGACATGGAAACCCCAACTCAAAAGTTCCAGGCACTTTAAGTTGTTGAACACTGGGCAACTAGAAAAATCCTTCTTTTGTACCTATATTCAATCCAAACTAAAATAAAAACTATGTTCTCGAGGAAAAACAAAAAGGAAAATCACAAAAGCTAATTATAAGTAAGAATTTTGGATTCTTATTATAGCCATAGCTAATTATATGTGTTAACTCCAACAACCACAGTTAACAGATTATGAATTGTATCTTATTACAGTTGGAAACAAAAAACAGTGTACATATGGCGGATAGCATCAATAAACAATCAATCTAAAATGATGTTATTTTAATTTTGTGTTGGCATCTTATCTCAAAAAATAATCATTGTAGCATCTTATTTTAATTTTGCAAGACTTAATCCACCAACATAGGGTTTTGTTTAATTCTGAAGCACCCAAAATAAGGCCAACAATGAAAACCTGCAAAATTAGAAGAATTGCAAATTTTTGTTTCAAATATATTGCAAAGTAAAAGTACCTTTCCATTGGGGTAATCGAATTTAAGTCGTAAGCTTTCGACATTTGAAAGGCTCTGAATAAGCTTGGGTCCCATAGTGACATATTTATCCTGATCATACCAACCAGGAAGATAGATAGAGGCATCAACTAGCAATGGCATATTTAGCAACAAAATATCCCTTGTATCCACATAAATATCCAAATACAGGAGATTTTGTGTGGAAATCTGTAAACTCATTACAGCATAACATCTACGAAGAACCAACTTCTTCAAAGTGTCGGAAGATATTTTAATGATGCCTCTAAGATAACAACTTTCTAGCACTAATTCTTCAAGCACAGGACACCCCAACAAAATCTTCTTGAAAGAGTCATCGCTCATTTTAACATCAACAAGGTTAAGGGTTTTAAGGCAAGGAAGATTTACTGAGTTGGTTTCTATAGCTACAAAAGCATCGACTTCTGCAGAGCGACTCAGCTGGAGCCGGAGATATATTAGTGATGCACAAGTGAAAACGAGATATGTGTTTATATTCAAATTTTCACACAAATCCATTTCAACTAAACACTCTCGAGGCCCCAACTTCATCACATCACTAATACAATCAACAACAGTTTGAGTGGGAGGCCAATAAACGTCAGAATCCAACCAAAGTTGAAATTTGTTAACGCATGATATCTCTCGTTTCTCCAACACATTTCTCACAAGTATTTCGAATTTGTTCACAAATTCTACTGCCATTTCATCACCAATAATAATATCAGGCAATCCAAACTCTTCAATGTTAAATTTCAGATCCGGCACAGAAGCCCATGTTTTTATCCATCTTTTGGACAGAATGCATGTTTGCACGGACTCTCTTGTACTAAGAAAAGATAGGATATGCGTGAGAACATCATCAGGCAAGCTACTGATCCTATCAATGCCATAATTCTCCACACTACCATGTTTATTGAAATTCATCATCTTTCACCTTCACAAAAACATTTATTCAAACCCATTAACATAACAGTACTACCATTAAATCAACCAAATAAACCAGCAAAGATAAAAAAAAAGGAAAAAAAAAATACCGAAGCAAAATTAAATCAACATAACAGAGCCAGGAAGGAACCAAGCATGCAAGCACGCATTCAAGCTTTAAGTAAGCCATTAATGGCTATTTACCCAAAATAAAACAAAACTTAGAAAGAGAAAACAGAACTTGTACCAGAATCAAGAAAATGCAGCAGGAGGGTCTCGATCTAGCGCCTCTTCCTCAGACTTTCCTCTGTCCGACAACTGTACCATTCACCATTTAATAGTTTTCCTTTTGCAACAAAAAGTTTAAGAAAAATGAAGAGATAGAGTTTACCTAGAGGAGAGAAGCGGCGCACGGGTATTTAAGAGCAGAGAAAGGCGGCGAAGAGGCAGGGAGGGAGAGAGAGAGGAGCGCCGAGTAGGGTAAAGGGTTAGTAGAATAGAGAGGCGGAGTAGGGATGGAATCAATATCTTGTGCTCTCAGGTACTGCGCAATATTTGCTTCACTTTACGGTTTGAGATTTACTCTCAGTTCGTTTAGGATTCGGGCTAGCGCAGGGAACAGTATAATTGGGCTTTGAGATTTGGTACGAGTTGAAAAGAACGTTCCAGATACACTAAATGTAAATTTCGTAGGGATTGGTCTGGGAGGATGTGAATTCGTAGGGATTGGTATAGGCTTAACAAACGGGCCGTCCAAAAATCACCAAGCCCAGCCCGTTTGTATTGGTATAATTTTCCTGATCAATATTGTAGTTTCAATTATTCAAATATTTAACTGTAGTGCACAATTGTATGCTGGGGCTTCAAGATCTTTTGAAAAAGGGTATGCTTTATTTTTTACCAACTCAATCATTTCAAAATTTCACAAAACTGTACCATTTGTCAATTTCTGATACCAACCTCTTCCCAGCTAAAGCATCACTAGACGAGATTGAGTGCCTTGCAGTGGATGCATACAAAGCTGCGTTCGAATCAGAACATAATGCATCGAGATTCGTGCAAGAGCATGTAGATGAGCCCCTGATGAATCAATTACCGCATCCCCTGAGGTAAAAATGATGGTGTGGCAGTACTTATTCTTAACAAACCTAACAAAATATCCAACTTATTTTCCTTATTCCTAACGCGATTAATTGAACATTTGATAGGACATTTGATTTGTTAAGTTTATGATTCATCGTCATCATCATTATTATAAATAAATCCATACAAATCCAACTACCTAGCAAAGAATATTCAACAAACTTACCAATAGTCAGGTGGAGCAGCTCACGTGACTCTTGTTTCCATTTCCCCTACGATAATTTGTGCACATCCCTAGTATGCGGATCAAGTGGTTCGCACTCTTATTACGCGCATCAGTCTAATTTAGTGTGCGAACTGAAGACGCGTGAGTGGTATTTTATTAAATAAGTTGATTAGGATGGTATTTGTTTAATTAGAATTTAATAGATGCTGATTAAAAAAATTCAGGCCGCTTAAGGGTTAAAAAAAGTGAATTGGATGTTACATACTACAATGGTCTGATTTTTTTTTTATATTTTGTTTAGTTAATTAGCAGACTAAATTGGGTTAATAAGATTTTTAGATTATCTGAACATTATGGACTATTACATCCACTGGACATTATAAATCATATTAGTTTTCCTATATTTTGAAATTTCACGAATTCCTCCCCTTTTGTCGTTATTTATTTTTAGTTTTTTCTATTAATAAAAAAACGGTCCTTCTTTTACTGTGTATAATACATATCTCGTATGTACAATAAAAGCATGCAATTTATTATATACAATCATCTAATTTATTTTATTAAAATTATGCATATCAATCCATCGTCGACTCTCAATACATCCTTTAATATTTTTGTACTGTTAAATTATATGAATTACAAAAATGGGAACATATCAAATTTAACACTTTAATATGCTACAAGTTAGTGCATGCATGTTTAGTGCATGTTTTTGTACAAACCACAT
Organism: Carex arenaria; assembly: GCA_964058825.1. Classification (NCBI taxonomy): domain Eukaryota; kingdom Viridiplantae; phylum Streptophyta; class Magnoliopsida; order Poales; family Cyperaceae; genus Carex; species Carex arenaria. Next base: position 436,093 of record CAXKVW010000189.1, read on the forward strand.
GCAAGCTAGCTACAAGTATATTGAATTATTGAGTCTCCAACATATCGTACAAAGCTAGCACAATGCATACATCAGTTGCAGGGGCATAACTACATAGTATAAGGAAAGGGCCAAAGGGAGCTAAGTCCCCACTATTATTGGAAAATTTTGCACTTTTGACCTTTAAAATTTGAAATTTAATAAAAAAATATTACTATTAGGCTCCTTCATAAAATAAAATTACATAACGCTTATTCATCCAGCTCCCTCTATCTCAATTTCCTTGTTCCGCCCACCCCAAATTTTCATGGAATCTTCTGATCAGCTGTTAATATAAAATCGTTGGGGGTATACATATATAGCATAGAGCCTTAATTTCCTCTTAATTATATCATTCCTCCAACTATCTCATATTCGGTGTCAGTTCATGAAGATTCAGAAAGCGGTATGATAAACTTTCTTTATATCTTCGATTCTCTTTCTTTTCCTTTTAGTAATTAACATTATTACTATATAAAGATCACTGATTAAACAAATAGTGTAACACACACACACACACTACATTGACCGTCTTAAATTTTGATTATAGGAAATCTCATACTACCCATTTAATCAAACCAACAGAAACACCGCACACAACCTCATTCTATACCTCCCTTTAATCAATATGCTTCTGTAAATATTTGAAGGACTTTATGCAGGACCTTTTTTTTTTTTTGTTATTTACAACATTCAAGTGCATAATGTAACGAACATGACTATAATGTAATTAAGCAGTCAGATGTATATATGCTCTGCTCTGTAAAATTCTAATGCTTGAAATTGGTTCAAAGTAAAATAGATCACCAACTTAGAGACACACAGTTTAACTACAATATGCAACTCTTGTTTTAATTAATTTCTTTCCCACCACTGACACATCTGTACTGTACATCTCCTCTTTGAAGAGAATGAAAAATAACCTCAACCTTCTTCTGATTGCCGCTGTCATTTTGCTTCCGTCGGTCTCGTCTCATCCTCGCCAACTCACGAGTTCATTATTTAGAGGTTCCGCCCTTTCAGTTGAGAACGATTCAGATAAACTTGTCTCACCAAACAGAGTCTTCACATGTGGCTTCATCCTCGTTGCCGCAAATGCCTACACCTTCTCAATCTGGTTCACAAACTCGGCTGACAAAACTAAGGTATGGACCGCAAAGTGGGGCCTTATAGTAAATGGCAAGGGGTCGCTATTAACTTTTCGAGAGGATGGTGGCATAGTCCTGACTGACATTGATGGTACCGTAGTGTGGTCCACAAACACGACCTCGAGTCAAGCCAACCAAATGAAACTTTTGGACACAGGCAACCTAGTTGTGACTAATCATAAAAATAAAGTCATGTGGCAAAGCTTTGATTATCCTACTGACACCCTTCTCCCACATCAACCAATCACAAGGTACATAAAGCTTGTCTCATCAAAGAACAATGGATCGGTCTATGCCGGTTACTATAGCCTTTCCTTCAATAACTATAATGTTTTACGAATGTTATATGATGTGCCTGACATTTCCAGCATATATTGGCCCAATCACAACGTCTATAATACCTGGGAGAATAGAACAATTCATAACAATAGCAGGTACGGAGTTCTTAATGAATTTGGGCAATTCAGTGCAAGTGATAGGTTCGCATTTAATGCATCTGATATAGGTTTGGGGATTATAAGGAGGCTAACCCTTGATTCCGATGGTAATCTAAGGTTGTATAGCTTGAATAATTCATCTGGCACATGGCTTGTGACATGGAGAGCATTTGAATTGCTTTGCAATGTACACGGGCTATGCGGAAAGAATGGTTTGTGCCTCTATACCCAGTCTAGAGTTACTTGTTCTTGCCCACCTAACTATGAAGTAAGAAACTCAAGTGATTGGAATCAAGGTTGCAAACCCAAATTCAAAATAAATTGCCATAAACCTAACTCCACGACCTTTGTTAAGCTTCCACATAGTGATTTTTGGGGTTACTATCTTGATTTTGTAAATAATGTATCATTACAACACTGCAAGAATCTTTGCAAAAGCGAGTGTAAATGTCAAGCCATCCAATACATCAATGGCATAGGCAGATGCTACACCAAACATGCTTTGTTTAATGGAAAATCCTTTATATCGATGAAAGGTAGCATATACTTTAAAGTTCCAAAAAATGCTCGAATGTCAAGGGTTTATGAACCTGAAGCACTTAACTTGATCTGCAATAATATCAGTGGTGATGTAGGTTCAATGAAAGCATCAAAGATTAATTGGGTCTATTTCTATGGGTTTGTTGCTGCATTTGGATTGATAGAGATCCTTTTCGGGGTATTAGGCTGGTGTTTTGTATATAAAAGAGGAATAAATGCGTCATTAGCTGAACAAGGCTATGAGTTGATGGGCAGACAATTCAGGAAGTTCACATTCAAAGAGCTAAGAAAGGCAACTCAAAATTTCAAGGAAGTGATCGGAATGGGTGGTTCGGGGACAGTGTACAAGGGAAAACTGGAAGATGAAAGAGCGATCGCAGTCAAGAAGTTGAAAGATGTGATTCAAGGAGAAGAAGAGTTTTGGGCTGAGGTGAGTACAATAGGCAGAATTTATCACATGAATCTGGTAAAACTACTTGGATTTTGTTTTGATAGATCACATAGGCTTCTAGTTTCTGAATATGTTGAAAATGGTTCCCTGGACAATCATCTCTTTATAGGAGATACGCCCGCAAAAGTGCTTGGATGGAAAGAGAGGTTCAAAATTGCACTTGGGACGGCAAGAGGGTTAGCTTATCTCCATGAAGAGTGTCTCGAATGGGTCATACATTGCGATGTAAAGCCTGAGAATATTCTCTTGGAAAGTGATTTTGAACCAAAGATTGCCGATTTCGGGCTTGCAAAGCTATTTAAAAGAGGAGCTATTGGATCAAGAATTTCACATATAAGGGGAACCAGGGGTTACATGGCTCCGGAGTGGGCTTTAAATCTACCGATCACATCTAAGATTGATGTATTCGGTTACGGAGTTGTGCTTTTGGAGATAGTAAAGGGAAAACGGATTTCAGATTGGACAGTGGAAGGAGAAAAACAGTCCTATGAAGATATGAGAATGATGGTTCGCATGTTAAATGAAAGGCATGAGATACAAGAGTCATGGGTTTGTTATTTTGTTGATCCGAATTTAGGTGCCGAGTTCGACCAAAATCAAGCTAAGGCTATGGTAGAGATAGCATTGTCTTGCGTTGAAGAGGACAGAAATCGAAGACCATGCATGAATTCCATTGTTGAGTTTCTTCTTACACATGAGAGTTAAAAGATAAATGTGCTATATATGGTACTTTCTATATATGTAATAAGGCATGGGGCTTCCTCTGCTTAGTAGGATCATTTATCAATCCTTAATTATATTTTATGTCATTGATGTATTTTCATGACAGATATTAGAAATAGTTGCCTTCTCCATGGCATTTTGCTTCTTATTTTCTATAACTTTGGTTCTAACCCAACTTCTTAAATAAATAGAAAACGAATGCACAACTACCACAATTTTAGGGGTCCTAACTGTAATAAATTGATGCCTTGTTTCTTAATTTGATAGAAATAGCAATGGCTGTGTTCCCTTAAATGAATCAAAATTTGATTCCATACTGAAAGTCTCTTTGGGACATTTCATCAAGCAACTTGTGTGCACTATCAGAGATTCCCAAATGGTACATTCATGTTCACAAATGCGGTACCAAATACAGACCATAAATTGAGGGAAGAAAAGTGTCACCGCAATCTACAAAAACGCAAAAATTTATGGCCTAAATACAAAGCACCTAAAGAAGCTGACACAAGAGGGAAGAACAGCACGTACCTACCATGTATCTTATTGCATTTCAGTCAAGGAAGGAGTCGAGAACTTGTTTAGACACCAGGTGTAAAGTCTAGCCGCAAAATAGTTGTGCTCCAACTCCAAGCGACAATGTCTCTCTTCGGCATTTCAACAAACACTTGTCTTGCGAGAAAGGAGCTGTTAAAAGCAGGACTTAATAGGTAGGGGTGTCAATGGGCACGATACGGGTAGGGTGTAAGCATTTTCATACCCATACCTGCTAAGAATTGACCTTACCTATACCTTACCCGTACCCGTTAAGAATTTACCTAACCCTACCCTATCCGTACCCGTTAATATTAGTGGGTAACGAAACGGTAGTGGGTGAATAACGAATAATACTAATATAATGATTTTATTATTTTTAATAAACCATCAAAACTCATTATGTCATACATATGCAACTACAACTACTAATATAAAAATCAAAATACAAATATGCAATCAATTCTAACTAATAATTTTTTTATAAAGCCAAAAAAAACACAAATATTTGTTCTAACAAATTCAAAATTCAATTCGTTAATTATAACAAGACATTCAGATAAAAAAATAATATGTTTATCATAATATTTTTCTTATAACAAAATGCATACATTTTCTTATAAATTAACGTTGATACAGTGATATGGGAAACAAAAAAATTAAATATAATATTTATATATCTATATGTAACTTATTTTATATAATTACCCTTTACCCAATGAGTACAAAATAGCATTTACCTGTACCTATGCCCGTTTAGCTAACAAAAAAAAATTATTACCCATACCCATACCCAATAAGCTAACGAAAAAAAAAACCTTACCCATACCTGCCTTATCGAATACGATATGGGTAAAGTAAATGGCTAAACGGTTTTCATTAACACCCCTATTAATAGGAGAGAAGTCAACTTTGACCGTCCAATTTAAATCCGCACTAATACTAAAGAATTATAATCGCACTCTCAAATTAACTCCAACGCTACATTGACGCAAAGGATGCGGATTATGTGCGAAATTTCAACGGTACTTAGTTCTAAGAGTAAGATGCACCTTTGTATTTACTATTTATGTTACAATTTCAAGTGGACCCCGTGTGCAGTATTTACTTACAACAAAACTTACAATAACTTCTGTATTGAATTAATATATAATAGTAAATTTGCGATTTATTTGTCTTTATTGACATATCCGAACCGAATTCATAATAAAACGCATAGAAACGTATAATACGTTTTATTAGCGAATAAAATACATATAAAATGCGGATCGGCAAATTATTCGTGATAGAAATGTAAAAAAAAATTAGAATTTTTTTTCTATTTTTAGAGGAGTTTTTTTTGGAAATTTATTTTTTGGTTCCTTGTTGTACCGAATCATTCCCAAATTATATCCAAATCACGGATTTTTGATCCTGCCAAATCAAACCCGAATTTTTAATTTGTCACTATGATCTATAGTACCTCTTTGTCAAGACTAATTAATCACTCACTCAACATAAATCACAAATTAGGAAGTTTGTGCCAATTCCCATCAAAAGAGAATAAAAGAAATTAAAATAAAAATTGCGCTAATTAGTTTCATCTAAAATGATCGTGCCCTCCTATATATGTTTTCACAATTTACATAGAATTTTAATTATTCCAAAATAAAAAAGAATAATAATAAGAACAAGTTGAGATCTACCATGTACTTTTCTTTTGTGTTTTTTTTTATTAAATAAAAATTGCCACTAATTTCGATATTTATTTTTTAGATATATTTTTAGAAATTAAATATTTTTAAGTTGTAATTGATGCTTTGAAATCATGTTCAATTGTCATGAGATTATTATTAAACATAAAATGCACAAATGGTTATGATAATATGTATGAATTATTGTTCTAAGGAATAATTATTGGGATTTAATTTTATTTAAAGAGTTTATATAAATACTGATTTTTTTTCTTATTGATATTATCGGTACAATTTGAATAAAATTGCTAATTGAGTGAATTCTAGCAACATCGATCTATTAAAGTGAATATTTAATATTGATATATCATAATTAGGTGAGCCTAACAAGAATTATAATATTGTAAAGATATTAAGTAATAATATTCCTCAATTTACTTATCATTGTATTAATTAAATGAAATTACAATGAACCGTCATTAATTTCTATTATATCATCTAGGACCTCCATTCCACAAAATTTTGGGGTAAAGATTTTCACAGAGCATTTTTTATTTCATGCAGCGCATGGATAATAAAATTAAAATAGCGCTGCATATGGTTCATGCACTGCATGAAGGCAAAACTACACTATTAAAATCTTTACCCAAATTTTGCTATTTAGTGTACGAAATACTAAAATACTGAGTAGAACTAGGGTGTTCTTAAGCTCACCAAGCTTCTTTGTGAGTTTAACTAAAAACTCATTGGATTGGTTTGAACTGATGCATACAAACTGTTGAAACTGATCTACTTAATGAGTGATGAGTTTACATGTCAAATTTATAAAATTTCAAACTAATTTAATATAAAGTCAAGCTGTAAAAAATGGTTTATAACTTAATTTTAATGTGTTCATTTTTCATCATTTTTTAACCGCTTGGTTTTATACTAAATTATGAATATTAAATCGTTTGGATAGTGAATATTGATATGTGTTCATATTACATGATGGCTATTCATAAATATTCACAAAAAATAAACCGGTTTCAATAGTTTGGATGTATCGTTTGAAACCAATTCAATAGATTTTTTAGTTCAACTCACAAAGAAACTTGATGAGATTAAGAACACCCAAGTTCTACTCTAAAATACCTACATAATACTTAGCCATGAGCTATTTTTCTAAAATTGTACTAATTTATGCAGCATTTTTTTTTTCTTTTTCAGCATAGACTATACAAATTTTAAAACCGACCCACATTTTTAATAAAAATTAATATTTCATATATATTAGATTCTGATCAGAATTAGAAAACGATCAACTAAATTAAAAAAGTCGTTCGTCTGATCGACCATTCAAACCGTTCGATTTATGAATAGATCGATTTTGGAAATTTTCAGAAAATATTTAATTTCCTAATCAAACCGAATATTTTTTGTTGTACCTAAAATATGCAAAGTCGATGGAACAAATTACTGCAACATTTATGGAGAAATTAATGCACATACCTATCCCTACTTCCCAGCATGAGTCGCTGAAAACCGGGCCCCACCAGCCAGAATTCCCCAGCCGAAAAAAGGTAACAACAAATTACAACGGTCTTGTCTTTATGCTCCCAGAGGTGAGAGGACTCGCTCAAGGCATTTTTTTAAATTAAACCGGGTCCGACTTGTTGGTAGAACTTTAAATTAAAGTGAGCCCACATCTCAGTTGTACGGGGCTTGTAAAGTCTGTGGTCCTTGACCATTCAAAATTTTTACTAGATAAAACGGTCACATTTTTCTCGGAATTCGAAATTTTTTTGAGTCTAAACGGAGCGGAGAGGTGAATTCGGGTACTCGTAGGTACCTGACGGATACTGTTACCAGAATTAGCGCATTCGGATTGTTCTTTTAATCGGACACGAATCTTAAAGAAGACCATTACTTATTAATAGGCACCGGATTGAGTTTGGTCCGGCTAGGAGTAAATCTTAACCGTACATATTTGGATCCACTTTACGGTACCTGAGAGTCGAGGATACTTGTTTGAAGAGAGGGAGCAAAGAGAGAAATACTTCCTCGCCTTTCTTACCTGAGAGTATCCTTGCTTTCACAATTTCTCTGTACTCCTCCCAACTTTCGTTTCGTGTGCATCAATGGAAGAAACTTCTCTCTTTACCCCTTCTAGAACCCTAACCCTAGAATCCGCTCCCTGCCATGACTCTGAGAAAACAGATTCTCCTCGAATCGAACACAGTGCTGATTTGTGCTCAGATGATCGAGACTCCATCGACTCCATGATCTTAGTTTGCGGTCCGAGGCTAATTAGATCTGGATTCTGGGAATCCAATTGTCTTCGAGGTATATTTTTCTTGATTCTTCCGATTTTTTCCTTGATTATTTTTTTCGATTAAAATTCAAGCAAGAATTAGTGACAAGCGTGATCTAAGATTTCTTGATTTTTCAATTCTTCCGATTTTTACCTTGATTTATTTGTTTCGATTAAAATGCAAGTAAGATTTAGTGACAATCGTGATATATTTTTACAGAGGTAAAATTCATAAAATTCCTCAACCTAGAACCATAAGATTACAATTTCTCTGAGCTTCCCCTTTTATTTTGTTGATTATTGATGCAATTTCTCCGGTTAATAACTTCTGAAATACATCGTGTTCATAATTCCAGTTAAAATATTTTGCTATTAAACCGAATTAGTTGCTTATCTAAGTCATAATGCAATAGCTATAAATTATGTATACTGTGTCAAAATTAACTGGTTTATATTTTATATTTCTTTTGCAGATAATGTCATAATGTTTATGAACTGTGGAGGCAGTGAAATAGAGGGGACTGGACCCAGTGGAATCTTTTCTGAAGATTCATGCTTTGAAGGAGGCGATGTGATAGAAACAGGAGAACCCATAGCTGGTTCTGGAAGTTACACTGCCTTATACCAGTCTGCCCGGTATGGGGCTTTCTCCTACAAAATTGACGGAATTACCCCCGGGCAGTATTTTGTGGATTTACATTTTGCTGAGATAGTCAACACGTGCGGTCCCAAAGGGATGCGAACTTTCGATATTTTTGTCCAAGAGGAGAAGGTAACTTACTCTAGTTTTCCCTTTTATCAGCTTTCTAATTTTGTTTAATTAAAAACTTGGAAGTTTAATTAACACATAATTGTACAATTGAGTTTGTTTGCACACTAGTTGAACCCTTACTGTGTAATTTTTATTGGAACCTTGGTCATTTTGTGCTTCAGTTATGTATAATTGACTCCAATTCTGTAATTATTAAATATCTTTGCTATGTAAAATCTTTTATGCTCTTAACACTGTATTTCTGTCTAAACTTCTAAGTGTGCCATGAAAAATTAACAACTTGGTTTCTAATGCAACTTTTTCATCATTACAGATAGTGTCTGGGCTTGATATATACAAAATTGTAGGAGCAAACAGAGCACTACAAATTTTAGATATTAGGGCTTCTGTGGTGCTAAATGAACCACTGGTAATTAATTTCCAAAGCTTGACAGGAAGCCCCATAATTTGTGGCATTGCAGTCCGCAAAGCCTCGGCATTGCCTCCTCGTAAGTTTTGATTAATTGGGGTAATTTTTAATTTTTACCTTTGTGGCATTGCAATACAAATAATATCAAGTATACCCTTATAAAACATAGGCAAACCTTTTATAGGATGAGAATGTCATATGTACTGTTACATGTTACATCTGTTTTGAAGGGACATACAATATATATGTAGATTATGTGAGCATATGTGATGCCTTTTCCTTTTCTTTTGTTTGGACATGAGTTGTTAAATTGATGGAGTGTACCTAACTTTTCGAATTCATAACAGCTGTTGCAACAAAAACGGGGGATCTGATGGACACGTCTGCTGTACAGGTTAGGATAATATAATGACTTTCCGAAATAACAATATTTCATAACAGTTAGCAAATAGCAACCTCATATGCACGGCCAATGCACAAAGTTTCTAAACAGACTGGAACTTTACCTCTGCATGCAAATGCAAAATCCTTAAAACTTTTATAATTTGCAAAAAGGATCCAGAATGTTCTAACTAAAAAGCTATAGATTGTTGGGGGTGTATATGCATATGGAATCATTTACATTTAAATATTATTCTGATTTTGTTGTTGAAAATCCATTAATTAATGGATTCATTTTTTTCTTAAATATAGAACAAAGTACGGGGCACACTAATTGCCAGGTACGAGCAGAAAATTCAAGATTTGATTAGGGAATGTGCAGCAAAATCAGAAGAATGCTTCAATGCTTGGTGTTGTGTGGAATCAACAAGTGAGAATCTCCGCAAGATAGAGATGGAGCTGGACAGTAAAAACTTGAAAAATGGCACTCTTGGTACAAATCTGAAGTTGTTGTTAATAATTTCTTATATCTTGCAGGTAAAAACACTGTGATGTAATGTTAAATTGTTTTTGGTTTTAGAGCAAACTGTAGAAAGACTAACCGGTGAATTCAATGAGCTATCCGAGAAATATCAGCATGATAAGAAGCGATGGACCCAGGCACTTTCTGATTTAGAAAGAAAAATCAAGGTAAATTTGAACTTGCATATAATAAGGATTGAACAAATATCTTCTACTTGTTTAGCTATAGCTAATTTTCTAATTTGTGTATATATTGGTTTTAGATTATGAAAGAAGAACAGGCTAAGCTTTCAAAAGAGGCACATGCCTGTGTAGATTCTATTCCTGATCTTGATAAAATGACTGAGGCTGTGCAGGCATTAGGTAGTTTCTTACACTGATAAATTAAATTACTAAGTAGTTAACTTCTTACTCAGTTGGATACTGTACTAAATAGTACCTTTTACATTGAAATAATAATGTAGTCACACAAGGTGAAGAACTCAAGAGCAAGTACAGTGAGGAGATGGCAAGGAGCAGAAGACTATTCAATGAACTTCAAGAGTCGAAGGGTAATACTGTCATTTCTGATATTCTCTCTTGCATATTTCTCCCAAATATGTTTCATTCAATTTGCACATCATATGTTTCATTAAATTTGCATTACAGGGAATATCAGAGTTTTCTGTCGCTGCCGTCCTTTGAACAAGGATGAAATGTCATCTGGAAACAAACCAATAGTCGATTTTGACATAGCCAGAGATGGAGAAATTGGCATCCTGACAGGTGGTGCCACCAAGAAGACATTCAAGTTTGACCGCATTTTCACCCCAAAAGACGACCAAGGTTAGTAAAAAAAATAAAAATAAAATCTATCCTCTCTAAAGTTGCATGTGTGTGAGCATTGATCTCAAGGCATTTATTAATGAGCAGCTGATGTGTATGCCGATGCCTCCCCTCTAGTGACGTCAGTATTGGATGGTTACAACGTGTGCATATTTGCATATGGGCAGACCGGTACGGGAAAAACCTTCACTATGGAGGGCACTGAGAGGAAACGAGGTGTGAACTATCGCACACTTGAGGAGTTGTTCAAAATTGCCGAGGAGAGAAAAGAGACAGTTTCTTATGGCATTTCTGTCAGTGTCCTTGAGGTGTACAATGAGCAGATCCGTGATCTGCTCAACTCCAACCCATCATCAAAGAAGTAATAATTCTAACTCTACTGCTCAAAATATATATATGCATTGTTTTATACATGATAAATAAAATAATACCAGTTATACTTGCTTAAAAGGTTGATTTTGTTGTTATTTAATGTTAGACTTGAGATAAGGCAAGCGGGCGGAGAAGGGCTGCATCACATCCCGGGGGTAGTTGAGGCAGAGGTTAAGAGCACAGAGGAAGTGTGGGATGTGTTGCAAGCAGGAAGCAATGCAAGGGCCGTTGGTTCAAACAATGTTAATGAGCACAGCAGTCGCTCTCACTGGTTGATCAATCAATCTCCCACCTTTGTCCTTAATAAATTTAATTCGTGAAAATCTTCTAGTATTCGTTTTATTTATAATTTTTCTTTTGTTTTTACAGCATGCTTTGTGTAATGGTGAAGGCAAAGAATTTAGTGAATGGAGAGTGCACAAAAAGCAAATTGTGGCTGGTGGACCTAGCAGGGAGTGAGAGGTTGGCCAAGACTGACGTGCAAGGAGAAAGGCTAAAAGAGGCTCAGAACATAAACCGATCACTCTCTGCTCTAGGAGATGTCATATCTGCTCTTGCAAACAAAAGCAACCATATCCCATATAGGTTAGTATAATCTCGTGCTATTCAGTAGTTGCTAGTATACACCTCATGAGTTGCTGTTAATTTTCAACTTTTAGCATGACCTTTTATGTTTCTAACAGTCTTGAACTTCAACCTTAATTGTTGTTTTGGTCCGTGTTTGTAAGAAATTTTCAGGATAAAAATACAACCAAGATATCATGAAATATTACAAAAAAATGATAACTGCTACTGTACTTTTAATTTATTTCTTAAAGCTATTTTGATAGTTTAAGAGAAGCTATTTTGATTGCAGCTCAAAAAAAATTACCATAAAGTAATATTTGAAATTTCATTAAGTTTGCATCGTGTGCTCAGAATCTATTTCAGTTCATGAGTAATTTACTATCAATTAATTCTCTTAATGATTAATTGCGCTGAACGTGTTATAATGACTAATTATTTGTTATTGTTTACTTTTTTTGTGAATACTCTAATAAATATTTTTAATGTTTACCTTTGTCTAGGAATTCAAAGCTGACACATTTACTGCAGGATTCACTTGGTATGTTTTAACAGTACAAGTCCCACTTAATTCTAAATTGCTCAATGTCTTGAAACATTTTTTGATCTACTGCCTGCTTAATCATATTACATGAAATAACAGGGGGTGACTCAAAGGCGTTGATGTTTGTGCAAATCAGTCCTTCTGACAATGACCTAGGGGAGACTCTCAGCTCCTTGAATTTTGCTAGCCGTGTCCGTGGCATAGAACTGGGCCCCACAAAGAAACAGGCTGACACATCAGAAGTTCAGAAGATGAAGCAAATGGTCAGTACATTAATAGAAGATTTTCTATATAGTTTTAAGAGTAAAATGCTACATGGGTACTGTAAAATTGACCTCCATATTAAACATGATAATACTTGATAATGTTTTCTTTCATTGCTTTTGAAGATTGAAAAGTCAAAACAAGAGGCCAGACTCAAGGACGAGAATATCCGCAAGTTAGAAGAGAATTGCCACAACTTGGAAAATAAACTCAAAGGGAGTAACAAGAGCCTTCAAGAGAAGGTATAATGGATGTTTATTTTATTATTTTTCTAATGTGAAAATCCCAAGCCTGATGTGGAGCATAAAGCAGTGTTTATACTTTTTATTATTTTATTGAAGATGGAAATCCACAAGACTGAGTTCCAAGCTACATTAGAGAAGCAGAATCGCCAGTTCTCAGAAAAATTGAAGGAGAAGGATGAAAATATTCGCATGTTAGAAGAGAATTGCCACAACTTGGAAAATAAACTCAAAGGGAGAAATAAGGGCCTTCAAGAGAAGGTATAATTGATGTTTATTTTATTATTTTTCTAATGTGAATATCCTGAGCCTGATGTGGAGCAATAAGGCAGTGTTTATACTTTTTATTATATTATTGAAGATGGAAATCCAGAAGACTGAGTTCCAAACTACTTTAGAGAAGCAGAATCGCGAGTTCTCAGAAAAATTGAAGGAGAGGGATGAGATATGCTCGACTCTCCATCAAAAGGTAATAAATTAAATTCTTAATCTTTCTTGGGTTTTGAATATAACCTCTGATCACTTCGAATATAACCTCTATTTATATTTTAGGTGAAAGATCTGGAAACCAAATTGAGGCAGCATCAAGGTCAGAGCACGGAGAATATACTTCTTCAACAAAAGGTAAGTTTTCAAATTATAATGTTTTTTTTTTTTGGCCAATGTGGCCTCATTAACAAGCTCCATTCTTGAAAAGTTCTGTTCAATTTCAAAAGGTGGAAAAAAAAATAAAAGATTCATCTGTTTGTAAGAAGATAGAAGTAAACTATTTGTTATGAAAATTGCAACTTCACCTTGTTATTCTTTCCACAAGTAATGAAAATTTGAAATAAATAATTGAAGTAAAAAAGATGAGTTTCCTTGGATCTCCAACACATTCATTTATTTTTAAAGGCACCTTGAACCGTAGTATGGACCAATCTGCGCTATGCATAGTACCATAGCCTCACTCTTGAAATATTTGAAATAAAAGTTTATTTTTCGAGCTGAAACCTGTTACAAATTTGTTTACTTGCAAACAGTAAGTTAGTAGGAATTTTTTTTTTTGTTGTGGGAACCGTAGTATGGACCAATCTGCGCTATGCATAGTACCATAGCCTCACTCTTGAAATATTTGAAATAAAAGTTTATTTTTCGAGCTGAAACCTGTTACAAATTTGTTTACTTGCAAACAGTAAGTTAGTAGGAATTTTTTTTTGTTGTGGGGGCAAAATTAACATCTGAGTAAAAGGGTGCAAAGATCAAGGAGTTCCCATACACTTGAAATGATTAACTCTTTTATTTTTTCTCTGTATATAGCAAGTAAAAAATTCTTCTTTGTTGCAGGTGAGAGACCTTGAAACAATGCTTAAGGAATTGAGAGAGAAACCAACACAGATGAACTATTTCGCGACCCCTAATGCGAATGAAACGGGCCAAAGCATTATTCTTGGAAACTCAAATTATAACAAACTACCGGCTGCTGCCACAGTTTCGATGAAAGACTCTGTGTTACTTTCAGGTGTTGAGTCTCTGCATGAGATCAAAAGGAAGAGAACAAGTGTACCAGGAGACAATGAGAACAGTGTACCAGTTGTTGAATTAAAGAAGAATAGTGTGCTGAGTAAACCGGGTAATAGTAGCAAGACAAGGAGAATAGACCCAACAAGGGGACTCGCAAGGTTGACCAGGTCAACTGCTGGTGCCAGTAGTACCCACAAAGCACTGCCTAATGGGAGGGTAGCGGGGAAAGAGCAACCGACCGGGAGTAAGATGCGAGGGTGGGCCCGGTAGCAGATTTGTTTTTTTTTATTTTTTTATTTTTATTTTTTGGGTTTAGAAGTGAATTTATCTCATCAGGTGGTGGTTTGTGTGTGCTATGTTAGTGAATTGCCAGGCAATGTTAGTAGCATTGATTGCCTTTTTGTGTATCATGTATGAGCTGAGGCTGTGTGCTTTCATCTTCTATATTGATAGCACGTTAGTTTTGTACATTTGTACTTGTGATCCCTTTTAATGGGCCGCTTTTAAAGGCTTGAATTTTTAACAATCTGGAGCTTAGTTTAACAATCTTTATTGTATATAATAAAAACTGTTTCCTGTTATTATATAGCTAACTTCCGTGTGTGGACTGTCATTTTGTGTACCTCGTTCTCTAGGTTTTTTTATATGATTTCTTGCTAAACGGGCACTTTATGCCGTTCTTCAAAAAAAAAAAAAAAGTCCCCAGCATCCCAGAATAAATGAAATAACCAAACATTTGGCCTCAATTAATCAACTAAAGGACCAAGTTCATCTCTTTTTGAAAAGTATAAATGAAATTGGCCTCAATTAAATATTTACAGAGTTACAACATAACCCTGGCCTTCTAGCATGCACAAGTAAATATTCTCTTGATTCACCAGGAGCTGAATGCAAAGGAAAATAAATGAAATTGAGAATCTGGTAAAATAGCACTAAATAGAATTCTCAAAAAAAAAGTTGATGACCTACGAAAATAGGAGGAACCGGGGGCGACACATGGCACGGATCGAAGGGAGATGCGGGCTGGGATTGGAATAACAGGTTTGTGCATGAAAAAATTGATGACCTACGTAAATATTTCATTGAGATTCGTGCATGATTTTTTTTAACAATTTAAATCGGAATAACAGGTTCTCACTGGTCTGATCGTAGGGGTGCAAACAGATCGGATATGGATCGGATAGTGGTAAAATTATATTCACATCCGCTTTTATTTTCCGGATCCGGATATTAGATGGCTACAGACCGGATATTAGATATTCGTAAATATATACATAAATATTTTCATAATATATATTAAACTATATGGTATATATCTACTATTCAAATACAGATAATTAAAATTCAAAACCATATCCGTATCCGTATCAGCACAGATATTCGGATATCAAACATTTGTATCAAATTTTCTGATACGGATTCGGATACGATCGGATATTATCCGATCCGTTTGCACCCCTATCTGATTGTCTGAATTCTTATCTAAGGCTAAAGGTAACTCAAATCTCAATCGTCTGATATTCCTGGCACAAATATTGAAGAAGCCAGGAAATCTACCTCAGATCGGATTGGCTCGGATTCTTAACAGACGGTCTGTATTCAAAATAAAAAATTTGAGTTACCTCAGAGAATCACTGGCTCTGAGCCCACATTATTTTATAGATAATAAGGTGAAAATTTTCGTTGGTAACCCTGTAATATTTTAATATAACACCTCACCCTTGTTTGATGATAGCTTGTATATTATCCTTTGTTAAAATTTACCAGACTTCAGAATACCCCTGTTCACACGAGATAAATGAAAAATAATAAAATAGGGGAGGAGGGAACAAAATAGAAAGGAATGTACAATATTTTTTTTATAACTTTTATTTTGTCATCTTATTTATCTATATTGTACTTAATTTTATAGATTAGTAAAATATAAGTTTTATGAAGTTACAAAAAGTACAAAAAAAAAGTAATTTCTATTAACCACACCCTTCTATTGTATATCCAACCAAATAAAAAAATTATAATGAGAATTTTGTCCCTTCCTTTACTCTTCAAATTGTTCCTATTAACCTTATTACTAAATAAGTAAATATACCAAAACAAAGAAACTAACTAATTTATCTTATAAATACATAAATATTGCTTTAAGTATTCATTATTATTTTTAATTTACTAAAGGAGAAAACCGTATTTTTTTTTTTTTGTTGGGAAGTCTAGTTAAACTGAAGAACTGGATAAAAACTGTCATAAATCCATAAGACGTGGGAAAGAGACGTACCATCTGAGAGCATCATGCTTGATTAGGGCTCCACAGAAAATTCGTAGTTCGTGATTCGATTCGAGTTTGATTCGAAAAAATTCGTAAAAAAATCGATTCGAAATAGTTCGAAATTAATTCAAACCAAATTCAAACTGGACCTAGTTCGTTCGAAATAGGTTCGCAAACTATTCTAGTTCGAATCTCAAAGTAACGTGAACCGTTGATTTTTGCTGATGACTTATATTTGTTGATGACTTAAAAGTTAAAACATAAGGTCGCACAGCCATAAGTCATAACTCGTAAGTTGTAACTCTCGTTCTCAATTCTGAAACTCTAGACGGCTTTCATCTCTCTCTCTCAGCGACTACGATCACTCTTCCTTGTCGTAAAAAAGTTCGTAAAATATTTGAAATTGAGTTCGTAAAAAATTCAATTCGATATTAATTCAAACTAAACTTAAACTAGGATAAGTTCAATTCGGTTCGATTCGTTTGCAGCCCTCAGCTTGATACATTTTTTATTGTTTTTAAAAAATATTCGGATAGGAGAGCGCATTTATGGATCTAGATTTGACAAAATCAATGGTTCTTGCTTCCGTATTTTTCAAATAGAACTTAAATAATTTAATTCGTAAGAAGAGGAACTTAAATTTAACTCTTTGTTAAGTTATTTTCTATTCTTAATTAGTACACTTGAGCAACTGACTGCAGATGTGAAATCTGACTTGGAATAAATTAACTGAATTAAACAAGTAGAATAGACCTCGAGATCTGCGCATTGAGTTTGACTAATAAATTAGATGGATACAAATTAATGATTTCTTCCATGAGGATGGAGGAGTTCACATTGTTTGGCGCGTAGCACGCCGTACTACATATTATAAGCTTCATTTCAAAAAAAAAAAATTTGCCCTACGAAATTATAGGAGCTGTTCAGGAACAACTAATTAAGCATTCTTAAGTTTTAATCTATTTCTTTTAATTTCTTTAGTCGCTTAATCCTGCTAAACACTAGTTTCTTAGTGCAGATTAATATCATCTTCTTGAGCTTAATCCGGTGATCTTAATTTTTTGCCCGAATCATAAGACAAAAGATTAAAATCCGGGTAGAGATTGTCTTAATCCTGCCGAACACCGGTTTAAAAATAATAACTATCAATTAAATTTCAATATATATAACTACAATTATAAAATCATAGGGTGGCTTAGCATCCGTACGGGTGAATGTAAATCCGCCCCTGTGTGAGTCGATTCGAGTTTGATTCGAAAAAGTTCGCAAAAAATTCGATTTGAAATAGTTTGAAATTAATTCAAACTAAACTCAAACTGGATCTGGTTCGTTCGAAATAGATTCCCGAACTATTCTAGTTCGAATCTCAAAATAACGTGAACTGTTGATTTTCGCTGATGACTTATGCTCGCTAATGACTTAAAACATAAGACTGTCCAGCCATAAGTCATAACTCGTAAGTCGTAACTCTCGCTCTTAGTTCTGAAACCCTAAACGACTTTTACCTCTCGCTCTCAGTGACTACGATCACTTTTTCTTGTTGTAAAAATGTTTGTAAAAAACTCGAAATTGAGTTTGTAAAAAATTCGATTCGAAATTAATTCAAACCAAACTTAATTTGAAATTAATTCCAACCAAACTCAAACTGGAGTAAATTCAATTCGGTTCGATTCGTTTGCAACCCTAATCCAACAACTGTTTGTTAAGTCATTTTCTATTTTTAATTAGTACACTTGAGTAAATCAACTGAATTAAACAAATAGAGTAGACCTCGAGATCTCGGCATTGAGTTTGACTAAAAAATTAGATACAAATTAATGAGCTATTGTAGGTGCCCGATGAAGCCTGGTCAACTTGATTATATCAAGTAATTAACTGAATTAATTACACAAAATAAAATGAATGCCTCGAGTTAACTTACCAATGTGGTATAATTTTGTCCCTCTCCATGTGAATGCGTGGTTTCCTCCATGAAGACGGAGGGGTTCCCATTGTTTGGCGCGTAGCACACATGTTTTATTAATTAAGAGCTTCATTAGAAAAAAAAAAAAATGGTGCCCAACGAAATTATAGGACTTGTTCGGCAGCAACAGATTAAGTTTTTTTAAATTTTAAGTTTTTTTTTTTAGTTTTGTTAGTTGCTTAATTATATCAAAAACTATTTTTTTTAGAGTGGATTAAGATCACTTCCTTCCATCTTTTTTTGTTCAGACCTTAATTTTCTGTCTGAATCTTAAGACAACTCTACACCTTTTCTTAAGCTTATTTAGGTTTTACTTACAAATTAAGACAATCAAATATCAGTTTCTTAGCACTCTTTAAATTCATAATCCTTCACTTTTAATTTTTTTGTTGCCGAATGGCCCCATAATCATCGAACGGTACCGCGTAGCACCCAAGCTTTCAATTATATATCACAAAATTATGAGATTTTATAGTTTATATATTCAATGAATTTGGGTGAGAGATAAAGGTACTTTCTTAATTATTTATTTATTTCTTTGTTGACGTCATCCCTTGTGCTAACAACTAGATCTAAATATGGTTAGCAAATCTCAACAAAACTAAATTTTTCGAGGTTTTCAAACGAATTTTAGATCTTCTATTTACACCACAATTTCCAGTATTATCACAGTTAATTTGAATGAGCCTTTAGAAACGTTTTTTTAGACATTTTTTTTCAGATGTCTTAGTGTTTAAGATCAAATGTTACGTACATGATCAACAAATTCAGATTTTGTGTGTTTTAAAATATATCAAATTTTACATTTTTAAATTTTTTTTTTTTACTATTTATTAAGTATTTTACAAAATTGTTGTTTTTAGACAATTTTGGACCACTGAAAAACAACAATTTTGTAAAATACTTAATAAATAGTAAAAAATATTTAAAAATATAAAATTTGATCTCAAAACACATTTTAATATAGAGATCATGTTGAACATTTTGGATCGACTATTTGAATTTTGAAAATCACAAAATCGAATGTTGTAACATGTTATAAGATTTAAAATACTGTAAGTGGATCCAAATGGCAAAACCGATTTGGATCTTATCCGATATACGAAAAAGCTAAACGTACTGATCCAAATCGGATCTGATTTGAAACTGAAACGCCTAAATTGATGAACTAACGGAAAGTCAATTATATCGAACTCGACCCAAAATCCAACAATGATATAATATGCATCTTAACCTTAAAGGACAATACGTAATTTTTAGATTTTTAAGAATATACATGAAATTCGCCCTCAAATTTAATGCACATGATGAGTTAGAGCCCGCCCTGCTACATAGGTTTTCTACAAACATAATGGATCCAGGATTGTAAATATAACTTAATTCAGGGGCAGATCTAATAATAACTCAGAGTTAATTAGATCTAGTTGCTGAATCACTTCCATATATAATTTCAAAAATTATAGTCATTGATATTTAATTGAATTTTAATTTTTTTTGTAATGTTTTTTATATAATTCAATAACTCCATTAAATTAATTATCACATGTGTGCTTGTAGCATAGTGGCTAGAAATCCAATAATTGTGCAAACTTGAGTTGAACTCCCAATCGAGCTAGCGGGCACTGCAACGAACATCTTTATTTATTTAATTATAGTTAATAAATTGTTCATAATATTTAGTTATATTATATGTTACAAATAAATTTAGCTTTTAATTAGAGAAATATATTTATCAACTCTAATATATTTATCAACCATACAAATTTTAAAATGTACAAAATTTGTAAGTGAAATAATAACTTCTATTTTATATGAGGAGGGATCAAGTTACACCTTTTTTTTTGACACATTTTGACACCTACCATTTTCAAAGTCCAAATAGTCGATCCAAACCGTTCAACATGATTGATATACTAAAATGTGCTTGGAGATCAAATTTTACATTTTTTTTGAATTTTTTTACTATTTATTAAGATGGTTACAAAATCGTTGTTTTCAGACCATTGAAAAACAACGATTTTGTAACCATCTTAATAAATAGTAAAAAAATTAAAAAAAATGTAAAATTTGATCTCCAAGCACATTTTAGTATATCAATCATGTTGAACGGTTTGGATCGACTATTTGGATTTTGAAATCGCAAAATTAACCTATAAAAAAATAATGTCATGATGTGTCAAAAAAAAGAGTGTAATTGGATCCCTCCTCATTTTATATAAATCTTATATATAAGTTTCATTATTAATATTCTTAACATTCGTCATGACAAAATGAATCATGTATTTTACCTGTTAGATTTTCTAAATAATTTTCTATAGTATTACAAATTAATATTATATTTTGACTAATATATAACTCTATTTATTAACAAATATTCCATATCTTTATATAATTTAAATTGATGATTTTGTGCTGTAATATTATTGACACATATGTTGGACCATTTAGTATTATTAACACGGAATGCTCTGAGAACTTCACGTATTGTATTTTTGGGATAAAAACTAGAGTCAATATGAGCCGTTAAAACAGCTATTAGATTAAGAAAAATATCAATGAATGCCCATTCAAATAATTCAGAGATATCTTTTGTTTTCTTTGAGTAAAAGTTAGAGGTCAAGCATTCAACTATTTTAATATTCACAAGAATTTCTCTGTACATATTTCTCTATGCAACATCCCACATGGAGAACATTGTCATTGCCACTAGATCAAAGACTAGTTCTCGATATCTCTTTTTTTTCTAAAATAAAAAGTAAAATATTCAGATGTACAAAATTATAAATCCCAGCTAGAATTTATTGCACACTTCTTCTTTTTGAGTAAAGTTGGAGGTCAAACCACTTATCTATTTAATACCCTTGCTATTATAACAATGGATTCTCCTCATCTGGATTTCGAATCCATGACGTCCTACATAAATGTCATGTGTCTTTGCTACTAGACTAAAGGTTGGTTCTTGTATTTATTGCATGATAGCAAATACGTCCATTACGCCTCTTGATCGTGCTTGTGATAAACAAAAAATGTTCTATCGAGCATCCAATTAAGTCATTGATCTGTTTCCGAAATTTTTATAAATATACAAAATCCTAAATTAATTTAACAATCTATACAATTTTTATATTAATTTCCAAATCTATCCAAACCGCTGACAGCGTGAGCGGTTTCAGAAGCCAGAACCGCTGACCCTGTCAGCGGTTTCAGAAAGCTAAAACCGCTAACAGAGTTAGCGGTTTAAGCCAAGCACGATTTTTGATGTTTTCTGCACACTTTTTGAAACAACGAACGACTCAGATTAAAACACTATTTGTAATCATTACAGAGTTACGCAGTTTCATCCGAATTGAATTTAATATAATTTTTCATTTAATTATTTTATTTAATTAGAAAATATTATAATTTATTTATTTTTTCTATTAAAATATTAGAAATATTTTTATATATTTTTTTAAATTAGATAGAATACCATATAATTTGATTTATTAGAAAGACATAAACAAATAACCCGGATCAATATTTTTCAGATCGGATTTTTCATGACTGTAAGAAAAATTAAAATATTTCTTTGTGTGTTATTAGAAAAAAATAAAAATAATTTGAATCTGAATTATTGATTCCGGTTCAAAAGTCACTTCTAGATAAATACATAAAATATTATGGTCTTTCTATTTTTGAAAAACTAAAAGTTTAACAAAAATATCTAACATTTAATAATATTTTCGTTAAACTTTTATTTTTTCAAAGTTGAGAGGTCTTTCTACAGAAAATATTATTAAATGTTAGATATTTTTGTTAAACTTTTATTTTTTCAAAAATAGAAAGACCATAATATTTTTTGTATTTACCTAAAAGTGATTTTTGAACCGGGATCAATAATTCAGATTCAAATCATTTTTATTTTTTCCTAATAACACATAAAGAAATATTTTAATTTTTCTTACAGCCATGAAAAATCCGATCTGAAAAATATTGATCCGGGTTATTTGTTTATGTCTTTCTAATAAATCAAATTATATGGTATTCTATCTAATTTAAAAAAATATATAAAAATATTTCTAATATTTTAATAGAAAAAATAAATAAATTATAATATTTTCTAATTAAATAAAATAATTAAATAAAAAATTATATTAAATTCAATTCGGATGAAACTGCGTAACTCTGTAATGATTACAAACAGTGTTTTAATCTGAGTCGTTCGTTGTTTCAAAAAGTGTGCAGAAAACATTAAAAATAGTGCTTGGCTTAAACCGCTGACTCTGTCTACGGTTCTGGCTTCTGAAACCGCTCACGCTGTCAGCGGTTTGGATAGATTTGGAAATTAATATAAAAAATATATAGATTGTTAAATTAATTTAGGATTTTGTATATTTATAAAAATTTCGGGATCTGTTTGATGTCCCCACATCGTGGACTTCACATCTATTGGGTTTAAAAAAATATATATCTAAACTAATAAATGTTCTGGCATAAGCTCCAACAACCAACAACACGATAATAATTTATTCATCATTAAATTAACATGGTCATTCACGCACAAGCTGGCAAGATTTTTTTTTATTCCTATTTTGTTACTTTTCAACTTAATTAGAAATATAGACAGTTAAATCTCAAATTTTTACTGAATTTGATATATTACCGGTATATGGAAATGTAGCTTTACATTTACCAAAACTCTAAAACCCTTTTAAGAAGCCGGTACAAAAAATCTCAAATCTCAGTTCTTAAAATTTATAATTTTTTTTTAAAGAGCATGTGAATCACATTTATGCTCTAGAACTCTAGAGTTTTGTATATTACAAAAACTTGATAACAAGAACTAATAATATTATAATTAACCTAATAATATTTATAATTAACTAATAATATTTATAATTAACCTAATTATCTACTTTACAATCAATTCACAAGCATATGAATCTAATGTATAGTATAGATCAGGGTTTCAGTCCACAATGATAGTGTATTAAGATATCTAACAATAATTAAGTCTACGTTTTGTTTAAGTGTTTAGTTTGGTTGTTTGAGTTGTTTGGTTTGTTTCGTTGTAGGAACAGTAAAACAGTAAATTAATTGATATGTGTTTAGAAGGGACTCCTAGCTAGAGATAAGACTATCTATCTTTCTTGTTTGTTTAATCTAGTTTCTAGTCGAAGAAGCAATTGTATGCAGTGTTAAACTCCTATCAGTTATAGTTTCTAATTTCAATCGCATGCGAGTGCTAAACCTATCAATTATAGTTTCTAACTCCAATCGG
Organism: Carex arenaria; assembly: GCA_964058825.1. NCBI lineage: Eukaryota > Viridiplantae > Streptophyta > Magnoliopsida > Poales > Cyperaceae > Carex > Carex arenaria. The sequence continues at coordinate 459,791 of CAXKVW010000189.1, forward strand.
AATCGCATGGGGTTTGGCCAAAACTGTGTGTAGCCTAAACTGGTATCAAATGCAAATCTGAGAGTTGTTAATTCTAACTTAGTGCTAGTTATAGGAATGCTATAGCACCCTAACTCGTTATGAAGGATATTTTTTTGGAGGACGATACTTTTAAAAATTTGGGGACCCAACCAAAGCAAAAGGAGAGAGGAAAAAGTGTAATAGATACCATGCAGAGAAACAAATTAATAAAAATAAGTAAATAACTAACACATGTTGATTTCTCTAATATACGGATCCGTATCCTCTCCATTACTGCAGAAGATGGGCCTCACTTTACAGTTTGAGATTCGGGGACATAGGGGCAGTATTGTTGGACTTTGAGATTCGTGCCAAGTTAAAATGAATGGTCCGGATTCACTAATTGTAAAAATTCTCTTGTGCAATAATGGAGAGGGTGTGAATTCCTAATATACAGGGTGAACTCTCTATTAGGTAAAATATATATAGATGATTTTTTATTTGAACGAGACAAATTATAATCCTTTAGAAAACTTTAAATTTCAGAGTTTTGACAGGATATATAAAAAATTGAAAATCAAGGAGAGAGACGAGTAGTCGATCGATCCCCCATTTAAGGCCTCCCCTGTGACGCAACATGCTAGCGGTCAGAAGTTTAGTTAGTTAAATATAATTAAACACATTATTGACCTTCAGACTACACTATACAATATTTCTCATATGCAACATGCTATCATAGACTGCATAATAAAATCTTCCCCCAACAATCTATCCTAGCTCCTCCGCAAAAAAGTGCAATTCAAGCTAAGCGTGGTACTAAACTAATTGCCCCATTCCATATCCTCCCAAAGCATTAGATCTGAAAGCAAAATGGTCTCCCAATTACGCCCAGTTATGCCAGCTGATCTTCTCATAGCAGCAATAGAAGGCAACTCCAGGGTTTTAATACCACGTCTCGGACTACAGCCTGATGAAGAACCACCGGAAAGCACAGAGGTAATATTTCTCAAACTATTTCTTGCTATATAGTGTCTGTAACACTACTTGTTTGAACGGGGAAGCACAGGGGGAAAATGCATGTTGGAGCCGTGGGAGAGGAAAAATGAAGAGAACAAATTAGTGGGTGAAAAATATTTTGTGTTCCCAAAATAAGTTATACAATTTATCAAACACAATGAGTTACATGTCGCGTCAAATTTCGTTTCGCATTTGAATCTGGATAAAATCTGGATGCCTCATTTACAACTTCAGTTTTCAACCTATACATACTTTTCTTTTCTTTTTTTTTCTCACAAGGCCCGCAGCCTATTGCATTACCAGTTTACCAACAGATAAGTTTATAGACCAAACACCTTTTCTGTTTTTACACTTAATGGACCACAATTCACCTAGTCTATTTAACAAGATGTATGCATTCACCTTTCTTTCTCACAGATCTCTTGTTTCTGTTATAAACAAATCGACGACACTTTTATCATCTTAAATCGATAACGGTAATTCCAAATTCACGAAAAAAAACAGAATTGGCCCCAACTAAGAGAGATTCGGACTGATTTAGAAAAAGACTCGGTTGAATCAGTCGACTCTTGCATATTTTCACTGAAAAACGAACACGTAAGTCGGAACAAAATCAGATCACCACCGGCCGATTCGATTTTACAGGCCATGCTTAATTAATTTCGTCTAAGTCATCTAAATTTTCAAATATATCCCTATATATAATAATACTAATTAATTAAAAATGCACTATTTTTTAATAATACATTATAATAATAATTTAAAATTAATATTTACACATCGAATAACGTAGCTATAGCGGAAGCTATCCTACATAATATATTTTTTTAAAAATATATATTATTTAATTCTACTAATTATCAACATTATTTAAAGTCTCACATAACAGTAAGTAACACTAAATTGATTAAAAAATTATAATATTTATATTGAATTAGTGCAAAATCCAAATTTCAATTTAAAATATCTCTAGTAATATCATAAACTGTATTTTTTTTTATCTTTATTCAAAATAAGCTAAGCACCATGACATAAACTAATAATTTTTTCAATTCAAAATAACCTAAGCATCATGTCATAAATTAACTCTAATTTTTTATTTAGAAGCAAAAGTAATCTAGGCCTTTAAAAATTGATTCTTAAAAGAACTTTTCAATTTGGGTCTTAAAATAAAAGCCTATGTAGTATAATGTGCATTATTTGCACTAAGTTATAGCGGACCACTGTGACCGCTATAGCGATTGTAGCTGAAATAGCGCATTTTTATCTCAAATTTAGCGTTTAAGATTTGAAAACGCTCTAACATTGTTATAACGTCACTATAGCACACTATTTAAAACAATGCTCCTTACTAATGAGTATGCACGTACAAAAATCATTATTTTCAATTTTTTTATATATAAATTTATAGTGCCAGCAATGGAAGTTTTCATTTTTTTTTTATACTGATTGCAGTTTATCTATTAGGTACTTTCATCTTGCACAGAACCACTCAAAATTCATAACACAACCATGTATACATTCCAAAATGAAGCTTCTAAATATTTTTTGTAGTCACTTTACAGATAACATATGAATAAAGTAGATGTAACTAAAAAGTTATAATTGTTTTTTTTAATTAATGGCTTTAAATATCTACTAATAAATTTATTAATTAAAAATATATTTACGGCAATCAAATGATCATAATTTCTAAATCTGCTATTTTATTCTCATAAAATCCTTAAAATACTCTCAGCTACTCTAATATTACCTAATTTTACTTATATACATTCTTAATTACTTTAATATTTTAATCTCATATCTTTTCACGACCGGATCTACTTTTTTCCGATTGCCGCCACACTCCAACAAACCGCACCATCGCGGTACAATCGAGATGAGAGTAGATACTCAACGCTTCGAGCTCTAATGTAACGCACTCTCAGTTCCACTCTACTAGGACCGTTCCCCTCTCTCATTCTACTCTCCGCTCGAGAAGGTAGAGCTGAGAAGAGGTGTGGGAGAGGATGGTGGCAGTGCTAGAGTTTAGTTTTTTGGATCATCTAACATCACCTTCAGGCAAAAAGAGCAAAAGAGGCGCTACTGGAGTGACCTCCCCAATCTCCATCCTCTCTTTTAAAAGCTACAATTGTTAGTCGTTTTCTTTGCATATGGTCTTCTCTGGAAACGGACGACCTTAATTAGCTCATTGAAATTATGAGAGTATCGTTTTTTAATTGGAATATTCCCCAACTTAATTAATTATGAGAGCAATATGTGTGTCCTTAATTAGCTCCACAATATATTGTTTTCTCAATCTAAGAAGATATATTTCAAATATGTCTAATTTCGATTCCTTCATGAAATTTTACAACTTTTAATCAGGTGCCAATAGAGGCTTCTCAAACTTCTGATCCCGAACAATTACAGACTGTTCAATCTGAGCTCCAAAGTGCAACGGGTTTTGGAGACACTGTTCTTCACCTACTTGTTACTCGGCACAACAGGCTCGCTTTGAAGGTTTTTCAAAGAGATAGATCCCTGTTGAATGCACCTAACAAGTTATCAGAAACACCCCTGCACTATGCTGCGAAGGTCGGAAATGAGAGGTTGATTTCCGAGCTCATTGAAATTGATCATGTTACTGTGAAGGATGCTATCAAAGAAATAGATGAAAATGGAGATACACCTTTTCACGTTGCTGCCAAATATGGTCATATATTTGTCGGCTGCGAGCTCATGAGGTGTGATCCAAATAACATAGCACTCAGAGTCAACAACGAAATGCTTTTTCCATTACAGATAGCTATAATGAAGAAATATACAAAGATGGTAATAAAAATGTTAGAAGTTAACCCTATTCTGGCCTGCATTCCATTTTCAGATGGAATGTTTCCGGTTCATGTATCTGCACGCATGGGCATCGTTGAGCTGGTAATACATTTCATAAAACAGTACCCTAATTGTGCTAAATTGTTGGATCCATTTAGAAGAAATATTTTTCATATTGCTGCGGAAAACAACCAAACAAATATTTTTACGGATGTATTTAACGACACCGCTATGGGATCAACGGCAGCACAAATGAATAATGCAACGGATAATGAAGGAAATACACCGTTGCACATTGCAGCAATGAAGGGACACAAGTCAATCATGAAAGCTATTTGGGAAAATAAGATGGGGATCGATGCCGAAATAATCGAAAACAATGAAGGGTTAACACCATTCAAGCTTTCTAAGAGGCAACTGAAAACTAATGAGGTATGTTTAAATTAACAAACACTTTATAAAATTATTTCTTGATGAAATTAGTTAACTAGTGTGTTTCTACCAACTATTGAACTACCAAGCTAGCACGCAAACTTTTGATCCGAGGCAACACCAATGTGACTGAATTAATGCTCGTACGTAGTATAGGCAAAGTCTACGTACATATATACTTTTGATCTGAGGCATAAAAGAACTATATATTTATATAAATATATAGAGAGAGAGATGGGCTACGGTACATTGCAATGTATAGGCTCTCTTGTACATTAGACTATGAATCCTCGTGTTCAAAGTCTAAACAACCGATCCAAACCGTTCAATTTGCTATCCATATTAATATGTGTTCGGAGACCAAATTTTACATTTTTATAGAAACTTTTTACTATTTTTTTAGATTTATTGAAAATCGTTGTTTTTTTTATGATCCAGATTTGTCTGAAAAACAACGATTTTCAATAAATCTAAAAAAATAGTTAAAATTTCCAAAAAATATAAAATTTGGTCTCCAAACACATATTTACAAGTCGAACGGTTTGGATCGGTTGTTTGGACTTTGAATCCGACGATATACATTGCAATGTACAAGATGACCTATACATTGCAATGTACCATAACTCATCTCTCTCTCTATAGAGAGAGAGAGGTTGGCTAATATCAAAAGGTGCTTGAAGACACATGTTGATTTCAAAGTTCAAAAAGTCGATTCAACCTGTTAAATGTGATATTTATATTAAAATGTGCTTCGAGACCAAATTTTACATTTTTTGAATTTTTTTTACTATTTATTAAGCCACATTGAAAATCGTTGATCCAACGGTGGCTTCTGGTTTTACTATTTGGTTAAGTCACTGTTGGATCAGAAATTTTCAATGTGGCTTAATAAATACTAAAAAATTTAAAAAAAATGTAAAATTTGGTCTCCAAGCACATTTTAATATAGAGATCACATCTAATGGTTTGGATCGATCATTTGGACTTTAAAAAGCAGAAAATGACTTGATTGCACAGCAGCCGTGGTGCATACGTTTTGATATTAGCCAACCTCTCTCTCTCTCTCTCTCTCTCTCTCTATCTATCTCTCTCTCTCTCTCTCTCTCTCTCTCTATATATATATATATATATATATGTGAGTAGAACTAGGGTGCTCCTAAGTTCACCAAACTTCTTGTGAACTTGACTCTAAAATATATCGAATCGACTTTAAACGATGAATCCAAACTGTTGAAACCTTTCTACCTAATGAGTGATGCGTCTACATGTGAAAATTTTAAAGTTTCGAATTAATTTAATATAGAGTCAAGTGGTCAAAAGTTTAAGGTTTATAAATTAATTTTAATGCATTCATTTTTTGGACTACTTTGACCAATTGACTCTATATTAAATTAATTCGAAACTTTAAAATTTTCACATATAGATGCATCAATCATTAGATAGAATAATTTCAACGGTTTAGATTCATCGTTTAAAGTCGATTCGATATATTTTAGAGTCAAGTTCACAAGAGGTTGGGTGAACTTAGGAGCACCCTAGTTCTACTCTCTCTCTCTCTCTCTATATATATAGAGTCCGACTATGCTCAAAACGTTTGTTCCTAGCCTCAGGAACAAACGATTCGGTTCTCCAATTTTGAAAGTCCAAACGGTTGATCCAAACTGACAGATGTTTAATCTATATTAAAATGTGCTTGGAGACCAAATTTTACATTTTTTGGAATTTTTTTACTATTTATTAAGATGGTTTGAAAATCGCTGTTTTTCAATGGTGCAGAATTTTAATAAAAACAGCAATTTTCATACCATCTTAATAAATAGTAAAAAAATTCCAAAAAATGTAAAATTTGGTCTTCAAGCACATTTTAATATATATTAAACATCTGCCGGTTTGGATCGACTGTTTGGACTTTGAAAATTGGAGAACCGAATCGTTTGTTCCTGAGGCTAGGAACAAACGTTTTGAGCATAGTCGGACTCTATATATAGAGAGAGAGAGAGAGAGGAGGGTTCCAATGCCTCATTTCTTCATACCTCATCCATACCTCATGTTATATATCTCTATTTTCAAAGTCCAAATTATCGATTCGAACCGTTCAACATGATATTAATGATAAAATATGCTTAGGGATGAAATTTTATAATTTTTACAATTTTTACAATTTTTTTACAATTTTTTAAGATAGGCACAAAATTACTGTTTTTTGAACGGTCCAGATAGAGTGATTTTGTACATATCTTAAAAAATAGTAAAAAAATTGCAAAAATTATAAAATTTCATCTCCAAGCATATTTTAGTATGAATATCATGTTGAATGGTTCGGATCGATAGTTTCGACTTTGAAAATAGAGATATATAAAATGAGGTATAAATGAGGTATGAGAAGATGAGGTATTGGAACCCTCCTCATATATATATGAGTAAATCTAGGGTGTGACGTGCTCACCAAGAGAGTTTGGTGAGCACAACTCCAAAAATACATCGGATCGGCTTCAAATGACGAATCCAAACTGTTGAAATCCATGTATTTCGTGAGTGATGCATGTACATGCAAAATTTTAGAAGTTTCGAATTCATTTACTACAAGGTCAAGCAGTCAAAGTAATGAATATTTTAATAAGTTATTTTATAAGTTGTTTTATATATTCAGTTTTCATTATTTCTTTGACCGCTTGATCTCGTAGCAAATGAATTCGAAACTTTCAAAATTTTGCATGTACATGCATCACTCATGAAGTACATGGATTTCAACGGTTTGGATTCGTCATTTGAAGCTGATCCGATGTATTTTTGGAGTTGTGCTCACCAAACCCTCTTGGTGAGCACGTCACATCCTAGATTTACTCTATATATATATATATATATATAGATAAATTTAGCCACAGTGTGTATTTGGATAAATTTGTCTAAGAATGTGCCGCCAAATACTACACATATATGAATTTTTACTTGTAGTACACCATTGTTAAATAAAAAAAATATTATAATTGATCTCAACTGTTCGATTATCCATGTCAATTTAACATAAATATTCAATTTTTGGCTTTATTGGTAACAATCAGTGTTTTAAAATTCGGTCTATTCGGCCGAATATTCGTATTCGGTTGGAATCCGCATAGAAAATAAGTATTTGGTCCAATATTCGGCTTAGAAGATTCGGCCGCATATTCGGCCGAATATTTAGTATTCGGTTCAGCATATTCGGTATTCGGTTCCTCATATTCGGTATTCGGTTCCGCATATTCGGCCGCATATCTGCATATTCGGTAGCATATTCGGCCTCTGATGTAAAATATTATATACTTTCTTAATTTACATACAAATTAATATGAATTCTCATTTTAAAATCTGCATATATAAATCCGAATAAAAATCCGCATATGCGGCCGCATACCGTATATTCGGTGGCCTTCCAAATACCGAATAAGAACCAAATTTCAAAACACTGATAACAACTATATTAAATTTATTTGTGATAATTTAGATCTAGACACGTGTGGTATGTACCGGTCCTGCCTAAATTTTATCTACTTATTCTGAAGATTGATATTACGATTCTAATGCTTGAATTAAAAAACTTTCTATTTAAATTGCAATCGTTCTATGAATTAATTAATATGGATAGATTTTCAAAGGTTTTAAGTTTATTGGAGTATCACCCAATACCCCCCTCGCCCACCACCGCACACACAATATGTATGTATGTATGTTTACATAGAGAGATATTGACTAATATGCTTTAGGTAACATTTCAGCTATATATGTGTTTATATAGAGAGAGAATGACTAAAATGTTTTAGGTAGCATTTCAGCTAAAATTCTACCAAATTATGAATTTGAAAATTATATATTTGAAATGTCGACCTAAGTAGCTCAGTAAATTGGTTATATTAAACTTAAAAAAAATCGGATATCATCATTTCGTTAAGTGTGAATTGTTAAATTTTGCAACTATTGACCGTAATTATTTAATTAAGATGTTACATGCTTCTAATCATTGTTCATTAGAACTTTTAATTGGTAATTGTAAATGAGTGCTCTGTTGGTTACTATTATAATATTATAACAGACATTTTTGTTGTCTCTTACAGTATATTGATCATTATAAAATTGGCAGCCACGAGTCCGTTAAAGGTTCTAAGTTTACTCAAGAGTGGTTTGACAATGTAATGAAACAAGCACCCATAAATAAATGGGAGAAAACTGAAGTTCTCGGACTGGGCTCCGTACTTATCACAACTGTAACATTTGCTGCCGCTTTCACAATTCCGGGAGGTTATAACCAAGACAAGGGCACACCAGTTCTTGGAAAGAGATATATGTTCCGGGCATTTATTGTGGCAAACACCTTGGCATTTATACAAGGATTTGTAAGCTTATTGCTGCTTCTTTGGAAAACTCAAGCTAGATTTGGCGCTCGCCTCCGTTTTGCAACAACATTTTTTCTATTGGCAGCAAGTAGTATGGTTGTGGCATTTGGATTGGGGATGTATGTGACGCTTGCTCCAATATGCTATCCTATTGCTGTTCTAGTCCTTGTTATCACTTTGTTTATAGGATCTCCTGTCGGGCTGGTTTGTACTACACTCACTCAGACAACAATTCCGAAATCCATTACTTCTAACCTAAAAAGTAGTCGACGTTATGACATTTTTGTACTTCTATTATTTACCAATCTTTTCCTACTCATTTTCGGCCTGGCCTTACTGTAGCTCATTTTCCATTGCCATTCTCTGTCCACGTCGGGCTCATTATGCATTTTATTTTCTTTATGTTATTTTATATATGACATATTACGGAACATTTGTACTACTTCATTTAATTAGATTTTATCATAATTGATGTTTCTTTTCTTTCTTTTTTTACTGAATTTTTCCCTGTGCGAGCTGGATTTTTACATAAAGCTTAATTTGTTATTTTACATTGGAAAATTAATTGTCTTTCTAAATATCATTATCACCAATATGTATTGGATCCATTCTCGTGCTAGAACCAAGACTGCTGTAGATAATTTCAGTAGTGTTCAGTAAGATAGATAGACTTTAATTTTAAGCTCCGCAAAGGAAAATATGTTTGACAAGAGACATTTAAGAAAGTGAGTCTTTATCTTTTTTAAGGAAGTTCAATTGCTTAAACCATGTAAATTGGGACTTAAAAATTGGAGCAAGCTTAAGAAAGTGTGCAGAAGGAAGATTAAGAAAGTAATTTTAAGTTTTGCAAAGAAATAAGTGTTTGATAAACTTAAGACACATTACTTCTCAAAAGGAACTTTAAGGAGCTCTAAGAAGAGTGTGCCGAACACTACTTTTCAAGTTAAAGGTGTCTACGGAGCCTATATATGTTACTCGGCTAGTAATCAAGAGAACTACAACATGCAAAGCATACATGCAAGCAATTAAGCATCATCAGCTTTTCAATTTCATTAAATCGCAAGTCTTTTACATATTTCAATTATGTTAGTTTAAAATATGTGAAAATAACATTTTCGAGTAATGGATTATATCATGATGTTTTACATAGATAATGAACCACTACATTAGAGAAAGACCAAATCAGACATAAAATATATATAAAATGACTCGAAAACGGATCGAAACAGCATGATGCATGTGCTTATTTGCTACATTTAGAACATCTACATCGCAGCAACTCAAATGAGTTTATAAATAACTGCTAACTACTTTTTAGCAATTAAGGTCTCTAAAATTTATAACTCTGACATCCCCGAAATTAATTTTAGAGTTTCTATTAAGCCACGTTAGCAACCAATTAAAAATGAGAAGTAATTTGAGCCAATCAGTATCGTGCTACAGTGTTCTGTGGTGGCTAACTCTGACCCTAGTTTAGCTCTGATACCAAGTAGAAATAGAGCCAAATGAATTGATTCTTTATTGATGACCCCTTGGGGTATATATAGAGCTATTGCATCTTACAATCAAGTCTCTAGATTCCTTTATATTCCTATTTTACGAATAGGTTCCTAAACTAGATACAAATACCAACACCTTTTCTTGTTAGGTTCCTTCTTTGTCCAAATGCAATTCAGGGAAGGAAGTACTTGAAGACGAAATTGTCACACCCTAAACCGAGAATTCCGGATTAAAGTGTGACTAATTCTCATCTCGTGTTTATGAAGTCAATAAGCACGTAAGGCTAAACAAATATAAATAAGACACAAGTGAGGAGGTGTAAATAATCATAATAAGAACACGAGTCATAACATCAGTAAATAAACATACACATATAGATTCCATACAACCCACAACATAATAAGTAAAACATAATCTAAGAAAGGGATACATGATCTAACAAATCTAATGTACTGAAAAAAAACATCAAATTTTGTAAATCCTAACAAAAAGCCCTAATAAATGTAAAATTAAACTACGTGGTCTTCGGGGACAGCTCCTAGCAAATTTTGCTGCTGATCACCAGTCTCTGTACTTAAAAATTCACGAAACAACTTGTGGGTGAGCGACTAATCACTCAGTATGTGATCCAGAATTACCCTTTCAGGGATCCTTTATGGTCAAAGTACTTGTGAATAAAAATTCTACGTATGATTTTATAGACATAACTTATATGCAAATGATGTAGTTATTTATATATATAACCTAGTTTATTAACTATTAAAAAGAAAATATATATAGTAATTGCGGCTATCCAACATGCAACGATTAAGTCTAATATGACAACATGCAAAGGAACCCAAAAATAAGATACAAGGAGGATAATATATTAATAATCAAATCGGAGTCCAGTACCTCAATATTGCGTGTCAAAATTTGGTATAATAATGCAGAAAGTTAATCACCCAATAACCCAGTGTCGTGCCAATCGAATCGAAATAATCCAATAAGATATTGTCCATGTACTGCGATCAGAGAGTGCAATGATACACGTTGCCTAGTGACATTGAGCATTGACCACAAGATAGTAGCACACTAGCAGATTGACATATCTAAATTCGATGATTTCTTACTTCTAAATCGATTCTTCAACCAAATATATAAAATAGGAGAAAACTATCAGAATAATATAAAAATAGCTAATCTCATCCCTCATGAGCAGGACAGAACTCCATTTGTCTGGCCAAACTAATGAGAAAAACATGCCACAGAATCGAACCGTCTTACATGACTACACCACGGACTTCTGGCCGTGCAATGTATACGACACGGACTTTTGGCCGTGCCACGTAAATCAAACTTGCCACAAACTTCTGGTTATGCAGTCTGATTTCCAAACTCATATATGGTGATTAGCTCCTAATATAAAGGACAAATCCCAAATTGATTCGTGCTCTCGGGCTTCTGGCCGATGCACGTAAAAATTGTAAAATGAAACGGAAAATATATAATTCAAAGTATACATATAATATATCTCAGAAGACCTCTTGAAGGATCAAGTGACCTCTCAGCTTAGCAGCTATCGGGCTAGCTCGCACCCCATCCTACAAGACTAAACGAAGTCACTCGGTCTTTTCTCAACTCTAACCAAATGCATGCGTGCGACTATATAATAATATATTATATTGTCTTCTACGAGAAGAAGACAAACGAATAACCTAATAGTATACTAATATACATAATATATAATATTAATTACACTACTCCCTAGAATACGGTAAATTTATTGTTTTCAGGATTTATGCAAATCCTATCTTTCCTATTTAATTTAAATAAATATAACAGGTCAAGTGGTCAACTCGTGAAGTACGTCATGAAAAAAGTAATTCAAATATCCCATACCTCTATACTAAGGGCGTGTTCGGCTGCATAGTGGGCAGGCGAATGTGCATAGGAACGAAAATATTTTGAACTGATTTTTACTATTCACGTGGGAAAAATAAAATTCACTCTGAGTGAATTTTTTTCCCACGTGAACAGTAATTTTTGGGCTACAACCAAATAGGCCCGAAGCGAGAATCATGTGCAAGGGGCTACTCATAAGGATAGCATGCGGGGTCCTCACCTACGCTGGTGGAATAGTCCGCGGGATCGGTTCACGGATCAGAGTCCAAGTAGGTCTGGTGACCTATAATTCGTAATTTAATTTAATTAAAATCTAACTACTTCATATAACCTCTCCTCCGTTCTATTTAACTCTAACTACGGTTTATTATATTCGATCGATGCGGTCAGTCTTACGCGTCTGGCTTAGTCAACTTGACTTGGTCTAGATTGATCGTCATAAATTTTACTCTAATTTAACTTAATTTAATTTAATTTAATATAATTTGAAGATAAATTGCTTGTTTAATTTGAAGATAAACTATTTACTATAATTTAAATCAATAAAATAATCAGATGAAATAAATACATTTGCTCGCACTAGTGAAAAAAACACAATCTATGTCGCCCTATTTGTGTCGGTCAATGGTGACAAACGATACAGAAATATTTTTGTATCGATTTATTAAAAAAATGCGATACAAAATATTAATTTGTATCGGCTTACAAAAAATCCGACACAGATTCTTGACAATCTGTGTCGGTTATTAGCAAAACAGCCGACACAGATATTTTGTGTCGGTTGTTTACTAATAACCGACACAGATTGTCAAGAATCTGTGTCGGTTCTTTACTAATAACCGACACAAAACAATCTGTGTCGGTTCTTAGTAAAGAACCGACACAAAATGTCAGATTCTAAAAATTCAATATAGGATTTTGTGTCGGTTAAATTGTATACCCGATACATAATTTTGGATTTGTGTCGGATGATTATTGAACCGACACAGATTCTAAAAATTCAAAAACGCTACTCCCCATTTTTACTTTAACATTTTTCAAAATTTTCCATTGTCGCCTCCTCTCCTCTCCTCTCACTCCGCCCAAACAGCCATCATTGTTGCCTCCCTCTCCTTCGGCCTAACCACCTTGCCTCCCTCTCACTCGGCCTCACCACAGTGTCGAAGCCCTCCCTCACATCGTGCTCGACCGCCTAGGGTTCCGCGGACTCACCACCTTCTTCTCGCGCAGTAGCACCACTGTGCCGGAAGTTGCATCTCCTCCTCCTCGCATCTCTCTCTCTCAGGTAATTCATGCTTTACACATTAGGATTTAGGCTTTTGTGATGCTTGCTGTGATGCTTGCCGAAATTTCATTTGGTTTATTTGGTGTAGGGTTTTTTGTTCAATTTTAACCATACTTTAAGAAATAGTTTGAACATGGTATCGACGGAGAAATAACACTATGGAAGAGTGATGATAAAGGTACTGGGAGAAGGTGGATTTGGACCTGTCTACAAGGTACTAATTTTTTAGAAACTATCACTAAATAAATAATTTTGTTATCTCAGAACTTAATCAGTTTCTGTGCTGCTCCGAAAGAGGTAACTTATTTATTTCAGGACAGAAAGAGATACAAGTTGGATGACCCTAAGATCTTTCACTACCTTAACCAATCAAATTGCATAATTGAGGTAGATGGGATTAATGATGCACAGGAGTATTTGGTTACTAGAAGGGCTATGGATATAGTTGGAATAAGTGCGGAAGAACAAGATCCTTTAAATTCCCAGAAAATAATATGCATTGATTTTAATGTACACCAGTAATATGCATTGATTTTAATTCCCAGAAAATAAGATCCTTTAAATTTTTCACTAAGTTATCATCTCTTTTACATGTGTGAATGATAATTCATCTTTTACAAGTGTAAACCTTCTATATACTTCTCCTAATTCTTTGTAGCCGGCCTACATTTGGTGATGAAAGTGAAAGCCAGGAAGAGCATGAATGCTAATTTACAGGGGAAGCATACAACAAATTGGATGAGAAGCTGTTATCAACCCACATAGTGATAATAAGATGCGACTTGGAGAAACACTCAGGTCACTGTACTGGTACATACCAGTTAGAAATACACTGGTCTGAGTAGATAGGTTCGATAGTGGGTTGAGGTTTTGTGCATGATCGATTTGTTCTTGTGTTAGTATTTGCTTAATTCTTTAGATCTGTTATTGGGAGTGTTGAATAATAATGACTTACTTTGATATTGTAGATTTGATACTTTGATTATTGTGTTATTTAGTGCATAATCCAATTTAGGATGTGTGAATGTATGCTTCTATATAGGCCAGCAATATATATGGTAACTGGCCAAAAATAAAAAAAATTATTTCAAAATAAAATATAAAATCTGTGTCGGTTGTTTATAAATAACAGATACAAAATGGATATTTGTGTCGGTTGTTTATAAATAACCGACACAAATACCCAATCTGTGTCGGTTGTTTATAAATAACCGACACAAATATCTATTTGTATCGGTTATTTATAAACAACCGACACAGATTGGGTATTTGTGTCGGTTATTTATAAACAACCGACACAAAATGTCGAAGAAAGAAAATTAAATAAAATGGAAATTAAAAAACTGTATCGGTTCATTAATTAACCGACACAAAAAATATTTTTCTGTATCGGTTGTTTAACCGACACAAAAATCTGTGTCGCTGCTATCTGTGTCGCCCCAAAGTCCGATACAGATAGGCATAAACAACCGATACAGACTGTTATTTCTCCACTAGTGTCGTTACGGTACTTTAATGCGTGCTTCTTCATTTACTTTGGTCATTTCAAATTTACGTTATAATTAACTAATTAAAACATCTCATAATGAAATCTGGCTGTTCCGATTCGGGTTTGAAATTAATTATTATAATAATTAAAAGATAAAAATATGTTTGTTAATTAATTATTCTAATTACTTAACATCGTATTTAATTTAGATTCTTAATTTAAAATTCATATAGTTTATTAGGGACCTACATTTTGTTATCAAAGATATTTAGGTTCGTTTATTTATTTATGTAACTTTAAGTGTAGAGCTACAGAGAATATATGCTACACAATTCGTCTAGTTTAATAAAATAAATCGCTACACAAATATATCGTCTATAGTTTAATAAAATAAATAGCTTATACACATATATTCTTAAGTACATAATATGTATATGTACATAATATAATCGTACATCGTTCTATCATCACCTAATATTTTTATTTGTCCTTAGAAGATATATTTATTAACATACTACCACATTATCATACTTTTAATTAATAAAATAAAATTACTTTTAACTAATGGTATTTTTATAATTAATTAATTTGTCACTTGATTGTACTTTTAATCTTGCTCATTTTTAATAATTTATTTTTAATGTTTCGGATCGAGCCTACCGAGTATTAAGCACGTTTCATTTACAAATTATGTTTAATTAAAATTTAGCTTACCACTAAAGTCCAATCAGGTTTTTAAATAAAAACCTTATTTTAGTCATTTTTGGGCCAATAGTAAAATGTCTAAATCAAATTACAAGTTTCAATCTTTATACAATTCGTCTGGGCTTGCACAGCCCAATCTGAAATACAAGGTTCTTTCTTATTTATTTAATTTCGGACTGGGCCTAACCCAATTAATTAAATTTAGATTTTCAATTAAGCCTCTAAAGGCTGAGCCCAATATCAATAGAAGCTCAATTCAAATCCTGTTACATTTGAAGCCGAAACTCTCACTTTCAAAATTCCATATTTTTGCATTTAAGCCCCCTTAATTAAATATTTTCAATTCGGTCCTAGCAGTTTTAAAATTATCACATTTACCACCCCCTCTTATCTAGAGGAATTTTACCACATTCACAAAATTAGTCATTACCCTCTCAATCTTATAAAAATTATGTATTGATCCTTGTTAATTACCAGAATCGTACCAAAATCAGGAAACACTGGTACCAGTTACAGATTGGCTTAACAGACAGGGAGGATGTAGAGGGTTGTCGGGTTATTTGGGAGATGGACCCAATATCGCAAATCCATTAGTTTACAAGTTATTCTAAATCGAAATTCCTCAATCTAAGCAAGTAAAGCACAAGCACAACAATAGTTAACAACCGAAATTTCACATTTACCAACATTACACAGATCAGAGAGGGTGGGTTTAATAATTCAATGTCATTGATTCCACAACTCAAATTTTAACGATTTCAAGAAATCAAAGCATAAATATGAAGCAATTTATCATAACATATTTCAAAGATTTAACGGCTTTATTTTCACACAAGAAATCGACGACAATTTATCGAGCACATGCCCTGATCAATCATACAACTCATACAGAAAGGGGGCTCAGCCAATCATCCACAGAAAACGAAACAACACGAGAATTTGTTTAATTATCCGGAATGGCGACAATCTCGGTGAAGGTCGCAGGGAAAGGGTTTTAGACTTTTAGGTGGGGTCCGAGTGGAAGTGAAATAAGAGAGAAAGAGGGAGGGGTTTTAATAGGTGGGGTCCGCTGGTAAGTGAGAGAGGAGAGAGGGAAATGAATTCGGTTTGGGTTGGTTCGCCAGAGAAGAAAATAAAATAAAGGGAGAGGAATTAAAGAGTTGGGGTCTAGGAGTGTTCAAATATTCAGTTTATTTGGTTTTAAATCGAACTAGAAAAATTCTGTTTAAATAGTTCGGTTTATTCGGTTTAAATGGTTCGGTTTGGTTAATTTTATGAAATAATTCGGTTTAAATAGTTCGGTTCGGTTTTTAATTTTCAAAACTGAATAAACCGAACCAACCGATTTTATTAATAGTTTGAGACACATTGTATTACTTTGGTTCATTTTTTGTTTTGAATCTACGTCTTTTGATTTTTTGAGATTGAAATCCTCTATTCGGTTCAACTGAACAAACCATTTATTAATATTTTGAGGCCATTTATTTTAAATAATTTATTTTTGGTTCAACCAAATCATTTATTTATTCTTCTATTTGGTTCAACCGAACAAACCGAAGTTTAAATCGGTGTAATCAGTTCGGTTTTAATTCGGTTTGCTATTTTAGTTCTGTCAGTTCGGTTGGATTTTCAAAAATCGAAAAAAGTTTGGTTTGGCTAGTTTAATTCGGTGTGGATGAGGTAGTGTTGCCATTCGTGTGATCGGATAATTTATTTTCTTCATTATGATTAATTTTATTTAATTATTTACGAAAATTTTCAAATTTTCAATTGAATTTAAGGTTTTGAGTGTGTTGAAATTGTTAATTTAGGTACGATGTGCTAGGATTTAAATTTCCATCTTAATTTATCTATTAGATAATTTTTTATTTGTCATAATTAGTGGTTTATAACTAAGTAAAAATATTCAAAAGTTCAAGATATAACAGAAACTAAAGGAAAAAGAAAAAGTGATGTATGACCACATCACTAAATGGAAAGAATAAGGTTCTCTCAATTTTGCTTTGCCCTTTAATTTCCACAATTCCACTCAATTCCTTCCTTGTTGGGCTATAATAGAACCTTTATGCCAATATATTACCCTCTTCCTCTCCAGACAAACAGGCCCAATTGCCCCATTCCATCCTCCCAAAGCATTAATTAGATCTGAAAGCGAAATGGACTCCGAATTGCGCCCAGTTATGCCATTTGAGCTTTTCAAGGCAGCAATAGAAGGCAACAGGGATGTATTGATACGTCGTCTTCAACTATTGCGTAATGAAGAAGTTCAGGTAATATTTCTCAAACTATTTCTTGCTATATAGTGTCTGTAACACTACTTATTTGAACGGGGAAGCACGGAGGGAAATGCATGTTGGAGACATGGGAGAGGAAAAATGAAGAGAAAAAGTTGGTGAGAAATATTTTGTGTTCTCAAAATAAGTTATGCAATTTATCAAACATATTGAGTTGCATGTCACGTCATATTTCGGTTGAAAACATAATGAGTTGCAAACGGTTCGGTTTGTTCGGTTTTCAACCGAATCGAAAAATTTCGGTTTAAATGGTTTGGTTTTTCGATTTAAATGGATCGGTACAATTGAATTTTTGACTTATTTTGATTAAAATAGATCGGTTTAGATTTTTCAAAACTTACTAAAATGAACCGAGCGAATTATATTGATTCAAGTATGGTTTATATTTTGTTTATTTCAATTATTGTTTTCTTTTTTTCATTTTAGTTTAAATATTTAAGAACATCTTGTATTTTGTATGGAATTGAACAACTTATGTATGAACATGTGTAATTTTCGTTAATAATAACACTAATAGATTTACTTCGGTTTGAACAGAACAAACCGAAATTTACTTCGGTTTTGTTCAAGTCGGTTCGATTTATAAATTTAATAAGTTTAGTTTGATTCTATTTTTGAAAACTGAAAAAAACTTGTTTTATCAACCGAACCGACTGAACACACCTAAACTGAAAAAAACTTGTTTTATCGGTCATGCTTAATTCATTGTCTTGTTACGTATAAAAAAAAACTTATTGTATTAAATCCGATATGGCCCCATTTTTTTTTTTGACAAAAAGTGGGATATGGCCCCTTTTTAACATCAATATTACATCTAAATCATCTAAATTTTCAAGTATATTTCTATACTAATACTAATTAATTAAAAGTCCAGTATCTTGTAATAATACATAATAATAATTTAAACTAATATTTTGACAAAATATTAATTTCAACACTATTGACTCCTTACCAAAGTTTAAATAGCGATTATCGCGTAATCACAGTTAGGTTAAAAAAAAAAACTATCGCAAATAGCATAGCTACAGCAAAAGTTATGCTACATAATGTTTTTTTTAAATATAGATTATTTAATTCTACTAATTATCAATATTATCTAAAGTCTCACATAGCAGTAAGTAACACTAAATTGATTGAGAATTATAATATTCATATTGAAGTAGTGCAAAATTCAAATTTCTATTCAAAATATTCCTACTAATATCATAAACCATATATTTTTTATTTTTATTCAAGATAAACTAAGCATAATGACATAAACTAATTATTTTCTTAATTTAAAATAACCTAAGTATCATGTCATAAATTATCTATAATTTTTTATTTAGAAGCAAAAGTAATCTAGGCCTTAAAAAAATTGGTCTTTAAAAGAAATTTTCAATTTGTACGTTAAAATAAAAGCCTATGTAGTATAGTGTGCGTTATTTGTGCTAAGTTATAGCTGACCGCTATTGCTGCTATAGCGATTGTAGCTGCAATAGTGCATTTATATATCATAACTTAGCGTTTAATGTCTAAAAATGCTATAGTGTCATTATAACGTCACTATAACACACTATTTAGAACAATGTTCCTTACTAATGCGATGCATGTCCAAAAATCATTATTTTCAAATTTGTTATATATAAATTTATGATGCCAGCAGTGGAAGTTTTCATTTTATGACACTGATTGCAGTTATCTATTAGGTACATTCATCTTGCACAGAATCACTCAAATTTCATAACAAAATCATGTATACGTTCTAAAATAAAGCTTCTAAATATATTTGTAGTCACTTTACACATATAACATATATATATATATATATATAAATAGATGTAATTAAAAAGTTATAATTGTTTTATAGTAATGCCTTTAAATATCTATTAATAATTTGATTAATGAAAAACATATTTACGACAATCAAATGATTATAATGGGTTGGTTGTGGTTTTATATAGGGATAAATGTTTTTAGTGCCCCTAAGCTGAGTAATTGTCATGTGGATATATTAGCTTTGAGAGTATCGCTTTTTAATTGGAATGTTCCCCAACTTAATTAATTATGAGAGCAATATATGTCCTTAATTTGCTCCACTATATTGTTTTCTCAATCTAAGAAGATATATTTCAAATATGTCCAATTCGTGCTTTCATGAAATTTTACAATGTTTAATCAGGTGACAATAGAGACTTTTGATCAGTCTTTTCCCGAACAAATACCGACTGAAGACCAGACTGTTCAATCTGAGCTCCAAAGTGCAACGGGTTTTGGAGACACTGTTCTTCACCTACTTGTTATTGAGCAGCACCACGAGCTCGCTTGGATGGTTTTTCAAAGAGATAGGTCCCTGTTGAATGCACGTAACAAGTTGTCAGAGACACCATTACACTGTGCTGCGAAGGTCGGAGATGAGAATTTGATTTTCGCTCTCATTCGAAATGATCCTGATATTATGAAGGATGCTATCGAAGAAAAAGATGAACATGGAGACACACCCTTGCATGTTGCTACCAAATGTGGTCATATGTCTATCGTCCTGGTGCTCATATATTGGGATCCAAAAATAACACACTGGGTCAACAACGAAAAGTTAATTCCATTACACATAGCTATAAAGAATAAATATACCTATATGGTAATGAACATGTTAGATGTTGACCCTACTCCGGCATACATTCCATTTTCAGATGGAATGTTTCCGGTTCATGAATCTGCACGCATGGGCAACATTAACCTAGTAAAGCATTTCATAGATAATTACCCTGCACTTGCTAAATATTTGGATCCACGTAGAAGAAATTTTTTTCATATTGCTGCGGAATACGACCAAACAAATATTTTTACGGATGTATTAATATTTCAATCCACCGATTTGGTAGCAGAAATGAATAGTGCAATGGATAATGAAGGAAATACACCGTTGCACATTGCAGCAATGAAGGGACACAAGTCAATCATGAAAGCTATTTGGGAAAATAAGTTGGGTACCGGTGCCCAAGAAATCGAAAACAATGAAGGGTTAACACCATTCCAACTTTCCCAGAGGCAACAGAGGGAAAGTAATAAGAAGGTATGTTTAAATTAACAAACACTTTATTATTTCTTGATAAAATTAGTTAACTAGTGTTTCACTGTATCCTACCAACTATTGAACTACCAAGCACGCAAACTTTTGATCCGAGGCAAAATTTTGAAAGTTTAAATTCATTTAGTAGAAAATCAAGTGATCAAAAGAAATGGACCTCCAGGAATTCTAACGGTACATAAGGGCATTTTAAAAGAAAAACGTGAAGGCAACTTTGTAATTTTATATTATTTTGAGGATATTTAAAAAAAATAATCAAATATCAGTTGCATAAATGCGAATTGTTAAATTTTACGACTATTGACTGTAATAATTTAATTAAGATGTTACATGCTTCTAATCATTGTTCATTAGAACTGCTGGTACTGGTAAATGAGTGCTCTATTGATTAATAATATTATAACAGACATTTTTGTTCTCTTACAGTATATTGATGATGGTGACATTGAAATCAACCAGTTTGAAGGTTCTGAGTTTACTAAAGAGTGGTTTGACGATGTAATGAAACCACCACCCACCGTAGATAAATGGGAGAAAACTCAAGTTCTCGGACTGGGCTCCGTACTTATTACAACTGTAGCATTTGCTGCGGCTTTTACAATTCCGGGAGGTTATAACCAAGACAACGGCACACCAGTTCTAGGGAAGAGATATATGTTCCGGGCATTTATTGTGGCAAACACCTTGGCATTTATACAAGGATTTGTAAGCTTATTGGTGCTTCTTTGGGAAACTCAAGCAAAATTTGGCGCTCGCCTCCATTTTGCAACAACATCTTTTTTGTTGGCAGCGAGTTGTATGGTTGTGACATTTGGATTGGGGATGTATGTGACGCTTGCTCCAATTTGCCATCCTATCGCTGTTCTAGTCCTTGTTGTCACTTTGTTTATAGGGTCTCCTGTCGGGATGCTTTATAGTGCATTCATTGGACCAAAAATTATGATATACATTATTTCTCGCCTAAAAAGTAAACAACGTAGGGGATTTTTTGTAATTGTATTAGTTACCATTCTTTTCCCGCTCATTTTCTGCCTGGCCTTACTGTAGCTCATTTTCCATTGCCAGGCTCATCATGCATTTTTTAATCTTTATGTTATTTTATTTATGACATATTACAGAATATTTGTACTACTAATTACTTCATTTAATTACATTTTATCATAATTGATGTGTCTTTTTCTTTCTTTTTTTACTGAAGTTTTCCCTGTACGAGCCGGATTTTTACAGAAGCTTTCGTTATTTTACATTGGAAATTAATTGTGTTTCTAGATATCAGTTATCACCAATATGTATGGGCTCAATTCTCGTGCTTGAGCGTAGACTGCTGTAGATAATTTCGGTAGTGTTCGATAAGATGGGTAGCCTTAAATTTTAAGGTCCACAAAGAAAGAGGTGTTTGACAAGAGAAATTTAAAAAAGTTAGTTTTCAGCTTTCTTAAGAAAGTTCAATTGCTTAAGCCATGTAAATTAAGGACTTAAAATTGAGGCGAGCTTAAGAAAGTGAGTAAAAGGAAACTTAAGAAAGTGATTTTAATTAGCTTTGCAAAGGAGTAAGTGTTTGACAAGCTTAAGATTCTTTAGTTTTCTAAGAAACTTTAAGAAGCTCTAAGAAAAGTGTGCCGAACACTACTTTTCAAGTTAAAGATGTCTACGTAGCCTATATATGTTATTCGGCTAGTAATCATGAGAACTACAAGCAAAGCATACATGCAAGCAATTAAGCATCATTGGCTTTTCAATGTCATATTCGATTTAAACGCAAGTCCTTCTTGACATAGATAATGAAACACTACATTGAAGAACAAGCCAAATCAGACCTAAAATATACATAAATGACTCCGAAACGGATCGAAACAGCAGGATGTGCTTATTTGCTACATTTATTTCTCTTATTTAAAAAGAACAATGTGATCATGCTGCATAACTTTATGTCCCATTTACTATGATAATTCTGATCTTTAATGTGATATAATAATGATTCTCTTTTAATTTTATAAATTTTTGGGTACCAAAAATAATGTGAAATACTAAACAATAAACTCTCTCAATATATATAGTTTTGACACTCATTTTCTACAATTTCTAATTTATGACAATATATATTTTGACAATCATTTTCTACAATTTTTAATTTATGACACAATTTTGTTTCAATGCCGTCATTTTTATCCATGCCCAAACAAACATAAAATTCGCCAACTCTGCCCATTAAAACAAAATTGTGTCAAAACTATCCAAACCGGCTATTAAATAGCCGGTTCCTAATTTTTATTAGAACCGGCGGTTTAATAGCCGGTTCCTAATAAAAATTAGATACGGCTCTTAAATAGCCGGTTCCTAATAAAAATTAGGAACGGCTATTTAATAGCCGGTTTCTTTTTTTTTCTTTTTTTAAAAGTTATAATTTTTTTTTTTAAGTTTTAGAAATTTTTGATACGTTTCTTAGATAGAAAAATATATAATTTAGTTTATTAGAAGGACTGAAACAAATAATCCGGATCAATATTTTTCAGATCAGGTTTTTCACGGCTGTAAGAAAAAGTAAAATATTTCATTGTATGTAATTAGAAAAAATAAAACGGCCATAACTTTAAAAAATGAAATGGATCAAGGACCGGAAACATCGTTTTTTTTTTTAAACTTTAAACGGCCATAAGTTTTGCTAGGAAAGTGGGATTTGCACGTATGACCCCAATTCGGAAAGGGGAGGAGGAGACGGTGGTGACCGTCAAACGGGGAGTATCCCCGAGCATCCGATCAATCAGAATCACCAACAAACATCGTTTAGTGCCTCAAAAATTAAGTTTAAGATTTTTAGTGTCTTAATTGAATTTTTTTATGTTGAAAAATACTTTTCAGTACTGAGAAATGCACCAGTAGCAAGTGCAATTGCCACAGGAGAAGTCTCATACAAGCATTTTGTCTTCCAGTTCGATTTCAAGGACTGGAAGGTATATGCTCCAGCAATCATATAATTATAATGTAGTTTACTAGTTCCGTTGATTATAAGAAGCGTAGGCGTCTCTTTGCAAATTAGTAGTCTAGATAGGAACATTATATGGAATATATCACCTGATTTTGTCTAGAAAAGGCAAAGCAAGTTTAGATAATTAGGTGCATGTATTGGTTTGAGTATAAGAGATATACTTGTTTTGTATATTTACCTAGAAGTGACTTTTGAACGGAGATCAATTTATTTTTTTCTAATAACACACAATGAAATACTTTAATTTTTCTTACAACTGCGAAAAACCCGTTCTAAAAAATATTGATCCGGGTTATTTGTTTTAGTCCTTCTAATAAACTAAATTATATATTTTTCTATCCAATTTCAAAGAAACATATCAAATTTTTTTAAAACTTTAATAAAAAAATAAAAAAAATCTAACTTTTTCCAAAAAAAAAAAGATAGGGACCGGCTAATAAACTAAATTTCAAAGAAATTTATCAAAGAAACATATCAAATTTTTTTAAACTTTAATAAAAAAATTTGTAACTTTTTCCAAAAAAAAACATATATATATATATATATATATATATATAGACCGGCTATTTAATAGCCGGTTTGGGTAGTTTTGACAGAATTTGAGTTTCGTGGGCAGAGTTGGCGAAATTTAAGTATTAATGGGCATGGATAAAAATGACGGCTTTCAATGAGTTAAAATTATGAAACACACTCCAAAACAGCATCAGACACAGAAAATCAAGCAACAGGCAGTCCAGCGTAGTGTTTGGTAAACGGGCAGAAAAATTCGAGATGAATGAATTGTGTTTCTAAATCTCTGTAATTCAAATTCAGCTGTCGAACTGTTCCGAGATGTATGCGCAGAAAAATTAATTGTTTTGAGATATGTGCATAGAAAAAAAATTGAACGGATCTCGAATTTTAGGGATTTCATGAAATATCATATTTAAGCCGATTTAAATTCTAATTTACAATATTGTGCTTAACGCCTATTTTTTTATTTTATTTTGGCACTTAATTGACTAATTCAGCTGGTCAAGTGACTAATCAAATTTGACGGACAATTAATCGTATTTTAATAGTAATTTGAAGTGTTCAAACCGCAAAATATCAAACCGCGTGCATTATTAATATGACTGTACGTACATAGATTATCTATTATAAATATATATTTTTCATATCAAACATAAATGAGGAGGATTTCAATACCTCATATTTTTAATATCTTATCATATCTCATATTTTATATCTTCGTTTTTAAAATCTGAACTATTAATCCTAACCGCTTAATATGATATTCATACTAAAATATATCTTGAAATGAAATTTTATAATTTTTAGAAAATTGTTACTATTTTTAAGATATGTACAAAATCATTGTTTCTGGACCGTTCAAAAATGATGATTTTTTACCCATCTTAAACAATAGTAAAAAAAATTCAAAAAATATAAAGTTTTCATCTCCAAGCATATTTTAATATGGATATCATATTGAGCGGTTTAGATTGACAGTTCGGACTTTAGAAATAAAAATATAAAATATGAGATATGATTATGTATGAATAGCATGATGTATTGGAACCTTCCTCAACATAAATAATACAACTGTAAATTAATTTCCAATTGATCCTGCAAATGAATACATAGGACATAAATATTTCGAGGTAACTTTGGCAAAAATTTAAGCAAATGAATTACCAAATGTTCGTAATTCGTAGATACCAAATAACGGTACTTCTTGTTGGGCCGCGGGTCCCACATGTCGGGGACCCAACATTTAATTATTGCCTTATCTCATACATAATTACTGTTACACACGTTATCAACGACTTATTAGTTCATACGGCACTAGGGCCGCAAACAAATCGAACCGAATCGAACTTACCTCATTTTGAGTTTGGTTTGAATTAATTTCGAATTATTTCTAATCGAATTTTTTACGAATTTTTTCGAATCAAATTTGAATCGAATCACGAACTACGAATTTTTTGTGCAGCCCTATACGATACTATCAGCTAGAGCAGAGCTAGAAAATTAAGATAAAAGGAACTAGATGAATATTTATCATGCAATTTCATTTTATAAGAAGGGTTAATAGTAATACTTTTTATAAAAATTAAAAATATTTTAAAGGACACAAATGACAAAATTTAATTCATAAAAATAGCTTAGTTTGTCTCTTTTGATTTGGTCTTAGTTCCGCCACGGACCACCAAGACAGAGTCAGACTTTCAAGCTATCTATATATGAAGTCAAAAACACATTGGAAGTCAAATTATATAAAATTTTCATGTCATGTATGAAGGTCAATTTACGAAACCAAATCCTTTCATGTACCTGACTTAAGCAAATTGAAACAAACATCCCATATTAACTCAAAATGGTGCCTATTCGGAGATGGCGCAGGGGGCAAATATTATTTGTGCTTTGAGATTCGTGCAAATTTAAAAGAACAATTATGGGGCGTCCGTTTCCAATTTGCTCGAGTCTGGTACCTTGAGTGATCCGAATTTCAATTTTACAGTATCCGTAACAATTTAGTCTGAATTATATAGATAATCATATATAAATACAAACTTTTTAAAAATAAATAAGAAGCACTTGACCTCGTTCCGATTTTTTTAATAGAATCAAATTTAATATTTTCAACTCAACAAGCACTATTGATTTAGATTTTATAAAAAAAACAAAAAAAAACTCAAGATCAGTGGAGCCATTATGATCTGTCTATACAATTTAATCACTTAAAACAATAGTGCTTGTTGAGTTGAAAAAAAAAATCTCAGAATTAGTAGAGCTATTTTATGATCCTACGGATCGGTGGAAGAAATACATTTCTATCGTAAAGTTGCTTTTTACTTGTTCCGTTAAAATATCTAAAATTGGTTTTATTTAAAAAAAAAAAAATCCCTCATTCCTTTTCCAGATACCACATAATCTATTTCACTGAGATGAAACCACTAACAATCAGAATATCAGATAAGTACAAAGTAGCAAGAAAAGATAGATAAATTCTGGTCCTTGGTAATTTGGCGGTCATTACCGACAACTAATAAAATCAGATCAGATGGTAACAAATTAAGTACCTCAGACATCTTTTCTGTGTCTAGCTAATATCTATTTAATGAAAAAGACAATACAACAAATTTCATGATGATTTTGGTGACAAAGTCTTAATTACTTGTCGTGAGACACGCAAATTAAATGTTCTCCAAAAACATCTTTCCCAAAAAAAATGCCAAAAAATCTTGCTTAAATTCCAGCGTAAAATTAGCCGATTTTTTTTTGTAAATAGCATACAAAATAAATAAATAAAATTAAATAACATGGATTTCAACCAAATCCGGCAGAATTGGGCTTGATTATCTAGCATAATTAGAGCTGGAATTTTGATTCCGCCGGATAATCTAGTGGAAATGGATTCAACTTCTGTAATCTTATTCAATTTATTCGTAATTTTATAATTCTGCTGGATTATTCAGCAGAAATGTTATTTCTGGTAATTCCAGAAAAGTGATGTCATTTTCTTTAATTTGATTGATTTTAATATTATTAATAAAAATTTATGTAAAATTAGGAACCGTGGTAATTGTATTGACTGATATATGCTCTTTTGG
The DNA here is from genome assembly GCA_964058825.1 of Carex arenaria. Lineage (NCBI taxonomy): Eukaryota > Viridiplantae > Streptophyta > Magnoliopsida > Poales > Cyperaceae > Carex > Carex arenaria. Next base: position 487,233 of record CAXKVW010000189.1, read on the forward strand.
CCTCCGTGATTGTTTGATAAAAAAAATGAATGCATACAGATTAATGTTTGTTTTAAATTAATAAAAAAAATGAAAGATAATAACTAGTTTAACTGTTACAACGTCTAAAAGTTTATTATTTATTGTAGCAAAACTATTGTGACTGTCGATTTCATAAAGTAATCGTTACACTTAACGCCAATGTTTAACTAGTTATATGTGTGGTTATAACCATTATATGCAGAGGTGTTCATCAATTTGGTTCGGTTAAAATTGTAATAAAATAGATAAATTAAAATTTTATTTTGGTTTTAAAAAATACAACCGAAACAATTGAAGTAAACTTATCAACCGAATTAAAACCAAATCGAACAACCGAACTAAATTTGATTTTTTCGATTTAACCAAAATAAGAAGTTTAATAGTAAAATAAACTTTTTTTTAATTTTTTTTAATATTTTTTAAGACGGATTTTAAATTTTTGTTTGATTCGGTCTAACCATTTTTAACCAAACCAAGTAATATACATTATGGCATATTTTTTTTTATTATTTTTAATTCTTGGTTCCGATGAGAGATACGTTTAAAATTTTGATCGGTTCAATTTAATCGGTTTTAAAGTTTCTAAATCGAAGTGAACTGAACAATTAAAGTGGTTTTAAGACATGATCCGAATCATCCAAATTAACAAATTTGTATCCTCTAAACTAACACAAAATTTTGAGTTTAAATTTGAACCGTCCAATTTAAATTTGTACGAATATTAGTGCACTACATGCGTAGGCCGAATTGATCCGAATTCTGATAGACTTGTCCGGAGCTAAACTCAAAACGGTGCATTTAATGCGATGAATATTTATTTCAAAATAACTAACTAGGAAATGTGACGTTGATAGATAAGTAATTAAGGGTGAATAAAAATATTTTGTTCAACTCTCTACGAAACATCTCTCATCTGGTCCCACAGGTGGAGCCATGGTCCATGGGCCATGGCAATGCTCTCTAAAATGGCCTGAATCGACCCGCTTTTAATGCCCGTGCCATCTTAGACCATGCCCAACATCGTACGGCACACTGATCTGTATCAAGCCTTCCCAAAATTCAGAGTAGGTCCGATGGGCATCGGACCTGCTTTGGTTCAATGGGTATAATAACCATTCGATCTGCATCGAGATTCGTGTAAACTAGTGCTATCTGTTTCAGTTTCGGTGCGCATAGCTCTTAATGATAATCGTACAGAACTAGAGCTATTTGGATCTAAAGTAGATCCAATGCCCATCGGATCTACTCCGATCTCGCCTTCCCTATTTTGGATCCTACTACTATGTGTGTTCGTACCCTCGTCCCCGGCCGTGGTACTTCACTACTTCCTTCCTCTCTTACTGTCACACATCATTTCGACAAACCTACTATTCATTTAATTCATGGACCATCGATAAATTACAGAATATTCCTCTTTAACTATCGTTCCGGTCCAAGAATTAAATGCTAAAACAGCGTTTAATTGCCAGCGCAGCAAAACTCTCTAGGTCAGATCTCTGGAGCAAGAACAGACAACAGTGGAGGGTCCCACACAGTCTCTTCCTCACCTCGCCCACATGCCCCCTGCCCCACAAAAAGTAGGAAGTACGCTCGCTGTATGGTATAATAAGCTACAGAGATAAAAGTCACAGAGGAACTGTTGTTTTATCTACTGCTCTTGTCTGAGTCAGTCTTACAATTTCAACGCCCGGTTTCTTTCCCAATCCAATCCGACGCTCCAGGCCGTGCCACGTCTACATCGCCGATCCCACGCCTCTTCTCAGTTTTCCCGTTCCAATTATTATTAGATTTCTGCTTTCCTTTTACGTCTGAAACCACTCTTCTTTCTTCTTCTGTATATCCTCATCGTCGCTGACGGCGGTCAACGGGAGAGAAGAGATGGTGGGCAAGTCCGGCAGTGGGAGGAGAGTAGTGTACAAGCCCTCAGGGGAGGACTACAAGCTACTAGAGGAGGTCGGCTATGGTGCCAACGCTGTCGTCTACAGAGCGATCCACCTACCTTCCAATGATATCGTTGCTGTCAAGTGCCTCGATCTCGATCGATGCAGTAGCAATCTCGTTAGTCACCCCTTCTCTCCCCCCTCTCTGTTGTTTCATTGTTTGATAGATCCGATTACTAGCTGCAGTATCTGGATCTTAATTCATTTTCCATTTCTTCATTGATTGCACAATTTTGTTATTAATTATCTACTTTGATTAAGTGTACTGTTACTGAGTGAATTTAGATCAAGGGTCAGGTTTATTCTACACTATTATTGGATTCTAGATTTTTGCTACTGCTTAATTTATTCAGATCAGTAGGCAGGCTTACGCATTGGTTTTATCATGTTTTATTATTGAATTTTGTTCAGGTTCCTCTGCGAATTCAAGAAGTTCATCAGAATTCTGTAATTTGGTTCTGGTTTTTCGCTAAGCAGATAACATGTGGATAACACTGCTTATTCCAAACTGCTTAATTTCATTGTTTTTTTCCCTGTTGATGCTATACAAAAAAAAAAAAAAAAAAAAAAAGCCTTTCTTTCATATATTTTGAAAGGAAAGGAAGATACTGAATATTATCTGATGCCCATTTTGATATCTAAGGATAATTTTCTTCTATATTGGTCAAATTAAAAACTACAGACAGCTACAACATCACTACTAATTTACTCTATATGTGCTTATTAAACAGAGGCCGCTACAGAATCTCTTTTGTCTGCTGATTGAAAATTACATTTTCACCATTTAATGGAGAGTTTATTTTCTTTCTAAAGATAATCTTCATTCAACAGCTATAAAGTGGAATTTTGTAGTTCTAATTAATCATTTTTCACAGTCAATGCTGCTTCATGATAGAAAACGATGATGCTTTTGTAGGATGACATAAGAAGAGAGGCACAGATAATGAGCTTGATAGACCATCCCAATGTGATAAAAGCATACTGCTCATTTGTTGTTGAGCGGCATCTTTGGGTTGTGATGCCATTTATGTCCGAAGGTTCGTGTCTCCACCTAATGAAGATTGCTTTCCCTGACGGGTTTGAAGAGCGTGTTATTGGGTCTATTTTGAAGGAAACACTTAAGGCATTGGAGTACCTCCATAGACATGGTCATATCCATCGTGATGTCAAGGTTCGTTTTGTTAATAACCAGAAGCTTTCTTTCATCGTTACCTTTTCCTGTTACTTTGTTAGACATGAATGTTTTTTTTTTTTTGTATTGTAGGCTGGTAATATACTTATAGATAGTCCTGGCATAGTAAAACTGGGAGACTTTGGTGTTTCGGCATGCTTGTTTGATAAAGGTGATAGGCAAAGGGTGAGAACTACATTTGTAGGAACTCCATGCTGGTAGGATATGTTAATACTTGTTTTGTTCCATTTTCTTTTATGAGTTATGACTGTTTTATCAATGTAAATGTACATATTTAACCTTTGTAGGATGGCCCCAGAAGTACTGCAACCAGGGGCTGGATATGATTTCAAGTATGTTATACCAGTTAATAAGCAAAGATCTTATCAATGCTCATCTTTGTAGCTAGACGATCTAAGGATTTTTTTTTTTAATTGTCACAGAGCTGATATATGGTCTTTTGGAATAACTGCCCTTGAACTCGCACATGGTCATGCTCCATTCTCCAAATACCCCCCCATGAAGGTAAACTTTTATAGAATTTATGTTTCCAAGTGTGATTAGAATCTCATTACAAGGAATTGTTTTCAAATCGTGCATGTATAAAACTTCCAATGTCTAATTTGATGTTTGTTAATTTTCATGCAATCCTAAAATACTTTTTACACTGCATGTAACTTCAGTCATAAGTATTAGTGACTAATTCATAATAGTTCAGCGCTTTTATTTCTTTTCTTTTTGTTCTGGAAATTTTAGGTTCTTCTCATGACCCTACAGAATGCACCTCCTGGTCTTGATTATGACCGAGATAAAGGATTCTCAAAGGTAGTATAGATCCTTCTATTAAGAAAGCATTGAATTTATAGGATAATAATTTCTATGTAGAATTTTGTTATTCGTATACTGATGAGGGATTTTCAGTTGTGACCAGTCTTTTAAGGAAATGGTAGCAATGTGTCTAGTGAAAGACCCAACAAAGAGGCCGACAGCTGAGAAGCTCTTAAAGCATCAATTTTTCAAGGCTGTGAAGTCACCTGAGGTTTCACTGAAGAAAATATTAGCTGACTTGCCTCCTTTGTGGGATAGAGTAAAAGCACTCCAGGTCAGGAAGACTATTTCTCATCTATTTTTTTGTGCTTTCTATTTTATCTTAATACTTGTTAGCTAAGTCGTTAGTAATGTTTTCAGCTGAAAGATGCTGCACAACTGGCTCTCAGGAAAATGCCTTCTTCAGAACAAGAAGCAATATCACAGGTCTGTTTGTAACATATCTAAGACATTATATGGTCAAATGTTTTTTGAGCATATGCATACAATGTATATATGCACATCATCTATGTCTATTCTGAAAGAGTGGGCTCTATGTAAACTGATGATAGCAATTTTGAAAGTTTGCTTTTTTGCTTGAGCAAAAAATTTGGGTAGGTAGATGAGCCTACTGTGTATGAATTTTATCAAATTGAAAAGAGAATTTGGCCAGAAGGTAGGGTTATGAAACATAATCATGTTATAGAAATTGTTCTGCACCAAAATTACTTGCAAATCTCTTTAGATAGTGGTATTATGTGTGATGTGTTATAGAGATGTTGTGGTTTGCTATTTTATAGAGTGAGTACCAAAGAGGCGTTAGTGCATGGAAGTTTGACATCGAGGATTTGAAGGCACAAGCATCACTGGTATACCAACTTTTTCTCTTTTCTATTCCTCTCAAGTTACAAGGGCCTGTAACTGGATCTTAATTTTTCAACACGTTATTTTATAGCTTTTTATTGTGTTCTTTTTCCAAGATTCAAGATGATGATGAAACTTCTGAGATAAATGAAGATGAGGAAAATGCTAGAGGGTCAACGCTTGAAAAGGTGTGCCTAGGTTATAATTGCAGCCTAATTTTACAGTTGATCATGCAATGAATTGCTTGATATTTTACAAGTAATCAAGCATTGTACCATCATCTTTTTTAACAGATTGCAGTTTCTTTGGAAATTCATTTTTAATTCGAGGTTGAAATGATTCTGAACTCGTCAAGCATCTTGTTAATTTTGTTATCCTTTTTCGTGTTAGGTTCCTTCTTCGTCCAAATGGAGTTCAGGGAAGGAAGTACTTGAAGATGAAACTACTTGCAGGTGAGACAATGCACAATTTTTCAATACCTTGAAGGCTAAAATAAGATTCTTTCCACCAAAAAGGAAAAAGAAGAAGTGACGTATGACCACATCACTAAATGGAAAGAATAAAAGTGAATTGCCCATCCTACAAGTACACATGGAATAGTGAAAGAATAGTGAAAGAATAGATGAAAGTGGAATTTGAAATAGGATTCTATTTCGTATTATTGCAGTTGTGTTCGCTTGATGGTGGAAGGGTGGAATAGTGGAAGAGTATTGGTAATTGAACCAATTCCATCTCTTGAAATAGGCCACTTCCTCTATTCCACCATCCCATGGAATAAAAAATTGGCTCATAGAGGAATAGATGAGGGACCTATTTGTAAAAAGCAGGGGTTTGACTGCAAAAATTCAAAACTCAATTTTACTTTTCCCATTTCTACAATTCCACTCAATTCCTTCCTTGTTCGGCTAGAATATAACCTCTATGCCAATCTATTCCCCTCTTCCTCTCCAGCTGAACAGGCCCAAGTAATTAATTCAGCTTTCCGTGGGCTCGTATTTTTGGTGCTATAATGCTTCTTGATGTAGTTTCGTAATGCTAGTTGCTTCCAATTCCAGGGGTAGCAGTGCCATATCAGATGACTCAAGATGCTCAAGCATGAGAGGAGAAATTGCAGAAACAAGTACAGCAAGCACAAGCAACAACACAAGTACTGATGAACCTGGCACGAACAAATCAGAAAATAATTTGGCACTCTCTAACGAAAAGAAAGTGGTCGATAACAAATCTTTGAGGAATGTGGCTGATGCTAAAAAGCAAGCATTTAGTGGTCCACTCGTCCTTTCTGAAAGAGAGAAGACTTCAGATAGGTTTGAATTTCCTAAATTTATCAACTAGCAATTTTTAGCAATTATATAATTTAGCATGACTCGAGCCTCTTAAGGAGTCAAGCACTGCAACCAAGTGAGATGCAAAGAGCCATCTTATTATGAGAACAAATTTGATCAGTTTCAGGTAGTAGTCAAATTATTTGGGTAGGATGATTTGTCAGGTTTGAGTGTCGACATAGCTTGTTGACTAGTCAAATAGTAGATAGCAACTATTCCTGACTGATGACTGTTTAGAACTATTTATGACTTTGTGGCTAATGAGTTAGTTACTTTGTTGGACTAGTATGATTTTGTGTTGTTTATGATTTTTTTATTTATGCTTTGGTTGCCAGGTCAGAAGCCGCAAACAACCAGCAAGTTGCCAGTAGACCTGACACCCGACGAACAACAAATTTTAGTGGTCCACTGTCACTTCCAAATCGTGCATCTGCTAATAGTTTGTCAGCTCCTATGCGTTCTCCAGGAGGTAAATATTACACATCTACGAGGCTTCAACCCTTTTCCTTCCTTTTCTTTTTGTGTACATCTTATTCATCCAGACTGGTGTAATTTATTTTTTTGTTGAAAAAATTCTCTCCTGTAGTTGGCATCTCGTGTATTATCAACTATTACAGATCTAACTTTTAGAGTTTAGGCAAATCACTGTGTTAACATGAACACCCCAATTTCATACAATGATTCATCTGCAGTTTTGACAATGGGTATACACTGGTTTTTTTTTTATTTCTTATGCAATAGGTTATATTGAATCGATGGACGAAAAATCCAAGCGTAATGTGGTTCAAAAGGGGCGCTTTTCTGTTACATCTGAAAACGTAGATCTAGCGAAGGTATGGAAAATATTTGGCAAATCAAATCAATTGATTCTTATGATTGCTACTCCAAAGTCCAAACTAAAGAGTAAGTCTGATTGTTAGGTTCCTGACATCGGTATGGGGGCTCCTTTACGCAAGACTTCTCAGGTATAAGATCAGTTTTGTCTGTTACTCTATTGACCATTTGCCTGTTACCTTGTTCTCTAATGATGCATTATTTGGGTTCCCAGGGATCATCACCTCTAAAAAAATCAGCTAGTGTTGGAGAGTGGCGATTTACTAAACCGGTATGTTAATTGTATAGTTGCATCATATTTTTCGATTTATAAAATGTTTATTATTTTCTAGTTGGCGGTTACTGGCATGTTATTTATAAAATGTTTTGATTTACTATTTTCTTTTTATAGCTTTCTGCTCAGTTTTCGAAGGATATGTCCAATTCTTCCTTACCGGCATCAGCTATCATGCCTCACCTTCAAAATCTTTTCCAACAGACTTCCTTTCAGCAAGTACCAACAAGACACCTGATCTTCTTTCCCAAATTTTTTTTTCCTAAAACAAACAAATTTAATTTTTGTTATCTTAGTTGTTAATAAACTAACTTCCTGATTAAAATTGTTTATATTCAGGGTCTCATATTGAACCTACTGAATACCTTGCAACAGAATGACGGGCCCGAGGGTGAGTTGCTTTATCAAATTAATATTAGGATTTCTTTGTTCATTATATATTACACTAATATATTTTCCCTGCTGTTATTATTTATTTATTTACCATTCTTAGGTGCCGAGGCTGGGATCTCTTCTCAATCTCATACCACAGAGAATTATAATGTAAGTAATCAAAGCAATCATCTCCTTTAAATAAACAAAGAGAAATATTTTTTTCTTACTGTAGTTTTAGCTACTGTATTTGCTCTGAATTTTTCACTTTTAAACAAGTGATAGTAACTTTATCTGGCCTTAATTCAGGTCAATCTGGTTCTTTTCATCTTAAAACCACTTCTAATAGTATTATTCTCTGTTTTCATTTCCAGGCTGATCCAGCAAGCTCGGAGCGAGAGCGTATTTTACTTATTAAAATATCGGAATTACAAGCCAAGTAATTCTTATTAAAACCCACAGCAATTTATTCTTCATTTCCCTTCTTTTAGCATGTGAATCTGCTAATTACAGCTTATGTAAATGTTGTTTTGAAATATAAACAATTCCAACCGCAAAGACGAGAAAATTAGTACCAATAATAAGGCATCTGCTAGTTTTAATTTTTAACTGCTGTTGTGTTTTCACAATACAGAATGATTGGCTTGACTGATGACTTGATATCGGCAAAGCTTAAGCATATACAGTTGGAACAAGAGCTGAATGCTTTGTATTGCCGAGAAGAGATTGAAACTGGAAATGAAGAAATAGAGGGGGCCTGATGCATGCTACTGGGATTAACCTGGTGATCTGATTCATTGCCTTGCAATATTTCTCATGTGATGATTGCCTGCCTGACTCCATGTCGTGAAAAGAGGAAGATTGCTTCATGCTCCAAATTGTCTGTGTTTCTTTACTTTTTTTTCTTCTGAAGAAATGTTGTGGGTTAGATCAAGATGCCAATTCCTCAAGATAGAGAATGCAAATAACTCCCAAATGCAGGAATTGATTTGTATAGTAGTTCGTTCGTTCGAGCGTTTGTATATTATGTGTTGTTTTATTGATTTGGACAGTTTTGTTTTATGCTCATTTATGAGGGTTGCAATTTGTGAAAACCCCATTCGCCAAAACACCAGTGAAATTGGTGTTTTTTGTGGAGATGAACAGAAAAAGAAAGAGAGTTTTGCGGAGCATTTTGGGGGTGGTGGTATGCCTTACCTGGTCATGAAGTGCTCCCTTTTCATATATATTTTCATTAAGGGTTGTGTTTTGTAATATTAAAAAATAAAAATTGTTATTTCTCTTTAGTCTACAGTCCTTGACCTTGAGAACTTCACAAATAAACACTACTTTTACATGTTGGGTACTGTTTATTGATTAAAAAACCAAACATGATATATTGGTTAATTTGGGCCTAAAAGAACCAAATTGCGCAGGGTATTTGGGACGAAGTGCTCTGTTTGACCGAAACTAATGAAGGTCAAGATTCTTTTGGACAGTTTTCTGTTGCAGGCTTATCATTATCTGTCTGAATTCAGATTTGAATTTTTGCAGATTTAGATATTCGGATATAGATAGGTGAATACGTATATAGAAATGAATACGGATAATTATTCATCTGTATTTTTATTTTTTCGGATATTTGCTTGTGTGAATATAATACATAAGTACAGATAATTATCTGTATTTAATTATTTGTATCTGTAATTTTTTAGTTTTTTTTATATTAGTTTGTATGAATACATATAATTATCCGTTTGTTTTAGAATCATATGTATTTAGAGAGTAGTATTATTTTGGTGGCATCTTTTAATTAAAAATATGATTATATTGGTAATTATTTTTTGTAATGAAATAACAAGTTTAACATGAATATTTTTGTTTACCAGAATGGTTGAATATTCAAATTATATTTGTATTTTATGTTAACATTATTTTCTAATGAAAAAAATAATTTATTGAATAATATGTTAATTTTGTACAAATTAGGTATTAAAATTATATATGTATCTGTTTAATACTTTGATATGTATAGGTATCCATTTTAATATCTTATCTGTATCTGTATCTAAAAAATAAAAATAAATGCGAGGATAATTTTATTAATATCCGATCCATCTACAACCCTAGGCTCATCTCAACAACTGAGACTCAAGCAAGTGTGGTGCACATTTTACCACAAAAACTCTGATCACAGAAAGAGGCAAGATCATCAATCAGCCAGTTGATGGGGATAAATTAAAAAGGCTACTATTTACTAAACATTTACCTATACAACATCTCTGCTACAAAACAATCTTATCTTAGCTTTCTGATCTCAACATTTACATGCTCCTGCCTTTCTTCGCTTAATCCTCTTTGGAAGCTGCATCACTGGTACTACCACTGGCCTCGCCAATTGCTCTCAAATTTCTCTTAGTCCCTCTATTTTGCATCCTCTCGTTATACTTTGCAAAAGCTGCAGATAGGGCTGATTTCACACTCACATTCGAATCATTTATGTTCCCGGGCAACTGGGCATCCTTTCCAGACTCCCCACCATCAGTTGCCGAGGAAGGTTCACCTTTATTTTTAACCCTATCAGGGGTATCAGGAACGATAATGTTGGGGCGGGTTGGGACCCGTTTGAAAGGTTCATGGAAGGTATCATACAAACGCTTGACCTGGAAAGTCGAAGAAAACCTAATTTATTGTAAAAGAAGTGAAGGGTGGGCATTGTTATAGTGTAATAGCGCTGAGAAAATAGGTACTGCACACCTTTTTTTCACCAATCCCAGGACATTGTGCTAACTCTTCCATAGATGCATCCATAATACGAGAAAGTGACTGAAACATTTATAGTACATTAGCAGTAGGTAATAGAAGAACAACGTTATCAGAATATAAAAAAACAAACCAGTGATCCAAAGGGGATAATATAGAAAGGCTTACCCCAAAAGAAGAACCTAGAGTGACCACATTAGTTTTGTTTATATGCCTGATTGACGTGAGCGCATGAGTAAACTGGAATGATATGGAATATCATAGAAATTCAAAAAGCCATTAGTATAAAGAAATTTGAACTACAAACCCATAAGATTCTCAAATTGAGAGCAGTAATAAATATTATGTTTAAAAGGCCTCAACTGTTGCTTTTCAAATCTTTTGGACAGCACAATTAGGTAATAAGAAGAAATCAGAACTCAATGTTCAACATAATCAGAATATCAATTTCTCAAAAGTATTGGCTGTTCAACTGTCATTGCCTTCTGAAACTTCTCTTAAAGACAACCGGCTATTAAGGTACTCCCTTTTGCTTTTAGGGTTTATCTGCAATAAAAATCCAATACTAACTAACCTATTTGCAATCAGTACCCAGTATCTCTTTCCCAATAGCAACTAATATTATATAATATACTTGGAGACAATACTCAGATACTATGCCAGTGTGATGAAAAAGATGACCAACAAATAAGTTCTACTTTGTATGACCATAAAATTTAACATCAACCCAGAAAACATTTTGAGTATAATTTGCTTTCTATTGCCAAAATGGTGTTATTTGCAAATCATGCAAATTAGTGTAATTTGCACAGAATTTACCCGGGACATATAGTCAGTGTCCATTTGCTCACGAATTATGTCTGCCGGCTTATTTTCATAAACTTTTATTGTCTCCAAATAGCGTCCGCATTCCTCCAAGCTAAAGGAAATGAAAGGAACAGAATATGTCAAGTGCAGTGTACCAGAAACTAAACAAATATATATTTTTGTATATTCACTATTTGTAATAAAGTATTACCTCCAAGCACAAAGGAGGGTGCATTCATGAAGTAGTGCTGTCTTTGTAACTTCTTGTAAAGGCTTCAATACATCTTCCTGGAAAATAAAACTTTGGTAAAGTGAATCAATTCTAACATTTATCAAGTACCTTGGAAGAATTTGAAATTACCTCAAGATAGGCACTAATAAAGTTACGTACCAGATCAACATGGCATAAAACTACACGAAGTTTAAAGTTCCTCTGCAACTCTCTTATTCGATAGTATAAGTAGTCCGGATGGAGAAGGTGGTATCGCAGACTACAAATGATGAAGCCATTGAGATTAGAGCATACACACAATATTTTTATAAAAAAAAGTCTCTAAAGCAATAGCTTTTATTAAAAAAAAAATGCTGAAGAATTGCCTACAGCTGGTTTACAACCCTTAGTTTTTTTTTTTCACATGATAACAAAATAGCTTAACAGAACAAAGGAAATTAGATTAAACAATGTTGGGTATTATTGTAAATCACTCAAATACAAAAATGTTTGTCGATACGTGTGTGAGAGAGAACTTCACCTAAGATAAAGAGCACAAGAAGATGGTCCAAGCATATAATCACCAACTATATCCGCAAACACCCACCTCACATTTCTTATATGCTTAAGCAGCGGGTTACCTTTCTACAATTTGAAAGAAATAAACAATAAGCTTGTTCATATACAGAGATATGCATGCATTCAATATAGAACTATGTCATCAAATTGGTTTTAACTTTACCATTTTTTTTGTAGTTAATCATATATTATTATCATCCCAATGCCATCAATTACAACATAACTATCATCAGACATTGCATATAATACACAGACAGAATTTGAATTTTTTTCTCTCCTCTTTGGATTTCAGCCTATTAGGAAGAAAGGATCTTTGATCATGTCATAAAACGGGACACACCTGTCTGTGACTCACAAGTATTGCATTACGGTTCTGGTTCGCACCACTTCCCGATGCAGGAATTGAAGAATTCAAGGTGGAGCCAGCAGGTTCAGACTGAGACGGAGGCGGAGGCGGTGGCGGCGGCGGAGGAGGGGAGTAGAATTCGGAGGATTTGACGAAGGAGAAGGCCTGAGAGAAAGAAGCTGGCGGAGATGGATTGTAAGAGGAAGAAGAAGTGGTAGCAGTGGTGGTGCCACCGAAAACCTCTTGGTACGAAGGAATCTTAATCGGATTCTTCTTTTCGGATTTCTTTTCTCGTTGATTCGATTCTTCGCCTGTTTGCTCCATTGAAGCAGAAAGAGGAGAGCGAGAGAGAGGAGCTACATGACTTCCAAAAAATAAGAAGGAGAGAGGAGTATGAACCGTGCGATCAGAATGCGGACCAATTCGGTCCACTTTAATATTCGTGTGGATTCTGATCGGACGGTTCGAATCTAAAGAAAAAATATTATGTTACCTTAGGCAATAAGCCCAGCCCAGCCCATGATCCAAACTCCGGAGGCAACTTAAGCCCATAGAGACTGGTTCTCTCGGAAATAAATCTTCTGTGATTTAAAGAATCACAGGACCCTGAAATTCTTTTGGTATCCAAAGAACGACCCATTCATTTGTTTTGAGATTCGTGCAAAAGAAATGAATGGGTGGATTTTTAATTGCAGTGATTCTTTGGATCTAAAGAGAAATATTTGTGCAAAAAGTATATAATCACTGTAATCCTTGCCTATGTGTCAATAATATTTTAAAGACACGGTAATTATATATTTTCTAATCAATTCATCTGCTTATTGTTTGACGTCGTATTAGATGGATTAAAGAATTTGATAGAGGTTATTTACCTGCTTTTTTTTCTTTCTTTTTTTCACAACAGGAAGGCTCTAATGCAACAGTTGGTGTTGGTGGTAAGTCAATTTTGTTTTCATAAAATATTAAAAATGTTGGGGCTTTATACTTATTTTACCATGTACTTATCTACCATTGTTAATTCTTGCTTTATTCATAAGCAAGGTTATATAGATGCTGGTACAGAACTACAGATGAGATAATCTTATACCTTCATTGTATCCATGACAATACTGGCTGCTGTACTATGGAATCACATCCTCTGCGGAGCTTCGCACCTACAGTTCTTTTAATCTGGTATGTTCGTTTTGATCGGACGGACCAAATAAGATTTTGGCACAAATCTCAAAGCAAAATTAATACTGCTACCTCTATCATCCCGAGCACTCACTGGCTGAGAGTAAATCTAGGCCGTCCGATCAGCTCCATACCGCAAAACTCCACAGAAGATAGTCACCCGCTGTACAACTACTACCTACTGCTTTTGGCACCAGTAATTACTGGTTTTACCACATCTCAAATTGCTGATCTTGGCATCTCAGGTGGAGTGGACTAATAAAGACAATAACCTCAAATTGTATGATACTTGATTCCATCATATAATTTTTTTTTAAAGTTCAAACAATCAATCCAAACTGTTCAACATGCATGTTGGGACCTTATACTTATTTTACCATGTAATTATATGCCGTTGTTAATTCTTACTTTATTTATAAGCAAGGTTATTTTTCATCTCAGGGGATACTTGATTCCCGCATTTTGCTTGAGTTTTTCATCTATGTCACAATATATATGAGGAGGGATCCACTTACATTATTTTTTGGTGATGCAAAATTACATTATTTATTTTTAAAGTTCAAATAGTCAATTCAAACCGTTCAACATGTTGGATACATTAAAATGTGATTGCAAATCAAATTTTATATTTTTATATTTTTTTTACTATTTATTAAGATAGGTACAAAAATTCAATGGTCTAAAAACAATGATTTTATAAAATACTTAATAAATAGTAAAAATATTCACAAAAATGTAAAACTTGGTCTCTAAGCACATTTTAATACGGAGATCATGTTAAACAGTTTGGATTGATTGTTTGAACTTTGAAATTTTTAAAAATTGATGGTGTAATTTGAGTAAATCTAGGGTGTGACGTGCACACCAAGAGGGGTTGGTGCGCACAACTCCAAAAATACATCGGATCGGCTTCAAATGACGAATCCAAACCTTTAAAATCCATGTACTTCGTGAGTGATGCATATACATGCAAAATTTTGGAAGTTTCGAATTCATTTGCTACGAGGTCAAGCGGTCAAAGTAATGATGAAAAATGAATATATAAAATAACTAATATAATAACTTGTTAAAAGATTCATTACTTTGACCGCTTGACCTCGTAGCAAATGAATTCGAAACTTCCAAAATTTTGCATGTACATGCATCACTCACGAAGGACATGGATTTTAACGGTTTGGATTCGTCATTTGAAGCCGATCCGATGTATTTTTAAAATTGTGCTCACCAAACTCTCTTAATAAGTACGTCACATCCTAGATTTACTCGTGTAATTTTATGTCACCAAAAAATGATGCAAGTGAATCCCTCATTTCTCTCTATATATATTGTAGAAAACGTACCGCCTGCTGCTTTGTACGATGACAGAATAGTAGAAATTCAAGGAGAACCAACGGCAATGCACAAGGCTTTGGAACTGATTGCATCTTGAGAAAATTTCTTGTGGATCACGCAGTCATTCCTTTAAATTGAAGCCCAAGTATATATGTACACTGCTTTGCTTTTATTTTTTGTGCCAATGTTTTATTCTTTTTAAACAAGGCTCACCATTGGAAATTTGGAATCATAATTAATCTGTTATTCAGCTGTAGTACTAGTACTACAATGTATAAATAGGATTCTGATAAAATGATAAAGCTTCTACCAGTTCATAAAATATTTAAATTTGTGCTCTTGCTATGCAGATGCAGCAACAACAAAACATACATAGGGAATCACAAATGCTAGCTCAGCAGTAATGGGGCCCCCTCCTGAGAACTATCCTCCTCCTTACTCTGCCAGTGGCCCTGGCTATAGTGGTGGTCTCCACCACCAGCACATAATGACAATTATCCTCCACCTGAGCTTCTGCCACATTACGAATTAAAAACCACCACCTTATGAATTACCTGCATATATATGCTCGTGAGCAACCTCCCCCACATGGGGACCATTCATCAATGGATTTAATCGAATTAAGAATAATTATTCTTCACTAGACTCAAATCCCTACTCTTGCGCTCTCTAAACAAACTTTCTATTTAACCAGAATTTTAATCCCTTTGTTTGAAATATATAAATTAGGGGTGCTAATGGGCGGGCCTTTGGCCCAAACTATGTCCGGGTCCTGTCCATACTAAATTGAAAGAAGAAAAGCTCGGGCCCTCTGCGTTTCATGTTCGGTTTCTGTCTATTTAATCCAAAAGCCTGGCCCTGTCCAACAAAGAATATTTAATCAATTATTTTTTAGAACAATACAAATGAGACTGACACAACAACAATGGTCATAAAGCAAAAGAACAGTGGTTAATGAGTTGCTAAGCACAATAACGATAACAAATGAGGTTGTTAACGACAACAACATTGCAAATGAGACTACTAAGCACAAAAACAATGGAAATGAGGTTGCTAAGCATAGGAACAATGCAAATGAGAATGCTAATTATAAGAACAATGACCAATGAGATTGTTAAGCAAAAGAACAATGACAAATGACATACTAAGTATAAGAACAATGACAAATGAGGTTGGTAAGCTCAAGAACAATGCGAATGAGGCTGCTAAGTATAAAAAGATAGAAATGAACTTTGGTTTTGAGGGATAAAGTGGGTTGAAAATTGGACCCCCACTACCAAAACCATTTGAGATCGCTAAGTACAAGAATAATGGCCAGTAAGTTTGTTAAGCAAAAGAGTCATGGCCAACGAAGATGCTAAGCACAAGAATAATGGAAATGAGCCAGCTAAGCCCAAGAAGAATATAAAAGGGGCCTGTTAACAAAAGAACAATGGCTAATGCGGTTGCAAAGCAAAAGATCAATGACAAATGAGTTGCTCAGCACAAGAACAATGATAAATGAGGTTGCTAAGCAGAAGAACAATGCAAATAAGGCTGCTAAGCACAACAACAGTGGCCAATGGGGGTAGTTTAAGCAACACAACAATGGCAAATTACTTGCTAAGTACAAGAACAATGACAAATGACGTTGTTACGTACAAGAAGAATTTAAATGAGGCTTCTAAGCAAAAGAAGAATTGAAATGATGACGCTATACACAAGAACAATGGCCACTGAGATTGTAAAGCAAAAGAATAATGGCCAGTGGCATTATTAAGCACAAGAACAATGGAAAAGGAGTTGCGAAGCATAAGAACAATGACTATTAAGGTTGCTAAGTATTAGAACAATGCAAATGAGGCTGCTAAGCACAAAAATAATAGAAATGAGACCATTAAGGGCAAGCAAAATAGCCAATAAGTTTGATAACAAAAAGAACAATTGCAAATAACTTGCTAAGAACAAGAATAATGATAAATAAGGTTATTACGTACAAGACCAATGCAGATGAGGCTGCTAAGTACAAGAAGAATGTAAATGAGGCCGCTAAGCATAAGAACAATGTAAATGAGTTTGCTATGTACGGGAACAAAGCAAATGGGAATGGTAATTACAAGAACAATGACCAATGATGTTGTTAAGCAAAAGAATAATGACCAATGAGATTGTAAAGAAAAGAACAATGACTAATGAGGTTGCTAAGCATAAGAACAATGCAAATGAGGATGCTAAGCACAAGAACATTGTAAATGTGGCTGCTAAGTACAAGAACCATGGTAAATTTGTTGCTAACTGCAAGAACAATGAAAAATGAGGATGCTCAGCTCTTAAGCAATGCATATGAGGTTGCTAAGCACGAGAACATTACAAACGAGAATGTTAATCGCAACAACAATGACCAATGAGGTTGTTAAGCTAAAAAATATTTGAAAATGACTTGCTAAGTTGAACAACAATGACTAATGAGGTTGCTAAGCATAAGAACAGTGCAAATAAGGCAGCTAAGTACAAAAAATAGAAATGGACCCGTTAAGCACAAGAACAAATGCAAACGAGGTTCGTAAGCACAACATCAAGGCCAAAAGAGGTTGTTAAGCACACGAACAATGCTAATTGAGGTTGTTAAGCACACCAACAAGGGCAAATGAGGTTCCTAAGCACAAGAACAAATGCAAACGAGGTTCATAAGCGCAAGATAAAGGGCAAAAGATGTTGTTAAGGACACGAACAACGTTAATTGAGGTTGTTAACCACACAAACAAGGGCAAATGAGGTTCCTAAGCACATGAAGAAATGCAAATGAAGTTCATAAGCACAAGATCAAGGCCAAAAGAGGTTGTTAAGCACACAAACAACGCATATTATGGTACTTAAGCACATAAACGGGCAAACGAGGTTCCTAAGCACAAGAACAAATGCAAACGAGGTTCATAAGCACAAGATCAAAGGAAAAAGAGATTGTTAAGCATACGAACAAAGCTAATTGAGGTTGTCAAGCAAAGAAACCACGGCAAATGAGGTTCCTAAGCACAAGAACAAATGCAAACGAGTTTCATAACCACAAGATCAAGGGCAAAAGAGGTTGTTATACACATGAATAATGCTAATTGAGGATGTTGAGCACACAAAAAAGGGTAAACGAGGTTCCTAAGCACAAGAACAAATGCAAACGAGGTTCATAAGCACAAGATCAAGGGCAAAAGAGGTAGGTTGTTAGGCACACGAACAACGCTAATTGAGGTTGTTAAGTACACAAACAAGGATAAACGAGGTTCCTAAGCACAAGAACAATTGCAAACGAGGTTCATAAGCACAAGATCAAGGGCAAATGAGGTTGTTAAGCACACGAACAACGCTAACTGAAGTTGTTAAGCACA
This sequence comes from Carex arenaria, assembly GCA_964058825.1. Classification (NCBI taxonomy): domain Eukaryota; kingdom Viridiplantae; phylum Streptophyta; class Magnoliopsida; order Poales; family Cyperaceae; genus Carex; species Carex arenaria. The sequence goes on from CAXKVW010000189.1 coordinate 505,390, forward strand.
AACAAGGACAAACGAGGTTCCTAAGCACTAGAACAAATGCAAACAAGGTTCATAAGCACAACATCAAGGGCAAAAGAGATTGTTAAGTACACAAACAACGCTAATTGAGGTTGTTAAGCACACAAACAAGGCCAAATGAGGTTCCTAAGAACAAGAACAAATGCAAACGAGGTTCATAAGCACAAGATCAAAGGCAAAAGAGGTTGTTAAGCAAACGAACAACGCTAATTGAGGTTGTTAAGCACACAAAAAAGGGCAAACGAGGTTCCTAAGCACAAGAACAAATACAAACGAGGTTCATAAGCACAAGATCAAGGGCAAAAGAGGTTGTTAAGCACACGAACAATGCTAATTGAAGTTGTTAAGCACACCAATTAGGGCAAACGAGATTCCTAAGCACAAGAACAAAATGCAAACGAGGTTCATAAGCGCAACATCAAATGAAAAAGAGGTTGTTAAGCACACGAACAACGTATATTGAGGTAGTTAAGCACACAAACAAGGACAAACGTGGTTCCTAAGCACAAGAACAAAAGCAAACGAGGTTCATAAGCACAAGATCAAGGGCAAAAGAGATTGTTAAGCACACGAACAACGCTAATTGAGGTTGTTAAGCACACAAAAAGGGCAAACGAGGTTCCTAATCTCAAAAACAAATGCAAACGTGGTTCATAAGCAAAAGATCAATGGAAAAAGATATTGTTAAGCACACGAACAACGCTAATTGAGGTTGTTAAGCACACAAACAAGGGGAAATGAGGTTCCTAAGCACAAGAACAAATGCAAACGAGGTTCATAACCCCAAGATCAAGGGCAAAAGAGGTTGTTAAGCACACGAACAACGCTAATTGAGGTTGTTAACCACACAAACGAGGGCAAATGAGGTTCCTAAGCACAAGAACAAATGCAAACGAGGTTCATAACCACAAGATCAAGGGCAAAAGAGGTTGTTAAGCACACGAACAATGCTAATTGAGGTTGTTAAGTACACAAACAAGGATAAACGAGGTTCCTAAGCACAAGAACAGCTTCAAACGACGTTCATAAGCACAAGATCAAGGGCAAAAGAGGTTGTTAAGCACATGAACAACGCTAAATGAAGTTTTTAAGCACACAAACAAGGGCAAACGAGGTTCCTAAGCACAAGAATAAATGCATACGAGGTTCATAAGCATAAGATCAAGGGCAAAAGATGTTGTTAAGCACACGAACAACGCTAATTGAGCTTGTTAAGTAAACAAACAAGGATAAACGAGGTTCCTAAGCACAAGAACAACTGCAAACGAGGTTCATAAGTACAAGAACAAGGGCCAAAGAGGTTGTTAAGCACACGAACAACGCTAATTGAAGTTGTTAAGCGCACAAACAAGGGCAAACGAGGTTCCTAAGCACAAGAACAAATGCAAACGAGGTTCATAAGCACAAGATCAAGAGCAAAAGAGGTTGTTAAGCACACGAACAGCGCTAATTTAGGTTATTAAGTAAATAAACATGGATAAACAAGGTTCCTAAGCACAAGAACAACTGCAAATGAGGTTCATAAGCACAAGATCAAGGGCAAAAGAGGTTGTTGAGCACACGAACAACGCTAATTGAAGTTGTTAAGCACACAAACAAGGACAAATGAGGTTCCTAAGCACAAGAACAAATGCAAACGAGGTTCATAACCACAAGATCAAGGGCAAAAGAGGTTGTTAAGCACACAAACAACTCTAATTGAAGTGGTTAAGCACACAAACAAGGGCAAATGAGGTTCCTAAGCACAAGAACAAATGCAAACGAGGTTCAAAAGCCCAAGATAAAGAGCAAAAGAGGTTGTTATGCACACGAACAACGCAAATTGAGGTTCTTAAGCACACAAAAAAGGGCAAACGAGGTTCAGCACAAGAACAAATGCAAACGAGGTTCATAAGCACAACATCAAGGGCAAAATAGGTTGTTAAGCACACGAACAATGCTAATTGAGGTTGTTAAACACACCAACAAGGGCAAATGAGGTTCCTAAGCACAAGAATGAATGCAAACGAGGTTCATCAGCGCAAGATCATGGGGAAAAGAGGTTGTTAAGGACACGAACAACGTTAATTGAGGTTGTTAACCACACCAACAAGGGCAAACGAGATTCCTAAGCACAATAACAAAATGCAAACGAGGTTCATAAGCACAACATCAAATGAAAAAGAGGTTGTTAAGCACACGAACAACGTATATTGAGGTAGTTAAGCACACAAATAAGGGCAAACGTGGTTCCTAAGCACAAGAACAAAAGCAAACGAGGTTCATAAGCACAAGATCAAGGGCAAAAGAGGTTGTTAAGCACACAAACATTGCTAATTGAGGTTGTTCAGCACACCAACAAGGGCAAATGAGGTTCCGAAGCACAAGAACAAATGCAAACGAGGTTCATAAGCCCAAGATCTAGGGCAAAAGAGGTTGTTAAGGACACGAACAACGTTAATTGAGGTTGTTAACCACACAAACAGGCCAAATGAGGTTCCTAAGCACATGAACAAATGCAAATGAAGTTCATAAGCACAAGATCAAGGGCAAAAGAGTTTGTTAAGCACACAAACAACACATATCGAGGTAGTTAAGCACACAAACAAGGGCAAGCGAGGTTCGTATGCACAAGAACAAATGCAAACGAGGTTCACAAGCACAAGATCAAAGGAAAAAGAGGTTGTTAAGCATACGAACAAAACTAATTGAGGTTGTTAAGGAAACAAACAACCGCAAATGATGCTCCTAAGCACAAGATCAAATGCAAACGAGGTTCATAACCACAAGATCAAGGGCAAAAGAAGTTGTTAAGCACACGAACAATGCTAATTGAGATTGTTAAGCACATGAACAACACTAATTGAGGTTGTTAAGCACACAAAAAAAGGCAAACGAGGTTCCTTAGCACAAGAACAAATGCAAACGAGGTTCATAAGCACAAGATCATGGACAAAAGAGGTTGTCAAGCACACAAACAACGCATATTGAGGGAGTTAAGCACACAAACAAGGGCAAACGAGGTTCCAAAGCACAAGAACAAATGCAGACGAGGTCCATAAGCACAATATCAAAGGAAAAAGAGGTTGTTAACCATACGAACAAAGCTAATTGAGGTTGCTAAGCAAACAAACAACGGCAAATTTGGTTCCTACGCACAAAAACAAATGCAAACGATGTTCATAAGCACAAGATCAAGGGCAAAAGATGTTGTTAAGCACGCGAACAACGCTAATTGAAGTTATTAAGCACACAAACAACGTATATTGAGGTAGTTAAGCACACAAACAAGGGCAAACGAGGTTCCTAAGCACAAGAACAAACGCAAACGAGGTTCATAAGCACAAGATCAAGGGCAAAAGAGCTTGTTAAGCACACAAACAACGCGAATTGAGGTTTTTAACACACCAACAAGGGCAAATGAGGTTCCTAAGCACAAGAACAAATGCAAATGAGGTTCATAAGCGCAAGATCAAGGGCAAAAGAGGTTGTTAAGGACACGAACAACGTTAATTGAGGTTGTTAACTACACAAACATGGCCAAATGAGGTTCCTAAGCACATGAACAAATGCAAATGAAGTTCATAAGAACAAGATCAAGGGCAAAAGAGGTTGTAAAGCACACAAACAACGCATATTGAGGTAGCTAAGCACACAAACAAGGGCAAACGAGGTTGGTATGCACAAGAACAAATGCAAACGAGGTTCATAAGCACAAGATCAAAGGAAAAAGAGGTTGTTAAGCATATGAACAAAGCTAATTGAGGTTGTTAAGCAAACAAACAACAACAAATGAGGTTCCTAACCACAAGAACAAATGCAAACGAGGTTCACAACCACAACATCAAGGGCAAAATAGGTTGTTGTTAAGCACACGAACAACGCTAATTGACGTTGTTAAGCACACAAAAAAGGGCAAACGAGGTTCCTTGGCACAAGAACAAATGCAAACGAGGTTCATAATCACAACATCAAGAGTAGAAGAGGTTGTTAAGGACACGAACAACGTTAATTGAGGTTGTTAACGACACAAACAAGGGAAAATGAGATTCCTAAGCACATGAACAAATGCAAATGAAGTTCATAAGCACAAGATCAAGGGCAAAAGAGGTTCTGAAGCATACGAACAACGCTAATTGAGGATGTTAAGTACACTAACAAGGATAAACGAGGTTCATAAGCACAAGAAGAAATGTAAACGAGGTTCATAAGCAGAAGATCAACGGCAAAAGAGGTTGCTATGCACACAAACAATGCTAATTGAGGTTGTTAAGCACACAAACAAGGGCAAACGAGGTTCCTAAGCACAAGAACAAACGCAAACGAGGTTCATAAGCACAAGATCAACAGAAAAAGAGGTTGTTAAGCACACGAACAACGCTAATTGAGATTGTTAAGCACACACAAAAGGACAAACGAGGCTCCTAAGCACAAGAACAAATGCAAACGAGATTCATAAGCACAAGATCAACGGCAAAAGAGGTTGTTAAGCACACAAACAACGCCAATTGAGGTTGTTAAGCACACCAAGAAGAGCAAACGAGATTCCTAAGCACAAGAACAAATGCAAACGAGGTTCATAAGGTCAAGATCAAGGTCAAAAGAGGTTGTTAAGGACACGAACAACGGTAATTGAGGTTGTTAAGCAAACAAACAAGGGCAAATGAGGTTCCAAAGCACTAGAACAAATGCAAACGAGGTTCATAAGCATAAAGATCAAGGGCAAAAGAGGTTGTTAAGCACACGAACAGCGCTAATTGAGGTTGTTAAGCACACATAAAAGGGCAAACGAGGTTCCTAAGCACAAGAACAAACGCAAACGAGGTTCATAAGCACAACATCAAGGGTAAAAGAGGTTGTTAAGGACACGAACAACGTTAATTGAGATTGTTAACGACACAAACAAGGGTAAATGATATTCCTAAGCACATGAACAAATGCAAATGAAGTTGATAAGCACAAGATCAAGGGCAAAAGAGGTTGTTAAGCACACAAACAGCACATATTGAGGTAGTTAAGCACACAAACAAGGGCAAACGAGGTTCCCAAGTACAAGAACAAATGCAAACAAGGTTCATAAGCACAATATCAAAGGAAAAAGAGGTTGTTAAGCATACGAACAAAGCTAATTGGGGTTGTTAAGCAAACAAACAACGGCAAATGAGGTTCCTAAGCACAATAACAAATGCAAACGAGGTTCACAACCACAAGATCAAGGGCAAAACAGGTTGTCATACACGCGAACAACGCTAACTGAGGTTGTTGAGCACACAAAAATGGGCAAACGAGGTTCCTCAGCACAAAAACAAATGCAAACGACGTTCATAAGCGCAAGATCAAAGGAAAAAGAGGTTGTTAAGCACACGAACAACGCTAATTGAGGTTGTTAAGTACACAAACAAGGATAAACGAGGTTCCTAAACACAAGAACAACTGCAAACGAGGTTCTTAAGCACAAGATCAAGGGCAAAAGAGGATGTTAAGCACACGAACAACGCTAAGTGAAGTTGTTAAGCACACAAACAAGGGCAAACGAGGTTCCTAAGCACAAAAACAAATGCATAGGAGGTTCATAAGCACAAGATCAAGGGCAAAAGAGGTTGTTAAGCACACAAACAATGCTAATTGATGTTGTTAAGCACACATACAAGGACAAACGAGGTTCCTAAGCACAAGAACAAATACAAACGAGGTTCATACACACAAGATCATGGGCAAAAGAGGTTGTTAAGCACACAAACAACGCTAATTGAGGTTGTTAAGCACACAAACAAGGGCACATGAGGTTCCTTAGCACAAGAACAAAAGCAAACGAGGTTCATAAACACAAGATCAAAGGCAAAAGAGGTTGTTAAGCACACAAACAACGCTAATTGAGGTTGTTAAGCACACAAACAAGGGCATACGAGGTTCCTAAGCACATGAACAAATGCAAATGAAGTTCATAAGCAGAAGATCAAGGGCAAAAGAGGTTGTTAAGCAGACAAACAATGCATATTGAGGTTGTTAAGCACACAAACAGGGGCAAACGAGGTTCCTAAGCACAAAAATAAGGGCAAATGAGGTTCATAACCACAAGATCAAAGGAAAAGGAGGTTGTTAAGCATACGAACAAAGCTAATTGAGGTTGTTAAGCAAACAAACAACGGCAAATGAGGTCCCTAAGCACAAGAACAAATGCAAACAAGGTTCATAACCACAAGATCAAGGGCAAAAGAGCTTGTTATACACACGAACAACGCTAATTGAGGTTGTTGAGCACACAAAAAAGGGCAAACGAGGTTCCAAAGCGCAAAAACAAATGCAAACGATATTCATAAGCACAACATCAAAGGCAAAAGAGGTTGTCAAGCACACGAACAACTCTAATTGAGGCTGTTAAGTACACAAACAAGGATAAACGAGGTTCCTAACCACAAGAACAACTGCAAACGAGGTTCATAGGCACAAGATCAAGGGCAAAAGAGGTTGTTAAGCACACGAACAACGCTAATTGAAGTTGTTAAGCACACAAACAAGGGCAAACGAGATTCCTAAGCACAAAAAGAAATGCAAAGGAGGTTCATAAGCACAAGATCATGGGCAGAAGAGGTTGTTAAGCGCACAAACAACGCTAATTGAGGTTGTTAAGCACACATACATGGGCAAATGCTTTTCCTAAGCACAAGAACAAATCCAAACGAGGTTCATAAGCACAAGATAAAGGGCAAAAGAGGTTTCTAAGCACAAGAACAACGCTAATTGAAGTTGTCAACCACACAAACAAGGGCAATTGAGGTTGCTAAGCACATGAACAAATCCAAATGAAGTTCATAAGCACAAGATCAAGGGCAAAAGAGGTTGTTAAGCAGACAAACGACGCATATTGCGGTTGTTAAGCACACAAACAAGGGCAAAGGAGGTTCCTAAGCACAAAAACGAATGCAAATGAGGTTCATAAGCACAAAATCAAGGGTAAAAGTGGTTGTTAAGCAAACGAAGAACACCAATTCAGGTGGTGAAGGACACAAACAAGGGCAAATGAGGTTGCTAAGCACAAGAACAAAAGCAAACGAGGTTCACAAGCACAAGATCAAGGGCAAAAGAGGTTGTTAAGCACACGAACAATGCTAATTGAGGTTGTTAAGGACACAAACAAGGATAAACGAGGTTCCTAAGCACAAGAACAACTGCAACCGAGGTTCATAAGCACAAGATTAAGGACAAAAGAGGTTGTTAAGCACACGAATAACGCTAATTGAAGTTGTTAAGCACACAAACAAGGATAAACGAGGTTCCTAAGCACAAGAACAACTGCAAACGAGGTTCATAAGCACAAGAACAAGGACAAAAGAGGTTGTTAAGCACACGAATAACGCTAATTGAAGTTGTTAAGCACACAAACAAGGGCAAACGAGGTTCCTAAGCACAAGAACAAATGCAAACAAGGTTCATAAGCGCAAGATCAAGGGCAAAAGAGGTTGCGAAGGACACGAACAACGTTAATTGAGGTTGTTAACCACACAAACAAGGCCAAATGAGGTTCCTAAGCACATGAACAAATGCAAATGAGGTTCATAAGCAAAAAGATCAAGGGCAAAAGAGGTTGTTGAGCACACAAACAACGCATATTGAGGTAGTTAAGCTCACGAACAAGGGCAAACGAGGTTCGTAAGCACAAGACCAAATCAAAACGAGTTTCATAAGCACAAGATCAATGGAAAAAGAAGTTGTTAAGCAAACAAAGAACACCAATTCAAGTTGTGAAGCACACAAACAAGGGCAATTGAGGTTCCTAAGCACAAAAACAAATGCAAACGAGGTTCATAAGCACAATATCAAGGGCAAAAGAGGTTGTTAAGCACACGAACAACGTTAATTGAAGTTGTTAAGCACACAAACAAGGGCAAACGAGGTTCGTAAGCACAAGAATAAATGCAAAGGAGGTTCATAAGCACAAGATCAAGGGCAAAAGAGGTTGTTAAGCGCACAAACAACGCTAATAGAGGTTGTTAAGCACACAAACAAGGGCAAATGAGGTTCCTAAGCACAAGAACAAATCCAAACGAGGTTCATAAGCACAAGATAAAGGGCAAAAGAGGTTTCTGAGCACAAGAACAACGCTAATTGAAGTTGTTAAGCACACAAACAAGGCCAAATGAGGTTTCTAAGTACATGAACAAATGCAAATGATGTTCATAAGCACAAGAACAAGGAAAAAAGAGGTTGTTAAAAAGACAAACAACGCATATTGCGGTTGTTAAGCACACAAACAAGGGCAAAGGAGGTTCCTAAGCACAAAAACGAATGCAAATGAGGTTCATACGCACAAGATCAAGGGAAAAAGATGTTGTTAAGCACACGAAGAACGCCAATTCAGGTTGTGAAGCACACAAACAAGGGCAAATGAGGTTGCTAAGCACAAGAACAAATGCAAATGATGTTCATAAGCACAAGATCAAAGGCAAAAGAGGTTGTTAAGCACACGAACAACTCTAATTGAGGTTGTTATGTACACAAACTACTATAAACGAGGTTCCTATGCACAAGAACAACTGCAAACGAGGTTCATAAGCACAAGATCAAGGGCAAAAGAGGTTGTTAAGGACACGAACAATGCCAATTGAAGTTGTTAAGCACACAAACAAGGGCAAACGAGGTAGCTAAGCATAGAAACAAATGCCAATGAGGTTCATAAGCACAACATCAAGGGCAAAAGAGGTTGTGAAGCACGCAAACATCGCTAATTGAGGTTGTTAAGCACACCAACAAGGGAAAACGAGGTTCCTAAGCACAAGAACAAATGCAAACAAGGTTCATAAGCGCAAGATCAAGGGCAAAAGAGGTTGCGAAGGACACGAACAACGTTAATTGAGGTTGTTAACCACACAAACAAGGCCAAATGAGGTTCCTAAGCACATGAACAAATGCAAATGAGGTTCATAAGCACAAGATCAAGGGCAAAAGAGGTTGTTGAGCACACAAACAACGCATATTGAGGTAGTTAAGCTCACGAACAAGGGCAAACGAGGTTCGTAAGCACAAGACCAAATCAAAACGAGTTTCATAAGCACAAGATCAATGGAAAAAGAAGTTGTTAAGCAAACAAAGAACACCAATTCAAGTTGTGAAGCACACAAACAAGGGCAATTGAGGTTCCTAAGCACAAAAACAAATGCAAACGAGGTTCATAAGCACAATATCAAGGGCAAAAGAGGTTGTTAAGCACACGAACAACGTTAATTGAAGTTGTTAAGCACACAAACAAGGGCAAACGAGGTTCCTAAGCACAAGAATAAATGCAAAGGAGGTTCATAAGCACAAGATCAAGGGCAAAAGAGGTTGTTAAGCGCACAAACAACGCTAATTGAGGTTGTTAAGCACACAAACAAGGGCAAATGAGGTTCCTAAGCACAAGAACAAATCCAAACGAGGTTCATAAGCACAAGATAAAGGGCAAAAGAGGTTTCTGAGCACAAGAACAACGCTAATTGAAGTTGTTAAGCACACAAACAAGGCCAAATGAGGTTTCTAAGCACATGAACAAATGCAAATGATGTTCATAAGCACAAGATCAAGGGAAAAAGAGGTTGTTAAAAAGACAAAGAACGCATATTACGGTTGTTAAGCAGACAAACAAGGGCAAAGGAGGTTCCTAAGCACAAAAACGAATGCAAATGAGGTTCATACGCACAAGATCAAGGGAAAAAGAGATTGTTAAGCACACGAAGAACGCCAATTCAGGTTGTGAAGCGCACAAACAAGGGCAAATGAGGTTGCTAAGCACAAAAACAAATGCAAACAAGGTTCATAAGCACAAGATCAAGGACAAAAGATGTAGTTAAGCACACGAACAACGCTAATTGAGGTTGTTCAGCACACAAAAAAGGGCAAACGAGGTTCCTAAGCACAAGAACAAATGCAAACGAGGTTCACAAGCACAAGATCAAGCGCAAAAGAGGTTGTTAAGCACAGGAACAACGCTAATTGAGGTTGTCAAGGACACAAACAAGGATAAACGAGGTTCCTAAGCACAGGAACAACTGCAAACGAGGTTCATAAGCATAAGATCAAGGGCAAAAGAGGTTGTTAAGCACACAAACAACGCATATTGAGGTAGTTAAGCACACGAACAATGGCAAACGAGGTTTGTAAGCACAAGATCAAATCCAAGCGAGGTTCATAAGCACAAGATCAAAGGAAAAAGAGGTTGTTAAGCACACGAAGAACGCCAATTGAAGTTGTGAAGCACACAAACAAGGGCAAATAAGGTTCGTAAGCACAAGAACAAATGCAAACGAGGTTCATAAGCACAATATCAAGGGCAAAAGAGGTTGTTAAGCACACGAACAATGCTAATTGAAGTTGTTAAGCACACAAACAAGGGCAAACGAGGTTCCTAAGCACAAGAATAAATGCAAAGGAGGTTCATAAGCACAAGATCAAGGGCAAAAGAGGTTGTTAAACCCACAAACAACGCTTATTGAGGTTGTTAAGCACACATACATGGGCAAATGAGGTTCCTAAGCACAAGAACAAATCCAAACGAGGTTCATAAGCACAAGATAAAGGGCAAAAGAGGTTTCTCAGCACAAGAACAACGCTAATAGAAGTTGTTAACCACACAAACAAGGGCAAATGAGGTTGCTAAGCACATGAACAAATGCAAATGAAGTTCACGAGCACAAGATCAAAAGAAAAAGAGGTTGTTAAGAAGACAATAAACGCATATTGCGATTGTTAAGCACACAAACAAGATCAAATGAGGTTCCTAAGCACAAAAACAAATACAAATGTGGTTCATATGCACAAGATCAAGGGAAAAAGAGGTTGTTAAGCAAACGAAGAACGCCAATTCAGGTTGTGAAGCACACAAACAAGGCCAAATGAGGTTGCTAAGCACAAGAACAAATGCAAACGAGGTTCACAAGCACAAGATCAAGGGCAAAAGAGGTTGTTAAGCACACAAACAATGCTAATTGAGGTTGTTAAGGACACAAACAAGGATAAACGAGGTTCCTAAGCACAAGAACAACTTCAAACGAGGTTCATAAGCACAAGATTAAGTACAAAAGAGGTTGTTAAGCACACGAATAACGCAAATTGAAGTTGATAAGCACACAAACAAGGATAAACGAGGTTCCTAAGCACAAGAACAACTGCAAACGAGGTTCATAAGCACAAGATCAAGGACAAAAGAGGTTGTTAAGCACACGAATAACGCTAATTGAAGTTGTTAAGCACACAAACAGGGGCAAACGAGGTTCCTTAGCACAAGAACAAACGCAAACGAGGTTCATAAACACAAGATCTAGGGCAAAAGAGGTTGTTAAGCACACGAATAACTCTAAATGAAGTTGTTAAGCACACAAACAAGGGCAAACGAGGTTCCTTAGCACAAGAACAAATGCAAACGAGATTCATAAACACAAGATCATGGGCAAAAGAGGTTGTTCAGCACAGAAACAACGCTAATTGAGGTTGTTAAGCACACAAAGAAGGGCATACGAGGTTCCTAAGCACATGAACAAATGCAAATGAAGTACATAAGCTCAAGATCAAGGGCAAAAGAGGTTGTTAAGCACACAAACAACGCATATTGAGGTAGTTAAGCACACGAACAATGGCAAACGAGGTTCGTAAGCACAAGACCAAATCCAAATGAGGTTCATAAGCACAAGATCAAAGGAAAAAGAGGTTGTTAAGCACACGAAAAACGCCAATTCAAGTTGTGAAGCACACAAACAAGGGCAAATGAGGTTCCTAAGCACAAGAACAAATGCAAACGAGGTTAATAAGCACAATATCAAGGGCAAAAGAGGTTGTCAAGCACACGAACAACGCTAATTGAAGTTGTTAAGCACACAAACAAGGGCAAACGAGGTTCCTAAGCACAAGAATAAATGCAAAGGAGGTTCATAAGCACAAGATCAAGGGCAAAAGAGGTTGTTAAGCGCACAAACAACGCTAATTGAGGTTGTTAAGCACACATACATGGGCAAATGAGGTTCCTATGCACAAGAACAAATCCAAACGAGGTTCATAAGCTCAAGATCAAGGGCAAAAGAGGTTGTTAAGCAGACAAACAACGCATATTGAGGTGGTTAAGCACACGAACATGGGCAATAGAGGTTCGTAAGCACAAGACCAAATCCAAACGAGGTTCATAAGCACAAGATCAAAGGAAAAAGAGGTTGTTAAGCACACGAAGAACGCCAATTCAAGTTGTGAAGCACACAAACAAGGACAAATGAGGTTCCTTAGCACAAGAACAAATGCAAACGAGGTTCATAAGCACAATATCAAGGGCAAAAGAGGTTGTTAAGCACACGAACAACGCTAATTGAAGTTGTTAAGCACACAAACAAGGGCAAACGAGGTTCCTAAGCACAAGAACAACTGCAAACGAGGTTCACAAGCACAAGATCAAGGACAAAAGAGGTTGTTAAGCACACGAATAACGCTAATTGAAGTTGTTAAGCACACAAACAAGGGCAAACGAGGTTCCTTAGCACAAGAACAAATGCAAACGAGGTTCATAAACACAAGATCTAGGGCAAAAGAGGTTGTTAAGCACACGAATAACGCTAAATGAAGTTGTTAAGCACACAAACACGGGCAAACTAGTTCCTTAGCACAAGAACAAATGCAAATGAGGTTCATAAACACAAGATCAAGGGCAAAAGAGGTTGTTCAGCACAGAAACAACGCTAATTGAGGTTGTTAAGCACACAAACAAGGGCATACGAGGTTCCTTAGCACAAGAACAAACGCAAACGAGGTTCATAAACACAAGATCTAGGGCAAAAGAGGTTGTTAAGCACACGAATAACGCTAAATGAAGTTGTTAAGCACACAAACAAGGGCAAACGAGGTTCCTTAGCACAAGAACAAATGCAAACGAGGTTCATAAACACAAGATCAAGGGCAAAAGAGGTTGTTCAGCACACAAACAACGCTAATTGAGGTTGTTAAGCACACAAACAAGGGCATACGAGGTTCCTAAGCACATGAACAAATGCAAATGAAGTTCATAAGCTCAAGATCAAGGGCAAAAGTGGTTGTTAAGCACACATACAACGCATATTGAGGTGGTTAAGCACACGAACAAGGGCAATAGAGGTTCGTAAGTACAAGACCAAATGCAAACGAGGTTGATAAGCACAAGATCAAAGGATAAAAGAGGTTGTTAAGCATACGAACAAAGCTAATTGAGGTTGTTAAGCAAACAAAAAACGGCAAATGAGGTTCCTAAGCCCAAGAACAATTGCAAACGAGGTTTATAACCACAAGACCATGGGCAAAAGAGCTTGTTATACACACGAATAACGTTAATTGAAGTTGTTAAGCACACAAACAAGGATAAACGAGGTTCCTAAACACAAGAACAACTGCAAACGAGGTTCATAAGCACAAGATCAAGGACAAAAGAGGTTGTTAAGCACACGAATAACGCTAATTGAAGTTGTTAAGCTCACAAACAAGGGCAAACGAGGTTCATAAACACAAGATCTAGGGCAAAAGAGGTTGTTAAGCACATGAATAACGCTAATTGAAGTTGTTAAGCACACAAACAAGGGCAAACGAGGTTCCTTAGCACAAGAACAAATGCAAACGAGGTTCATAAACACAAGATCAAGGGCAAAAGAGGTTGTTAAGCACACGAACAATGCTAATTGAGGTTGTTAACCACACACACAAGGGCAAATGAGGTTTCTAAGCACATGAACAAATGCAAATGAAGTTGATAACCACAAGATCAAGGGCAAACGAGGTTGTTAAGCAGACAAACAACGCATATTGAGTTAGTTAAGCACACAAACAAGTGCAAATGAGGTTCGGAAGCACAAGAACAAATGCAAATGAGGTTCATAACCGCAAGATCAAAGGGGAAAAAGGTTGTTAAGCATACGAACAAAGCTAATTGAGGTTGTTAAGCAAACAAACAAGGGCAAACGAGGTTCCAAAGCACTAGAACAATGCAAACGAGGTTCATAACCACAAGATCAAGGGCAAAAGAGGTTGTTAAGCACACGAACAGCGCTAATTGAGGTTGTTAAGCACACATAAAAGGGCAAACGAGGTTCCTAAGCACAAGAACAAACGCAAACAAGGTTCATAAGCACAACATCAAGAGTAAAAGAGGTTGTTAAGGACACGAACAACGTTAATTGAGGTTGTTAACGACACAAACAAGGGTAAATGATATTCCTAAGCACATGAACAAATGCAAATGAAGTTGATAAGCACAAGATCAAGGGCAAAAGAGGTTGTTAAGCACACAAACAACACATATTGAGGTAGTTAAGCACACAAACAAGGGCAAACGAGGTTCCCAAGTACAAGAACAAATGCAAACGAGGTTCATAAGCACAAGATCAAGGGCAAAAGAGGTTGTTAAGCACACAAACATTGCTAATTGAGGTTGTTCAGCACACCAACAAGGGCAAATGAGGTTCCTAAGCACAAGAACAAATGCAAACGAGGTTCATAAGCGTAAGATAAAGGGCAAAAGATGTTGTTAAGGACACGAACAACGTTAATTGAGGTTGTTAACCACACAAACAAGGGCAAATGAGGTTCCTAAGCACATGAAGAAATGCAAATGAAGTTCATAAGCACAAGATCAAGGCCAAAAGAGGTTGTTAAGCACACAAAGAACGCATATTATGGTACTTAAGCACATAAACGGGCAAACGAGGTTCCTAAGCACAAGAACAAATGCAAACGAGGTTCATAAGCACATGATCAAAGGAAAAAGAGATTGTTAAGCATACGAACAAAGCTAATTGAGGTTGTCAAGCAAAGAAACCACGGCAAATGAGGTTCCTAAGCACAAGAACAAATGCAAACGAGTTTCATAACCACAAGATGAAGGGCAAAAGAGGTTGTTATACACATGAATAATGCTAATTGAGGTTGTTGAGCACACAAAAAAGGGTAAACGAGGTTCCTAAGCACAAGAACAAATGCAAACGAGGTTCATAAGCACAAGATCAAGGGCAAAAGAGGTAGGTTGTTAGGCACACGAACAACGCTAATTGAGGTTGTTAAGTACACAAACAAGGATAAACGAGGTTCCTAAGCACAAGAACAATTGCAAACGAGGTTCATAAGCACAAGATCAAGGGCAAATGAGGTTGTTAAGCACACGAACAACGCTAACTGAAGTTGTTAAGCACAAACAAGGACAAACGAGGTTCCTAAACACTAGAACCAATGCAAACAAGGTTCATAAGCACAACATCAAGGGCAAAAGAGATTGTTAAGTACACAAACAACGCTAATTGAGGTTGTTAAGCACACAAACAAGGCCAAATGAGGTTCCTAAGAACAAGAACAAATGCAAACGAGGTTCATAAGCACAAGATCAAAGGCAAAAGAGGTTGTTAAGCAAACGAACAACGCTAATTGAGGTTGTTAAGCACACAAAAAAGGGCAAACGAGGTTCCTAAGCACAAGAACAAATACAAACGAGGTTCATAAGCACAAGATCAAGGGCAAAAGAGGTTGTTAAGCACACGAACAATGCTAATTGAAGTTGTTAAGCACACCAACTAGGGCAAACGAGATTCCTAAGCACAAGAACAAAATGCAAACGAGGTTCATAAGCGCAACATCAAATGAAAAAGAGGTTGTTAAGCACACGAACAACGTATATTGAGGTAGTTAAGCACACAAACAAGGACAAACGTGGTTCCTAAGCACAAGAACAAAAGCAAACGAGGTTCATAAGCACAAGATCAAGGGCAAAAGAGATTGTTAAGCACACGAACAACGCTAATTGAGGTTGTTAAGCACACAAAAAGGGCAAACGAGGTTCCTAAGCTCAAAAACAAATGCAAACGTGGTTCATAAGCAAAAGATCAATGGAAAAAGATATTGTTAAGCACACGAACAACGCTAATTGAGGTTGTTAAGCACACAAACAAGGGGAAATGAGGTTCCTAAGCACAAGAACAAATGCAAACGAGGTTCATAACCCCAAGATCAAGGGCAAAAGAGGTTGTTAAGCACACGAACAACGCTAATTGAGGTTGTTAAGCACACAAACAAGGGCAAATGAGGTTCCTAAGCACAAGAACAAATGCAAACGAGGTTCATAAGCACAAGATCATGGACAAAAGAGGTTGTTAAGCACACGTACAATGCTAATTGATTTTCTTAAGCACAGTAACAAGGGCAAATGAGGTTCCGAAGCACAACAACAAATGCAAACGAGGTTCATAAGCGCAAGATCATGGGTATAATAGGTTGTTAAGGACACGAACAACGTTAATTGAGTTTGTTAACCACACAAACGAGGGCAAATGAGGTTCCTAAGCACAAGAACAAATGCAAACGAGGTTCATAACCACAAGATCAAGGGCAAAAGAGGTTGTTAAGCACACGAACAATGCTAATTGAGGTTGTTAAGTACACAAACAAGGATAAACGAGGTTCCTAAGCACAAGAACAGCTTCAAACGACGTTCATAAGCACAAGATCAAGGGCAAAAGAGGTTGTTAAGCACATGAACAACGCTAAATGAAGTTTTTAAGCACACAAACAAGGGCAAACGAGGTTCCTAAGCACAAGAATAAATGCATACGAGGTTCATAAGCATAAGATCAAGGGCAAAAGAGGTTGTTAAGCACACGAACAACGCTAATTGAGCTTGTTAAGTAAACAAACAAGGATAAACGAGGTTCCTAAGCACAAGAACAACTGCAAACGAGGTTCATAAGTACAAGAACAAGGGCCAAAGAGGTTGTTAAGCACACGAACAACGCTAATTGAAGTTGTTAAGCGCACAAACAAGGGCAAACGAGGTTCCTAAGCACAAGAACAAATGCAAACGAGGTTCATAAGCACAAGATCAAGAGCAAAAGAGGTTGTTAAGCACACGAACAGCTCTAATTTAGGTTATTAAGTAAATAAACATGGATAAACAAGGTTCCTAAGCACAAGAACAACTGCAAATGAGGTTCATAAGCACAAGATCAAGGGCAAAAGAGGTTGTTGAGCACACGAACAACGCTAATTGAAGTTGTTAAGCACACAAACAAGGGCAAATGAGGTTCCTAAGCACAAGAACAAATGCAAACGAGGTTCATAACCACAAGATCAAGGGCAAAAGAGGTTGTTAAGCACACAAACAACTCTAATTGAAGTGGTTAAGCACACAAACAAGGGCAAATGAGGTTCCTAAGCACAAGAACAAATGCAAACGAGGTTCAAAAGCCCAAGATAAAGAGCAAAAGAGGTTGTTATGCACACGAACAACGCAAATTGAGGTTCTTAAGCACACAAAAAAGGGCAAACGAGGTTCAGCACAAGAACAAATGCAAACGAGGTTCATAAGCACAACATCAAGGGCAAAATAGGTTGTTATGCACACGAACAATGCTAATTGAGGTTGTTAAACACACCAACAAGGGCAAATGAGGTTCCTAAGCACAAGAATGAATGCAAACGAGGTTCATCAGCGCAAGATCATGGGGAAAAGAGGTTGTTAAGGACACGAACAACGTTAATTGAGGTTGTTAACCACACCAACAAGGGCAAACGAGATTCCTAAGCACAAGAACAAAATGCAAACGAGGTTCATAAGCGCAACATCAAATGAAAAAGAGGTTGTTAAGCACACGAACAACGTATATTGAGGTAGTTAAGCACACAAATAAGGGCAAACGTGGTTCCTAAGCACAAGAACAAAAGCAAACGAGGTTCATAAGCACAAGATCAAGGGCAAAAGAGGTTGTTAAGCACACAAACATTGCTAATTGAGGTTGTTCAGCACACCAACAAGGGCAAATGAGGTTCCGAAGCACAAGAACAAATGCAAACGAGGTTCATAAGCCCAAGATCAAGGGCAAAAGAGGTTGCGAAGGACACGAACAACGTTAATTGAGGTTGTTAACCACACAAACAGGCCAAATGAGGTTCCTAAGCACATGAACAAATGCAAATGAAGTTCATAAGCACAAGATCAAAGGCAAAAGAGTTTGTTAAGCACACAAACAACACATATCGAGGTAGTTAAGCACACAAACAAGGGCAAGCGAGGTTCGTATGCACAAGAACAAATGCAAACGAGGTTCACAAGCACAAGATCAAAGGAAAAAGAGGTTGTTAAGCATACGAACAAAACTAATTGAGGTTGTTAAGCACATGAACAACACTAATTGAGGTTGTTAAGCACACAAAAAATGGCAAACGAGGTTCCTTAGCACAAGAACAAATGCAAACGAGGTTCATAAGCACAAGATCATGGACAAAAGAGGTTGTCAAGCACACAAACAACGCATATTGAGGGAGTTAAGCACACAAACAAGGGCAAACGAGGTTCCAAAGCACAAGAACAAATGCAGACGAGGTCCATAAGCACAAGATCAAAAGAAAAAGAGGTTGTTAACCATACGAACAAAGCTAATTGAGGTTGCTAAGCAAACAAACAACGGCAAATTTGGTTCCTACGCACAAAAACAAATGCAAACGATGTTCATAAGCATAAGATCAAGGGCAAAAGATGTTGTTAAGCACGCGAACAACGCTAATTGAAGTTATTAAGCACACAAACAACGTATATTGAGGTAGTTAAGCACACAAACAAGGGCAAACGAGGTTCCTAAGCACAAGAACAAACGCAAACGAGGTTCATAAGCACAAGATCAAGGGCAAAAGAGCTTGTTAAGCACACAAACAACGCGAATTGAGGTTTTTAACACACCAACAAGGGCAAATGAGGTTCCTAAGCACAAGAACAAATGCAAATGAGGTTCATAAGCGCAAGATCAAGGGCAAAAGAGGTTGTTAAGGACACGAACAACGTTAATTGAGGTTGTTAACCACACAAACATGGCCAAATGAGGTTCCTAAGCACATGAACAAATGCAAATGAAGTTCATAAGAACAAGATCAAGGGCAAAAGAGGTTGTAAAGCACACAAACAACGCATATTGAGGTAGCTAAGCACACAAACAAGGGCAAACGAGGTTGGTATGCACTAGAACAAATGCAAACGAGGTTCATAAGCACAAGATCAAAGGAAAAAGAGGTTGTTAAGCATATGAACAAAGCTAATTGAGGTTGTTAAGCAAACAAACAACAACAAATGAGGTTCCTAACCACAAGAACAAATGCAAACGAGGTTCATAACCACAACATCAAGGGCAAAAGAGGTTGTTGTTAAGCACACGAACAACGCTAATTGACGTTGTTAAGCACACAAAAAAGGGCAAACGAGGTTCCTTGGCACAAGAACAAATGCAAACGAGGTTCAGAATCACAACATCAAGAGTAGAAGAGGTTGTTAAGGACACGAACAACGTTAATTGAGGTTGTTAACGACACAAACAAGGGAAAATGAGATTCATAAGCACATGAACAAATGCAAATGAAGTTCATAAGAACAAGATCAAGGGCAAAAGAGGTTCTGAAGCATACGAACAACGCTAATTGAGGATGTTAAGTACACAAACAAGGATAAACGAGGTTCATAAGCACAAGAAGAAATGTAAACGAGGTTCATAAGTAGAAGATCAACGGCAAAAGAGGTTGTTAAGCACACAAACAATGCTAATTGAGGTTGTTAAGCACACAAACAAGGGCAAACGAGGTTCCTAAGCACAAGAACAAACGCAAACGAGGTTCATAAGCACAAGATCAAGAGAAAAAGAGGTTGTTAAGCACACGAACAACGCTAATTGAGGTTGTTAAGCACACAAAAAAGGACAAACGAGGCTCCTAAGCACAAGAACAAATGCAAACGAGATTCATAAACACAAGATCAACGGCAAAAAGGTTGTTAAGCACACAAACAACGCCAATTGAGGTTGTTAAGCACACCAAGAAGAGCAAACGAGATTCCTAAGCACAAGAACAAATGCAAACGAGGTTCATAAGGGCAAGATCAAGGGCAAAAGAGGTTGTTAAGGACACGAACAACGGTAATTGAGGTTGTTAAGCAAACAAACAAGGGCAAATGAGGTTCCAAAGCACTAGAACAAATGCAAACGAGGTTCATAAGCATAAAGATCAAGGGCAAAAGAGGTTGTTAAGCACACGAACAGCGCTAATTGAGGTTGTTAAGCACACATAAAAGGGCAAACGAGGTTCCTAAGCACAAGAACAAACGCAAACAAGGTTCATAAGCACAACATCAAGAGTAAAAGAGGTTGTTAAGGACACGAACAACGTTAATTGAGGTTGTTAACGACACAAACAAGGGTAAATGATATTCCTAAGCACATGAACAAATGCAAATGAAGTTGATAAGCACAAGATCAAGGGCAAAAGAGGTTGTTAAGCACACAAACAACACATATTGAGGTAGTTAAGCACACAAACAAGGGCAAACGAGGTTCCCAAGTACAAGAACAAATGCAAACGAGGTTCATAAGCACAATATCAAAGGAAAAAGAGGTTGTTAAGCATACGAACAAAGCTAATTGGGGTTGTTAAGCAAACAAACAACGGCAAATGAGGTTCCTAAGCACAAGAACAAATGCAAACGAGGTTCATAACCACAAGATCAAGGGCAAAACAGGTTGTCATACACGCGAACAACGCTAACTGAGGTTGTTGAGCACACAAAAAAGGGCAAACGAGGTTCCTCAGCACAAAAACAAATGCAAACGACGTTCATAAGCGCAAGATCAAAGGAAAAAGAGGTTGTTAAGCACACGAACAACGCTAATTGAGGTTGTTAAGTACACAAACAAGGATAAACGAGGTTCCTAAACACAAGAACAACTGCAAACGAGGTTCTTAAGCACAAGATCAAGGGCAAAAGAGGATGTTAAGCACACGAACAACGCTAAGTGAAGTTGTTAAGCACACAAACAAGGGCAAACGAGGTTCCTAAGCACAAAAACAAATGCATAGGAGGTTCATAAGCACAAGATCAAGGGCAAAAGAGGTTGTTAAGCACACAAACAATGCTAATTGATGTTGTTAAGCACACATACAAGGACAAACGAGGTTCCTAAGCACAAGAACAAATACAAACGAGGTTCATACACACAAGATCATGGGCAAAAGAGGTTGTTAAGCACACAAACAACGCTAATTGAGGTTGTTAAGCACACAAACAAGGGCACACGAGGTTCCTTAGCACAAGAACAAAAGCAAACGAGGTTCATAAACACAAGATCAAAGGCAAAAGAGGTTGTTAAGCACACAAACAACGCTAATTGAGGTTGTTAAGCACACAAACAAGGGCATACGAGGTTCCTAAGCACATGAACAAATGCAAATGAAGTTCATAAGCAGAAGATCAAGGGCAAAAGAGGTTGTTAAGCAGACAAACAATGCATATTGAGGTTGTTAAGCACACAAACAGGGGCAAACGAGGTTCCTAAGCACAAAAATAAGGGCAAATGAGGTTCATAACCACAAGATCAAAGGAAAAGGAGGTTGTTAAGCATACGAACAAAGCTAATTGAGGTTGTTAAGCAAACAAACAACGGCAAATGAGGTCCCTAAGCACAAGAACAAATGTAAACAAGGTTCATAACCACAAGATCAAGGGCAAAAAGGTTGTTATACACACGAACAACGCTAATTGAGGTTGTTGAGCACACAAAAAAGGGCAAACGAGGTTCCAAAGCGCAAAAACAAATGCAAACGATATTCATAAGCACAACATCAAAGGCAAAAGAGGTTGTTAAGCACACGAACAACTCTAATTGAGGCTGTTAAGTACACAAACAAGGATAAACGAGGCTCCTAACCACAAGAACAACTGCAAACGAGGTTCATAGGCACAAGATCAAGGGCAAAAGAGGTTGTTAAGCACACGAACAACGCTAATTGAAGTTGTTAAGCACACAAACAAGGGCAAACGAGGTTCCTAAGCACAAAAAGAAATGCAAAGGAGGTTCATAAGCACAAGATCATGGGCAGAAGAGGTTGTTAAGCACACAAACAACGCTAATTGAGGTTGTTAAGCACACCAACAAGGGCAAACGAGGTTCCTAAGCACAAGAACAAATGCAAACGATGTTCATAAGAGCAAGATCAAGGGCAAAAGAGGTTGCGAAGGACACGAACAACGTTAATTGAGGTTGTTAACCACACAAACAAGGCCAAATGAGGTTCCTAAGCACAAGAACAAATGCAAACGAGGTTCATAACCACAACATCAAGGGCAAAAGAGGTTGTTGTTAAGCACACGAACAACGCTAATTGACGTTGTTAAGCACACAAAAAAGGGCAAACGAGGTTCCTTGGCACAAGAACAAATGCAAACGAGGTTCAGAATCACAACATCAAGAGTAGAAGAGGTTGTTAAGGACACGAACAACGTTAATTGAGGTTGTTAACGACACAAACAAGGGAAAATGAGATTCCTAAGCACATGAACAAATGCAAATGAAGTTCATAAGAACAAGATCAAGGGCAAAAGAGGTTCTGAAGCATACGAACAACGCTAATTGAGGATGTTAAGTACACAAACAAGGATAAACGAGGTTCATAAGCACAAGAAGAAATGTAAACGAGGTTCATAAGTAGAAGATCAACGGCAAAAGAGGTTGTTAAGCACACAAACAATGCTAATTGAGGTTGTTAAGCACACAAACAAGGGCAAACGAGGTTCCTAAGCACAAGAACAAACGCAAACGAGGTTCATAAGCACAAGATCAAGAGAAAAAGAGGTTGTTAAGCACACGAACAACGCTAATTGAGGTTGTTAAGCACACAAAAAAGGACAAACGAGGCTCCTAAGCACAAGAACAAATGCAAACGAGATTCATAAACACAAGATCAACGGCAAAAATGTTGTTAAGCACACAAACAACGCCAATTGAGGTTGTTAAGCACACCAAGAAGAGCAAACGAGATTCCTAAGCACAAGAACAAATGCAAACGAGGTTCATAAGGGCAAGATCAAGGGCAAAAGAGGTTGTTAAGGACACGAACAACGGTAATTGAGGTTGTTAAGCAAACAAACAAGGGCAAATGAGGTTCCAAAGCACTAGAACAAATGCAAACGAGGTTCATAAGCATAAAGATCAAGGGCAAAAGAGGTTGTTAAGCACACGAACAGCGCTAATTGAGGTTGTTAAGCACACATAAAAGGGCAAACGAGGTTCCTAAGCACAAGAACAAACGCAAACAAGGTTCATAAGCACAACATCAAGAGTAAAAGAGGTTGTTAAGGACACGAACAACGTTAATTGAGGTTGTTAACGACACAAACAAGGGTAAATGATATTCCTAAGCACATGAACAAATGCAAATGAAGTTGATAAGCACAAGATCAAGGGCAAAAGAGGTTGTTAAGCACACAAACAACACATATTGAGGTAGTTAAGCACACAAACAAGGGCAAACGAGGTTCCCAAGTACAAGAACAAATGCAAACGAGGTTCATAAGCACAATATCAAAGGAAAAAGAGGTTGTTAAGCATACGAACAAAGCTAATTGGGGTTGTTAAGCAAACAAACAACGGCAAATGAGGTTCCTAAGCACAAGAACAAATGCAAACGAGGTTCATAACCACAAGATCAAGGGCAAAACAGGTTGTCATACACGCGAACAACGCTAACTGAGGTTGTTGAGCACACAAAAAAGGGCAAACGAGGTTCCTCAGCACAAAAACAAATGCAAACGACGTTCATAAGCGCAAGATCAAAGGAAAAAGAGGTTGTTAAGCACACGAACAACGCTAATTGAGGTTGTTAAGTACACAAACAAGGATAAACGAGGTTCCTAAACACAAGAACAACTGCAAACGAGGTTCTTAAGCACAAGATCAAGGGCAAAAGAGGATGTTAAGCACACACGAACAACGCTAATTGAAGTTGTTAAGCACACAAACAAGGGCAAACGAGGTTCCTAAGCACAAAAACAAATGCATAGGAGGTTCATAAGCACAAGATCAAGGGCAAAAGAGGTTGTTAAGCACACAAACAATGCTAATTGATGTTGTTAAGCACACATACAAGGACAAACGAGGTTCCTAAGCACAAGAACAAATACAAACGAGGTTCATACACACAAGATCATGGGCAAAAGAGGTTGTTAAGCACACAAACAACGCTAATTGAGGTTGTTAAGCACACAAACAAGGGCACACGAGGTTCCTTAGCACAAGAACAAAAGCAAACGAGGTTCATAAACACAAGATCAAAGGCAAAAGAGGTTGTTAAGCACACAAACAACGCTAATTGAGGTTGTTAAGCACACAAACAAGGGCATACGAGGTTCCTAAGCACATGAACAAATGCAAATGAAGTTCATAAGCAGAAGATCAAGGGCAAAAGAGGTTGTTAAGCAGACAAACAATGCATATTGAGGTTGTTAAGCACACAAACAGGGGCAAACGAGGTTCCTAAGCACAAAAATAAGGGCAAATGAGGTTCATAACCACAAGATCAAAGGAAAAGGAGGTTGTTAAGCATACGAACAAAGCTAATTGAGGTTGTTAAGCAAACAAACAACGGCAAATGAGGTCCCTAAGCACAAGAACAAATGTAAACAAGGTTCATAACCACAAGATCAAGGGCAAAAAGGTTGTTATACACACGAACAACGCTAATTGAGGTTGTTGAGCACACAAAAAAGGGCAAACGAGGTTCCAAAGCGCAAAAACAAATG
Source organism: Carex arenaria (assembly GCA_964058825.1). NCBI lineage: Eukaryota > Viridiplantae > Streptophyta > Magnoliopsida > Poales > Cyperaceae > Carex > Carex arenaria. The sequence continues at coordinate 529,952 of CAXKVW010000189.1, forward strand.
CAAACGATATTCATAAGCACAACATCAAAGGCAAAAGAGGTTGTTAAGCACACGAACAACTCTAATTGAGGCTGTTAAGTACACAAACAAGGATAAACGAGGCTCCTAACCACAAGAACAACTGCAAACGAGGTTCATAGGCACAAGATCAAGGGCAAAAGAGGTTGTTAAGCACACGAACAACGCTAATTGAAGTTGTTAAGCACACAAACAAGGGCAAACGAGGTTCCTAAGCACAAAAAGAAATGCAAAGGAGGTTCATAAGCACAAGATCATGGGCAGAAGAGGTTGTTAAGCACACAAACAACGCTAATTGAGGTTGTTAAGCACACCAACAAGGGCAAACGAGGTTCCTAAGCACAAGAACAAATGCAAACGATGTTCATAAGAGCAAGATCAAGGGCAAAAGAGGTTGCGAAGGACACGAACAACGTTAATTGAGGTTGTTAACCACACAAACAAGGCCAAATGAGGTTCCTAAGCACAAGAACAAATGCAAACGAGGTTCATAACCACAACATCAAGGGCAAAAGAGGTTGTTGTTAAGCACACGAACAACGCTAATTGACGTTGTTAAGCACACAAAAAAGGGCAAACGAGGTTCCTTGGCACAAGAACAAATGCAAACGAGGTTCAGAATCACAACATCAAGAGTAGAAGAGGTTGTTAAGGACACGAACAACGTTAATTGAGGTTGTTAACGACACAAACAAGGGAAAATGAGATTCCTAAGCACATGAACAAATGCAAATGAAGTTCATAAGAACAAGATCAAGGGCAAAAGAGGTTCTGAAGCATACGAACAACGCTAATTGAGGATGTTAAGTACACAAACAAGGATAAACGAGGTTCATAAGCACAAGAAGAAATGTAAACGAGGTTCATAAGTAGAAGATCAACGGCAAAAGAGGTTGTTAAGCACACAAACAATGCTAATTGAGGTTGTTAAGCACACAAACAAGGGCAAACGAGGTTCCTAAGCACAAGAACAAACGCAAACGAGGTTCATAAGCACAAGATCAAGAGAAAAAGAGGTTGTTAAGCACACGAACAACGCTAATTGAGGTTGTTAAGCACACAAAAAAGGACAAACGAGGCTCCTAAGCACAAGAACAAATGCAAACGAGATTCATAAACACAAGATCAACGGCAAAAAGGTTGTTAAGCACACAAACAACGCCAATTGAGGTTGTTAAGCACACCAAGAAGAGCAAACGAGATTCCTAAGCACAAGAACAAATGCAAACGAGGTTCATAAGGGCAAGATCAAGGGCAAAAGAGGTTGTTAAGGACACGAACAACGGTAATTGAGGTTGTTAAGCAAACAAACAAGGGCAAATGAGGTTCCAAAGCACTAGAACAAATGCAAACGAGGTTCATAAGCATAAAGATCAAGGGCAAAAGAGGTTGTTAAGCACACGAACAGCGCTAATTGAGGTTGTTAAGCACACATAAAAGGGCAAACGAGGTTCCTAAGCACAAGAACAAACGCAAACAAGGTTCATAAGCACAACATCAAGAGTAAAAGAGGTTGTTAAGGACACGAACAACGTTAATTGAGGTTGTTAACGACACAAACAAGGGTAAATGATATTCCTAAGCACATGAACAAATGCAAATGAAGTTGATAAGCACAAGATCAAGGGCAAAAGAGGTTGTTAAGCACACAAACAACACATATTGAGGTAGTTAAGCACACAAACAAGGGCAAACGAGGTTCCCAAGTACAAGAACAAATGCAAACGAGGTTCATAAGCACAATATCAAAGGAAAAAGAGGTTGTTAAGCATACGAACAAAGCTAATTGGGGTTGTTAAGCAAACAAACAACGGCAAATGAGGTTCCTAAGCACAAGAACAAATGCAAACGAGGTTCATAACCACAAGATCAAGGGCAAAACAGGTTGTCATACACGCGAACAACGCTAACTGAGGTTGTTGAGCACACAAAAAAGGGCAAACGAGGTTCCTCAGCACAAAAACAAATGCAAACGACGTTCATAAGCGCAAGATCAAAGGAAAAAGAGGTTGTTAAGCACACGAACAACGCTAATTGAGGTTGTTAAGTACACAAACAAGGATAAACGAGGTTCCTAAACACAAGAACAACTGCAAACGAGGTTCTTAAGCACAAGATCAAGGGCAAAAGAGGATGTTAAGCACACACGAACAACGCTAATTGAAGTTGTTAAGCACACAAACAAGGGCAAACGAGGTTCCTAAGCACAAAAACAAATGCATAGGAGGTTCATAAGCACAAGATCAAGGGCAAAAGAGGTTGTTAAGCACACAAACAATGCTAATTGATGTTGTTAAGCACACATACAAGGACAAACGAGGTTCCTAAGCACAAGAACAAATACAAACGAGGTTCATACACACAAGATCATGGGCAAAAGAGGTTGTTAAGCACACAAACAACGCTAATTGAGGTTGTTAAGCACACAAACAAGGGCACACGAGGTTCCTTAGCACAAGAACAAAAGCAAACGAGGTTCATAAACACAAGATCAAAGGCAAAAGAGGTTGTTAAGCACACAAACAACGCTAATTGAGGTTGTTAAGCACACAAACAAGGGCATACGAGGTTCCTAAGCACATGAACAAATGCAAATGAAGTTCATAAGCAGAAGATCAAGGGCAAAAGAGGTTGTTAAGCAGACAAACAATGCATATTGAGGTTGTTAAGCACACAAACAGGGGCAAACGAGGTTCCTAAGCACAAAAATAAGGGCAAATGAGGTTCATAACCACAAGATCAAAGGAAAAGGAGGTTGTTAAGCATACGAACAAAGCTAATTGAGGTTGTTAAGCAAACAAACAACGGCAAATGAGGTCCCTAAGCACAAGAACAAATGTAAACAAGGTTCATAACCACAAGATCAAGGGCAAAAAGGTTGTTATACACACGAACAACGCTAATTGAGGTTGTTGAGCACACAAAAAAGGGCAAACGAGGTTCCAAAGCGCAAAAACAAATGCAAACGATATTCATAAGCACAACATCAAAGGCAAAAGAGGTTGTTAAGCACACGAACAACTCTAATTGAGGCTGTTAAGTACACAAACAAGGATAAACGAGGCTCCTAACCACAAGAACAACTGCAAACGAGGTTCATAGGCACAAGATCAAGGGCAAAAGAGGTTGTTAAGCACACGAACAACGCTAATTGAAGTTGTTAAGCACACAAACAAGGGCAAACGAGGTTCCTAAGCACAAAAAGAAATGCAAAGGAGGTTCATAAGCACAAGATCATGGGCAGAAGAGGTTGTTAAGCACACAAACAACGCTAATTGAGGTTGTTAAGCACACCAACAAGGGCAAACGAGGTTCCTAAGCACAAGAACAAATGCAAACGATGTTCATAAGAGCAAGATCAAGGGCAAAAGAGGTTGCGAAGGACACGAACAACGTTAATTGAGGTTGTTAACCACACAAACAAGGCCAAATGAGGTTCCTAAGCACAAGAACAAATGCAAACGAGGTTCATAACCACAACATCAAGGGCAAAAGAGGTTGTTGTTAAGCACACGAACAACGCTAATTGACGTTGTTAAGCACACAAAAAAGGGCAAACGAGGTTCCTTGGCACAAGAACAAATGCAAACGAGGTTCAGAATCACAACATCAAGAGTAGAAGAGGTTGTTAAGGACACGAACAACGTTAATTGAGGTTGTTAACGACACAAACAAGGGAAAATGAGATTCCTAAGCACATGAACAAATGCAAATGAAGTTCATAAGAACAAGATCAAGGGCAAAAGAGGTTCTGAAGCATACGAACAACGCTAATTGAGGATGTTAAGTACACAAACAAGGATAAACGAGGTTCATAAGCACAAGAAGAAATGTAAACGAGGTTCATAAGTAGAAGATCAACGGCAAAAGAGGTTGTTAAGCACACAAACAATGCTAATTGAGGTTGTTAAGCACACAAACAAGGGCAAACGAGGTTCCTAAGCACAAGAACAAACGCAAACGAGGTTCATAAGCACAAGATCAAGGGCAAAAGAGGTAGTTAAGCGCACAAACAACGCTAATTGAGGTTGTTAAGCACACATACATGGGCAAATGCAGTTCCTAAGCACAAGAACAAATCCAAACGAGGTTCATAAGCACAAGATAAAAGGCAAAAGAGGTTTCTAAGCACAAGAACAACGCTAATTGAAGTTGTCAACCACACAAACAAGGGCAAATGAGGTTGCTAAGAACATGAACAAATCCAAATGAAGTTCATAAGCACAAGATCAAGGGCAAAAGAGGTTGTTAAGCAGACAAACGACGCATATTGCGGTTGTTAAGCACACAAACAAGGGCAAAGGAGGTTCCTAAGCACAAAAACGAATGCAAATGAGGTTCATAAGCACAAAATCAAGGGTAAAAGTGGTTGTTAAGCAAACGAAGAACGCCAATTCAGGTGGTGAAGCACACAAACAAGGGCAAATGTGGTTGCTAAGCACAAGAACAAAAGCAAACGAGGTTCACAAGCACAAGATCAAGGGCAAAAGAGGTTGTTAAGCACACGAACAATGCTAATTGAGGTTGTTAAGGACACAAACAAGGATAAACGAGGTTCCTAAGCACAAGAACAACTGCAACCGAGGTTCATAAGCACAAGATTAAGGACAAAAGAGGTTGTTAAGCACACGAATAACGCTAATTGAAGTTGTTAAGCACACAAACAAGGATAAACGAGGTTCCTAAGCACAAGAACAACTGCAAACAAGGTTCATAAGCACAAGATCAAGGACAAAAGAGGTTGTTAAGCACACGAATAACGCTAATTGAAGTTGTTAAGCACACAAACAAGGGCAAACGAGGTTCCTAAGCACAAGAACAAATGCAAACATGGTTCATAAGCGTAAGATCAAGGGCAAAAGAGGTTGCGAAGGACACGAACAACGTTAATTGAGGTTGTTAACCACACAAACAAGGCCAAATGAGGTTCCTAAGCACATGAACAAATGCAAATGAGGTTCATAAGCAAAAAGATCAAGGGCAAAAGAGGTTGTTGAGCACACAAACAACGCATATTGAGGTCGTTAAGCTCACGAACAAGGGCAAACGAGGTTCGTAAGCACAAGACCAAATCAAAACAAGTTTCATAAGCACAAGATCAATGGAAAAAGAAGTTGTTAAGCAAACAAAGAACACCAATTCAAGTTGTGAAGCACACAAACAAGGGCAATTGAGGTTCCTAAGCACAAGAACAAATGCAAACGAGGTTCATAAGCACAATATCAAGGGCAAAAGAGGTTGTTAAGCACACGAACAACGTTAATTGAAGTTGTTAAGCACACAAACAAGGGCAAACGAGGTTCCTAAGCACAAGAACAAATGCAAACGAGGTTCATAAGCACAAGAACAAGGGCAAAAGAGGTTGTTAAGCGCACAAACAACGCTAATTGAGGTTGTTAAGCACACAAACAAGGGAAAATGAGGTTTCTAAGCACAAGAACAAATCCAAACGAGGTTCATAAGCACAAGATAAAGGACAAAAGAGGTTTCTGAGCACAAGAACAACGCTAATTGAAGTTGTTAAGCACACAAACAAGGCCAGATGAGGTTTCTAAGCACATGAACAAATGCAAATGATGTTCATAAGCACAAGAACAAGGGAAAAAGAGGTTGTTAAAAAGACAAACAACGCATATTGCGGTTGTTAAGCACACAAACATGGGCAAAGGAGGTTCCTAAGCACAAAAACGAATGCAAATGAGGTTCATACGCACAAGATCAAGGGAAAAAGATGTTGTTAAGCACACGAAGAACGCCAATTCAGGTTGTGAACCACACAAACAAGGGTAAATGAGGTTGCTAAGCACAAGAACAAATGCAAATGATGTTCATAAGCACAAGATCTAGGGCAAAAGAGGTTGTTAAGCACACGAACAACGCTAATTGAGGTTGTTATGTACACAAACTACTATAAACGAGGTTCCTATGCACAAGAACAACTGCAAACGAGGTTCATAAGCACAAGATCAAGGGCAAAAGAGGTTGTCAAGGACACGAACAATGCTAATTGAAGTTGTTAAGCACACAAACAAGGGCAAACGAGGTAGCTAAGCATAGAAACAAATGCAAATGAGGTTCATAAGCACAACATCAAGGGCAAAAGAGGTTGTTAAGCACGCAAACAAAGCTAATTGAGGTTGTTAAGCACACCAACAAGGGAAAACGAGGTTCCTAAGCACAAGAACAAATGCAAACAAGGTTCATAAGCGCAAGATCAAGGGCAAAAGAGGTTGCGAAGGACACAAACAACGTTAATTGAGGTTGTTAACCACACAAACAAGGCCAAATGAGGTTCCTAAGTACATGAACAAATGCAAATGAGGTTCATAAGCACAAGATCAAGGGCAAAAGAGGTTGTTGAGCACACAAACAACGCATATTGAGGTAGTTAATCTCACGAAAAAGGGCAAACGAGGTTCGTAAGCACAAGACCAAATCAAAACGAGTTACATAAGCACAAGATCAATGGAAAAAGAAGTTGTTAAGCAAACAAAGAACACCAATTCAAGTTGTGAAGCACACAAACAAGGACAAATGAGGTTCCCAAGCACAAGAACAAATGCAAACGAGGTTCATAAGCACAATATCAAGGGCAAAAGAGGTCGTTAAGCACACGAACAACACTAATTGAAGTTGTTAAGCACACAAACAAAGGCAAACGAGGTTCCTAAGCACAAGAACAAATGCAAACGAGGTTCATAAGCACAAGAACAAGGGCAAAAGAGGTTGTTAAGCGCACAAACAACGCTAATTGAGGTTGTTAAGCACACAAATAAGGGCAAATGATGTTCCTAAGCACAAGAACAAATCCAAACAAGGTTCATAAGCACAAGATAAAGGACAAAAGAGGTTTCTGAGCACAAGAACAACGCTAATTGAAGTTGTTAAGCACACAAACAAGGCCAAATGAGGTTTCTAAGCACATGAACAAATGCAAATGATGTTCATAAGCACAAGATCAAGGGAAAAAGAGGTTGTTAAAAAGACAAAGAACGCATATTACGGTTGTTAAGCAGACAAACAAGGGCAAAGGAGGTTCCTAAGCACAAAAACGAATGCAAATGAGGTTCATACGCACAAGATCAAGGGAAAAAGAGATTGTTAAGCACACGAAGAACGCCAATTCAGGTTGTGAAGCGCACAAACAAGGGCAAATGAGGTTGCTAAGCACAAAAACAAATGCAAACAAGGTTCATAAGCACAAGATCAAGGACAAAAGATGTAGTTAAGCACACGAACAACGCTAATTGAGGTTGTTCAGCACACAAAAAAGGGCAAACGAGGTTCCTAAGCACAAGAACAAATGCAAACGAGGTTCACAAGCACAAGATCAAGGGCAAAAGAGGTTGTTCAGCACACAAAAAAGGGCAAAAGAGGTTGTTAAGCACACGAACAACGTTAATTGAAGTTGTTAAGCACACAAACAAGGGCAAACGAGGTTCCTAAGCACAAGAATAAATGCAAAGGAGGTTCATAAGCACAAGATCAAGGGCAAAAGAGGTTGTTAAGCGCACAAACAACGCTAATTGAGGTTGTTAAGCACACAAACAAGGGCAAATGAGGTTCCTAAGCACAAGAACAAATCCAAACGAGGTTCATAAGCACAAGATAAAGGGCAAAAGAGGTTTCTGAGCACAAGAACAACGCTAATTGAAGTTGTTAAGCACACAAACAAGGCCAAATGAGGTTTCTAAGCACATGAACAAATGCAAATGATGTTCATAAGCACAAGATCAAGGGAAAAAGAGGTTGTTAAAAAGACAAAGAACGCATATTACGGTTGTTAAGCAGACAAACAAGGGCAAAGGAGGTTCCTAAGCACAAAAACGAATGCAAATGAGGTTCATACGCACAAGATCAAGGGAAAAAGAGATTGTTAAGCACACGAAGAACGCCAATTCAGGTTGTGAAGCGCACAAACAAGGGCAAATGAGGTTGCTAAGCACAAAAACAAATGCAAACAAGGTTCATAAGCACAAGATCTAGGACAAAAGATGTAGTTAAGCACACGAACAACGCTAATTGAGGTTGTTCAGCACACAAAAAAGGGCAAACGAGGTTCCTAAGCACAAGAACAAATGCAAACGAGGTTCACAAGCACAAGATCAAGGGCAAAAGAGGTTGTTCAGCACACGAACAACGCTAATTGAGGTTGTTCAGCACACAAAAAAAGGCAAACGAGGTTCCGAAGCACAAGAACAAATGCAAACGAGGTTCACAAGCACAAGATCAAGCGCAAAAGAGGTTGTTAAGCACAGGAACAACGCTAATTGAGGTTGTTAAGGACACAAACAAGGATAAACGAGGTTCCTAAGCACAAGAACAACTGCAAACGAGGTTCATAAGCATAAGATCAAGGGCAAAAGAGGTTGTTAAGCACACAAACAACGCATATTGAGGTAGTTAAGCACACGAACAATGGCAAAAGAGGTTTGTAAGCACAAGATCAAATCCAAGCGAGGTTCATAAGCACAAGATCAAAGGAAAAAGAGGTTGTTAAGCACACAAAGAACGCCAATTGAAGTTGTGAAGCACACAAACAAGGGCAAATGAGGTTCGTAAGCACAAGAACAAATGCAAACGAGGTTCATAAGCACAATATCAAGGGCAAAAGAGGTTGTTAAGCACACGAACAACGCTAATTGAAGTTGTTAAGCACACAAACAAGGGCAAACGAGGTTCCTAAGCACAAGAATAAATGCAAAGGAGGTTCATAAGCACAAGATCAAGGGCAAAAGAGGTTGTTAAACCCACAAACAACGCTTATTGAGGTTGTTAAGCACACATACATGGGCAAATGAGGTTCCTAAGCGCAAGAACAAATCCAAACGAGGTTCATAAGCACAAGATAAAGGGCAAAAGAGGTTTCTCAGCACAAGAACAACGCTAATAGAAGTTGTTAACCACACAAACAAGGGCAAATGAGGTTGCTAAGCACATGAACAAATGCAAATGAAGTTCACGAGCACAAGATCAAGAGAAAAAGAGGTTGTTAAGAAGACAATAAACGCATATTGCGATTGTTAAGCACACAAACAAGATCAAATGAGGTTCCTAAGCACAAAAACAAATACAAATGTGGTTCATATGCACAAGATCAAGGGAAAAAGAGGTTGTTAAGCAAACGAAGAACGCCAATTCAGGTTGTGAAGCACACAAATAAGGCCAAATGAGGTTGCTAAGCACAAGAACAAATGCAAACGAGGTTCACAAGCACAAGATCAAGGGCAAAAGAGGTTGTTAAGCACACAAACAATGCTAATTGAGGTTGTTAAGGACACAAACAAGGATAAACGAGGTTCCTAAGCACAAGAACAACTGCAAACGAGGTTCATAAGCACAAGATTAAGTACAAAAGAGGTTGTTAAGCACACGAATAACGCAAATTGAAGTTGATAAGCACACAAACAAGGATAAACGAGGTTCCTAAGCACAAGAACAACTGCAAACGAGGTTCATAAGCACAAGATCAAGGACAAAAGAGGTTGTTAAGCACACGAATAACGCTAATTGAAGTTGTTAAGCACACAAACAGGGGCAAACGAGGTTCCTTAGCACAAGAACAAACTCAAACGAGGTTCATAAACACAAGATCTAGGGCAAAAGAGGTTGTTAAGCACACGAATAACTCTAAATGAAGTTGTTAAGCACACAAACAAGGGCAAACGAGGTTCCTCAGCACAAGAACAAATGCAAACGAGGTTCATAAACACAAGATCATGGGCAAAAGAGGTTGTTCAGCACAGAAACAACGCTAATTGAGGTTGTTAAGCACACAAAGAAGGGCATACGAGGTTCCTAAGCACATGAACAAATGCAAATGAAGTACATAAGCTCAAGATCAAGGGCAAAAGAGGTTGTTAAGCACACAAACAACGCATATTGAGGTAGTTAAGCACACGAACAAGGGCAAACGAGGTTCGTAAGCACAAGACCAAATCCAAATGAGGTTCATAAGCACAAGATCAAAGGAAAAAGAGGTTGTTAAGCACACGAAGAACGCCAATTCAAGTTGTGAAGCACACAAACAAGGGCAAAGGAGGTTCCTAAGCACAAGAACAAATGCAAACGAGGTTCATAAGCACAATATCAAGGGCAAAAGAGGTTGTCAAGCACACGAACAACGCTAATTGAAGTTGTTAAGCACACAAACAAGGGCAAACGAGGTTCCTAAGCACAAGAATAAATGCAAAGGAGGTTCATAAGCACAAGATCAAGGGCAAAAGAGGTTGTTAAGCGCACAAACAACGCTAATTGAGGTTGTTAAGCACACATACATGGGCAAATGAGGTTCCTATGCACAAGAACAAATCCAAACGAGGTTCATAAGCTCAAGATCAAGGGCAAAAGTGGTTGTTAAGCAGACAAACAACGCATATTGAGGTGGTTAAGCACACGAACATGGGCAATAGAGGTTCGTAAGCACAAGACCAAATCCAAACGAGGTTCATAAGCACAAGATCAAAGGAAAAAGAGGTTGTTAAGCACACGAAGAACGCCAATTCAAGTTGTGAAGCACACAAACAAGGACAAATGAGGTTCCTAAGCACAAGAACAAATGCAAACGAGGTTCATAAGCACAATATCAAGGGCAAAAGAGGTTGTTAAGCACACGAACAACGCTAATTGAAGTTGTTAAGCACACAAACAAGGGCAAACGAGGTTCCTAAGCACAAGAACAACTGCAAACGAGGTTCACAAGCACAAGATCAAGGACAAAAGAGGTTGTTAAGCACACGAATAACGCTAATTGAAGTTGTTAAGCACACAAACAAGGGCAAACGAGGTTCCTTAGCACAAGAACAAATGCAAACGAGGTTCATAAACACAAGATCTAGGGCAAAAGAGGTTGTTAAGCACACGAATAACGCTAAATGAAGTTGTTAAGCACACAAACAAGGGCAAACGAGGTTCCTTAGCACAAGAACAAATGCAAATGAGGTTCATAAACACAAGATCAAGGGCAAAAGAGGTTGTTCCGCACAGAAACAACGCTAATTGAGGTTGTTAAGCACACAAACAAGGGCATACGAGGTTCCTTAGCACAAGAACAAATGCAAACGAGGTTCATAAACACAAGATCTAGGGCAAAAGAGGTTGTTAAGCACACGAATAACGCTAAATGAAGTTGTTAAGCACACAAACAAGGGCAAACGAGGTTCCTTAGCACAAGAACAAATGCAAACGAGGTTCATAAACACAAGATCAAGGGCAAAAGAGGTTGTTCAGCACACAAACAGCGCTAATTGAGGTTGTTAAGCACACAAACAAGGGCATACGAGGTTCCTAAGCACATGAACAAATGCAAATGAAGTTCATAAGCTCAAGATCAAGGGCAAAAGTGGTTGTTAAGCACACATACAACGCATATTGAGGTGGTTAAGCACACGAACAAGGGCAATAGAGGTTCGTAAGTACAAGACCAAATGCAAACGAGGTTGATAAGCACAAGATCAAAGGATAAAAGAGGTTGTTAAGCATACGAACAAAGCTAATTGAGGTTGTTAAGCAAACAAAAAACGGCAAATGAGGTTCCTAAGCCCAAGAACAATTGCAAACGAGGTTTATAACCACAAGACCATGGGCAAAAGAGCTTGTTATACACACGAATAACGTTAATTGAAGTTGTTAAGCACACAAACAAGGATAAACGAGGTTCCTAAACACAAGAACAACTGCAAACGAGGTTCATAAGCACAAGATCAAGGACAAAAGAGGTTGTTAAGCACACGAATAACGCTAATTGAAGTTGTTAAGCTCACAAACAAGGGCAAACGAGGTCCATAAACACAAGATCTAGGGCAAAAGAGGTTGTTAAGCACACGAATAACTCTAATTGAAGTTGTTAAGCACACAAACAAGGGCAAACGAGGTTCCTTAGCACAAGAACAAATGCAAACGAGGTTCATAAACACAAGATCAAGGGCAAAAGAGGTTGTTAAGCACACGAACAATGCTAATTGAGGTTGTTAACCACACACACAAGGGCAAATGAGGTTTCTAAGCACATGAACAAATGCAAATGAAGTTGATAACCACAAGATCAAGGGCAAACGAGGTTGTTAAGCAGACAAACAACGCATATTGAGTTAGTTAAGCACACAAACAAGTGCAAATGAGGTTCGGAAGCACAAGAACAAATGCAAATGAGGTTCATAACCGCAAGATCAAAGGGGAAAGAGGTTGTTTAGCATACGAGCAAAGCTAATTGAGGTTGTTAAGCAAACAAACAAGGGCAAACGAGGTTCCAAAGCACTAGAACAAATGCAAACGAGGTTCATAACCACAAGATCAAGGGCAAAAGAGGTTGTTAAGCACACGAACAGCGCTAATTGAGGTTGTTAAGCACACATAAAAGGGCAAACGAGGTTCCTAAGCACAAGAACAAACGCAAACGAGGTTCATAAGCACAACATCAAGGGTAAAAGAGGTTGTTAAGGACACGAACAACGTTAATTGAGGTTGTTAACGACACAAACAAGGGTAAATGATATTCCTAAGCACATGAACAAATGCAAATGAAGTTGATAAGCACAAGATCAAGGGCAAAAGAGGTTGTTAAGCACACAAACAACACATATTGAGGTAGTTAAGCACACAAACAAGGGCAAACGAGGTTCCCAAGTACAAGAACAAATGCAAACGAGGTTCACAAGCACAATATCAAAGGAAGAAGAGGTTGTTAAGCATATGAACAAAGCTAATTGGGGTTGTTAAGCAAACAAACAACGGCAAATGAGGTTCCTAAGCACAAGAACAAATGCAAACGAGGTTCATAACCACAAGATCAAGGGCAAAACAGGTTGTCATACACGCGAACAATGCTAATTGAGGTTGTTGAGCACACAAAAAAGGGCAAACGAGGTTCCTCAGCACAAAAACAAATGCAAACGACGTTCATAAGCACAAGATCAAAGGCAAAAGAGGTTATTAAGCACACGAACAACGCTAATTGAGGTTGTTAAGTACACAAACAAGGATAAACGAGGTTCCTAAACACAAGAACAACTGCAAACGAGGTTCTTAAGCACAAGATCAAGGGCAAAAGAGGATGTTAAGCACACGAACAACGCTAATTGAAGTTGTTAAGCACACAAACAAGGGCAAACGAGGTTCCTAAGCACAAAAACAAATGCAAAGGAGGTTCATAAGCACAAGATCAAGGGCAAAAGAGGTTGTTAAGCACACATACAAGGACAAACGAGGTTCCTAAGCACAAGAACAAATACAAACGAGGTTCATACACACAAGATCATGGGCAAAAGAGGTTGTTAAGCACACAAACAACGCTAATTGAGGTTGTTAAGCACACAAACAAGGGCATACGAGGTTCCTTAGCACAAGAACAAAAGCAAACGAGGTTCATAAAAACAAGATCAAAGGCAAAAGAGGTTGTTAAGCACACAAACAACGCTAATTGAGGTTGTTAAGCACACAAACAAGGGCATACGAGGTTCCTAAGCACATGAACAAATGCAAATGAAGTTCATAAGCAGAAGATCAAGGGCAAAAGAGGTTGTTAAGCAGACAAACAATGCATATTGTGGTTGTTAAGCACACAAACAGGGGCAAACGAGGTTCCTAAGCACAAAAATAAGGGCAAATGAGGTTCATAACCACAAGATCAAAGGAAAAGGAGGTTGTTAAGCATACGAACGAAGCTAATTGAGGTTGTTAAGCAAACAAACAACGGCACATGAGGTCCCTAAGCACAATAACAACTGCAAACAAGGTTCATAACCACAAGATCAAGGGCAAAAAGGTTGTTATACACACGAACAACGCTAATTGAGGTTGTTGAGCACACAAAAAAGGGCAAACGAGGTTCCAAAGCGCAAAAACAAATGCAAACGATGTTCATAAGCACAACATCAAAGGCAAAAGAGGTTGTTAAGCACACGAACAACTCTAATTGAGGCTGTTAAGTACACAAACAAGGATAAACGAGGTTCCTAACCACAAGAACAACTGCAAACGAGGTTCATAGGCACAAGATCAAGGGCAAAAGAGGTTGTTAAGCACACGAACAACGCTAATTGAAGTTGTTAAGCACACAAACAAGGGCAAACGAGGTTCCTAAGCACAAAAAGAAATGCAAAGGAGGTTCATAAGCACAAGATCATGGGCAGAAGAGGTTGTTAAGCACACAAACAACGCTAATTGAGGTTGTTAAGCACACCAACAAGGGCAAACGAGGTTCCTAAGCACAAGAACAAATGCAAACGATGTTCATAAGAGCAAGATCAAGGGCAAAAGAGGTTGCGAAGGACACGAACAACGTTAATTGAGGTTGTTAACCACACAAACAAGGCCAAATGAGGTTCCTAAGCACATGAACAAATGCAAATGAGGTTCATAAGCACAAGATCAAGGGCAAAAGAGGTTGTTGAGCACACAAACAACGCATATTGAGGTAGTTAAGCTCACGAACAAGGGCAAACGAGGTTCGTAAGCACAAGATTAAATCAAAACGAGGTTCATAAGCACAAGATCAATGGAAAAAGAGGTTGTTAAGCAAACAAAGAACACCAATTCAAGTTGTGAAGCAGACAAACAAGGGCAAATGAGGTTCCTAAGCACAAGAACAAATGCAAAGGAGGTTCATAAGCACAATATGAATGGCAAAAGAGGTAGTTATGCGCACGAACAACGCTAATTGAAGTTGTTAAGCACACAAACAAGGGCAAACGAGGTTCCTAAGCACAAGAATAAATGCAAAGGAGGTTCATAAGCACAAGATCAAGGGCAAAAGAGGTTGTTAAGCGCACAAACAACGCTAATTGAGGTTGTCAAGCACACATACATGGGCAAATGCGGTTCCTAAGCACAAGAACAAATCCAAACGAGGTTCATAAGCACAAGATAAAGGGCAAAAGAGGTTTCTAAGCACAAGAACAACGCTAATTGAAGTTGTCAACCACACAAACAAGGGCAAATGAGGTTGCTAAGCACATGAACAAATGCAAATGAAGTTCATAAGCACAAGATCAAGGGCAAAAGAGGTTGTTAAGCAGACAAACGACGCATATTGCGGTTGTTAAGCACACCAACAAGGGCAAAGGAGGTTCCTAAGTACAAAAACGAATGCAAATGAGGTTCATAAGCACAAGATCAAGGGTAAAAGAGGTTGTTAAGCAAACGAAGAACGCCAATTCAGGTGGTGAAGCACACAAACAAGGCCAAATGAGGTTGCTAAGCACAAGAACAAATGCAAACGAGGTTCACAAGCACAAGATCAAGGGCAAAAGAGGTTGTTAAGCACACGAACAATGCTAATTGAGGTTGTTAAGGACACAAACAAGGATAAACGAGGTTCCTAAACACAAGAACAACTGCAAACGAGGTTCATAAGCACAAGATCAAGGACAAAAGAGGTTGTTAAGCACACGAATAACGCTAATTGAAGTTGTTAAGCTCACAAACAAGGGCAAACGAGGTTCCTTAGCACAAGAACAAAAGCAAACGAGGTTCATAAACACAAGATCTAGGGCAAAAGAGGTTGTTAAGCACACGAATAACGCTAATTGAAGTTGTTAAGCACACAAACAAGGGCAAACGAGGTTCCTTAGCACAAGAACAAATGCAAACGAGGTTCATAAACACAAGATCAAGGGCAGAAGAGGTTGTTAAACACACGAACAATGCTAATTGAGGTTGTTAACCACACACACAAGGGCAAATGAGGTTTCTAAGAACATGAACAAATGCAAATGAAGTTGATAACCACAAGATCAAGGGCAAACGAGGTTGTTAAGCAGACAAACAACGCATATTGAGTTAGTTAAGCACACAAACAAGTGCAAATGAGGTTCGGAAGCACAAGAACAAATGCAAATGAGGTTCATAACCACAGGATCAAAGGGGAAAGAGGTTGTTAAGCATACGAACAAAGCTAATTGAGGTTGTTAAGCAAACAAACAAGGGCAAACGAGGTTCCAAAGCACTAGAACAAATGCAAACGAGGTTCATAACCACAAGATCAAGGGCAAAAGAGGTTGTTAAGCAGACGAACAGCGCTAATTGAGGTTGTTAAGCACAAATAAAAGGGCAAACGAGGTTCCTAAGCACAAGAACAAATGCAAACGAGGTTCATAAGCACAACATCAAGGGTAAAAGAGGTTGTTAAGGACACGAACAACGTTAATTGAGGTTGTTAACGACACAAACAAGGGTAAATGATATTCCTAAGCACATGAACAAATGCAAATGAAGTTGATAAGCACAAGATCAAGGGCAAAAGAGGTTGTTAAGCACACAAACAACACATATTGAGGTAGTTAAGCACACAAACAAGGGCAAACGAGGTTCCCAAGTACAAGAACAAATGCAAACGAGGTTCATAAGCACAATATCAAAGGAAAAAGAGGTTGTTAAGCATACGAACAAAGCTAATTAGGGTTGTTAAGCAAACAAACAACGGCAAATGAGGTTCCTAAGCACAAGAACAAATGCAAACGAGGTTCATAACCACAAGATCAAGGGCAAAACAAGGTTGTCATAAACGCGAACAACGCTAATTGAGGTTGTTGAGCACACAAAAAAGGGCAAACGAGGTTCCTCAGCACAAAAACAAATGCAAACGACGTTCATAAGCACAAGATCAAAGGCAAAAGAGGTTATTAAGCACACGAACAACGCTAATTGAGGTTGTTAAGTACACAAACAAGGATAAACGAGGTTCCTAAACACAAGAACAACTGCAAACGAGGTTCTTAAGCACAAGATTAAGGGCAAAAGAGGATGTTAAGCACACGAACAACGCTAATTGAAGTTGTTAAGCACACAAACAAGGGCAAACGAGGTTCCTAAGCACAAAAACAAATGCAAAGGAGGTTCATAAGCACAAGATCAAGGGCAAAAGAGGTTGTTAAGCACACAGACAATGCTAATTGATATTGTTAAGCACACATACAAGGACAAACGAGGTTCCTAAGCACAAGAACAAATACAAACGAGGTTCATACACACAAGATCATGGGCAAAAGAGGTTGTTAAGCACACAAACAACGCTAATTGAGGTTGTTAAGCACACAAACAAGGGCATACGAGGTTCCTTAGCACAAGAACAAAAGCAAACGAGGTTCATAAAAACAAGATCAAAGGCAAAAGAGGTTGTTAAGCACACAAACAACGCTAATTGAGGTTGTTAAGCACACAAACAAGGGCATACGAGGTTCCTAAGCACATGAACAAATGCAAATGAAGTTCATAAGCAGAAGATCAAGGGCAAAAGAGGTTGTTAAGCAGACAAACAATGCATATTGAGGTTGTTAAGCACACAAACAGGGGCAAACGAGGTTCCTAAGCACAAAAATAAGGGCAAATGAGGTTCATAACCACAAGATCAAAGGAAAAGGAGGTTGTTAAGCATACGAACAAAGCTAATTGAGGTTGTTAAGCAAACAAACAACGGCAAATGAGGTCCCTAAGCACAATAACAAATGCAAACAAGGTTCATAACCACAAGATCAAGGGCAAAAGAGCTTGTTATACACACGAACAACGCTAATTGAGGTTGTTGAGCACACAAAAAAGGGCAAACGAGGTTCCAAAGCGCAAAAACAAATGCAAACGATATTCATAAGCACAACATCACAGGCAAAAGAGGTTGTCAAGCACACGAACAACTCTAATTGAGGCTGTTAAGTACACAAACAAGGATAAACGAGGTTCCTAACCACAAGAACAACTGCAAACGAGGTTCATAGGCACAAGATCAAGGGCAAAAGAGGTTGTTAAGCACACGAACAACGCTAATTGAAGTTGTTAAGCACACAAACAAGGGCAAACGAGGTTCCTAAGCACAAAAAGAAATGCAAAGGAGGTTCATAAGCACAAGATCATGGGCAGAAGAGGTTGTTAAGCACACAAACAACGCTAATTGAGGTTGTTAAGCACACCAACAAGGGCAAACGAGGTTCCTAAGCACAAGAACAAATGCAAACGATGTTCATAAGCGCAAGATCAAGGGCAAAAGAGGTTGCGAAGGACACGAACAACGTTAATTGAGGTTGTTAACCACACAAACAAGGCCAAATGAGGTTCCTAAGCACATGAACAAATGCAAATGAGGTTCATAAGCACAAGATCAAGGGCAAAAGAGGTTGTTGAGCACACAAACAACGCATATTGAGGTAGTTAAGCTCACGAACAAGGGCAAACGAGGTTCGTAAGAACAAGATTAAATCAAAACGAGGTTCATAAGCACAAGATCAATGGAAAAAGAGGTTGTTAAGCAAACAAAGAACACCAATTCAAGTTGTGAAGCACACAAACAAGGGCAAATGAGGTTCCTAAGTACAAGAACAAATGCAAACGAGGTTCATAAGCACAATATGAATGGCAAAAGAGGTTGTTAAGCGCACGAACAACGCTAATTGAAGTTGTTAAGCACACAAACAAGGGCAAACGAGGTTCCTAAGCACAAGAATAAATGCAAAGGAGGTTCATAAGCACAAGATCAAGGGCAAAAGAGGTTATTAAGCGCACAAACAACGCTAATTGAGGTTGTCAAGCACACATACATGGGCAAATGCGGTTCCTAAGCACAAGAACAAATCCAAACGAGGTTCATAAGCACAAGATAAAGGGCAAAAGAGGTTTCTAAGCACAAGAACAACGCTAATTGAAGTTGTCAACCACACAAACAAGGGCAAATGAGGTTGCTAAGCACATGAACAAATGCAAATGAAGTTCATAAGCACAAGATCAAGGGCAAAAGAGGTTGTTAAGCAGACAAACGACGCATATTGCGGTTGTTAAGCACACCAACAAGGGCAAAGGAGGTTCCTAAGTACAAAAACGAATCCAAATGAGGTTCATAAGCACAAGATCAAGGGTAAAAGAGGTTGTTAAGCAAACGAAGAACGCCAATTCAGGTGGTGAAGCACACAAACAAGGCCAAATGAGGTTGCTAAGCACAAGAACAAATGCAAACGAGGTTCACAAGCACAAGATCAAGGGCAAAAGAGGTTGTTAAGCACATGAACAACGCTAATTGAGGTTGTTAAGGACACAAACAAGGATAAACGAGGTTCCTAAACACAAGAACAACTGCAAACGAGGTTCATAAGCACAAGATCAAGGACAAAAGAGGTTGTTAAGCACCCGAATAACGCTAATTGAAGTTGTTAAGCTCACAAACAAGGGCAAACGAGGTTCATAAACACAAGATCTAGGGCAAAAGAGGTTGTTAAGCACACGAATAACGCTAATTGAAGTTGTTAAGCACACAAACAAGGGCAAACGAGGTTCCTTAGCACAAGAACAAATGCAAACGAGGTTCATAAACACAAGATCAAGGGCAAAAGAGGTTGTTAAGCACACGAACAATGCTAATTGAGGTTGTTAACCACACACACAAGGGCAAATGAGGTTTCTAAGCACATGAACAAATGCAAATGAAGTTGATAACCACAAGATCAAGGGCAAACGAGGTTGTTAAGCAGACAAACAACGCATATTGAGTTAGTTAAGCACACAAACAAGTGCAAACGAGGTTCGGAAGCACAAGAACAAATGCAAATGAGGTTCATAACCGCACGATCAAAGGGGAAAGAGGTTGTTAAGCATACGAACAAAGCTAATTGAGGTTGTTAAGCAAACAAACAAGGGCAAACGAGGTTCCAAAGCACTAGAACAAATGCTAACGAGGTTCATAACCACAAGATCAAGGGCAAAAGAGGTTGTTAAGCACACGAACAGCGCTAATTGAGGTTGTTAAGTACACATAAAAGGGCAAACGAGGTTCCTAAGCACAAGAACAAACGCAAACGAGGTTCATAAGCACAACATCAAGGGTAAAAGAGGTTGTTAAGGACACGAACAACGTTAATTGAGGTTGTTAACGACACAAACAAGGGTAAATGATATTCCTAAGCACATGAACAAATGCAAATGAAGTTGATAAGCACAAGATCAAGGGCAAAAGAGGTTGTTAAGCACACAAACAACACATATTGAGGTAGTTAAGCACACAAACAAGGGCAAACGAGGTTCCCAAGTACAAGAACAAATGCAACCGAGGTTCATAAGCACAATATCAAAGGAAAAAGAGGTTGTTAAGCATACGAACAAAGCTAATCGGGGTTGTTAAGCAAACAAACAACGGCAAATGAGGTTCCTAAGCACAAGAACAAATGCAAACGAGGTTCATAACCACAAGATCAAGGGCAAAACAGGTTGTCATACACGCGAACAACGCTAATTGAGGTTGTTGAGCACACAAAAAAGGGCAAACGAGGTTCCTCAGCACAAAAACAAATGCAAACGACGTTCATAAGCTCAAGATCAAAGGCAAAAGAGGTTATTAAGCACACGAACAACGCTAATTGAGGTTGTTAAGTACACAAACAAGGATAAACGAGGTTCCTAAACACAAGAACAACTGCAAACGAGGTTCTTAAGCACAAGATCAAGGGCAAAAGAGGATGTTAAGCACACGAACAACGCTAATTGAAGTTGTTAAGCACACAAACAAGGGCAAACGAGGTTCCTAAGCACAAAAACAAATGCAAAGGAGGTTCATAAGCACAAGATCAAGGGCTAATTGATGTTGTTAAGTACACATACAAGGACAAACGAGGTTCCTAAGCACAAGAACAAATACAAACGAGGTTCATACACACAAGATCATGGGCAAAAGAGGTTGTTAAGCACACAAACAACGCTAATTGTGGTTGTTAAGCACACAAACAAGGGCATACGAGGTTCCTTAGCACAAGAACAAAAGCAAACGAGGTTCATAAAAACAAGATCAAAGGCAAAAGAGGTTGTTAAGCACACAAACAACGCTAATTGAGGTTGTTAAGCACACAAACAAGGGCATACGAGGTTCCTAAGCACATGAACAAATGCAAATGAAGTTCATAAGCAGAAGATCAAGGGCAAAAGAGGTTGTTAAGCAGACAAACAATGCATATTGAGGTTGTTAAGCACACAAACAGGGGCAAACGAGGTTCCTAAGCACAAAAATAAGGGCAAATGAGGTTCATAACCACAATATCAAAGGAAAAGGAGGTTGTTAAGCATACGAACAAAGCTAATTGAGGTTGTTAAGCAAACAAACAACGGCAAATGAGGTCCCTAAGCACAATAACAAATGCAAACAAGGTTCATAACCACAAGATCAAGGGAAAAAATGTTGTTATACACACGAACAACGCTAATTGAGGTTGTTGAGCACACAAAAAAGGGCAAACGAGGTTCCAAAGCGCAAAAACAAATGCAAACGATGTTCATAAGCCCAACATCAAAGGCAAAAGAGGTTGTTAAGCACACGAACAACTCTAATTGAGGCTGTTAAGTACACAAACAAGGATAAACGAGGTTCCTAACCACAAGAACAACTGGAAACGAGGTTCATAAGAACAATATCAAGGGCAAAAGAGGTTGTTAAGTACACGAACAACGCTAAATGAAGTTGTTAAGCACTCAAACAAGGGAAAACGAGGTTCCTAAGCGCAAGAACTAATGCAAACGAGGTTCATAAGCACAAGATCAACGGCAAAAGAGGTTGATTAGCGCACAAACAACGCTAATTGAGGTTGTTAAGCACACAAACAAGGGCAAATGATGTTCCTAAGCACTTGAACAAATCCAAACGAGGTTCATAAGCACAAGATAAAGGACAAAAGAGGTTTCTAAGCACAAGAACAACGCTAATTGAAGTTGGTAACCACACAAACAAGGGCAAATGAGGTTTCTAAGCACATGAACAAATGCAAATGACGTTCATAAGCACAAGATCAAGGGCATAAGTGGTTGTTAAGCAGACAAACAATGCATATTGAGGTTGTTAAGCATACAAACAAGGGGAAACGAGGTTCCAAAGCACAAGAACAAATGCAAATGAGGTTCATAAGCACAAGATCAAGGGAAAAAGAGGTTGTTAAGCACACGAAGAACGCCAATTCAGGTTGTGATGCACAGAAACAAGGGCAAATGAGGTTACTAAGCACAAAAACAAATGCAAACGAGGTTCATAAGCACAAGATTAAGGGAAAAAGAGGTAGTTAAGCACACGAACAACGCTAATTGAGGTTGTTCAGCACACAAAAAAGGGCAAACGAGGTTCCTAAGCACAAGAACAAATGCAAACGAAGTTCACTAGAACAAGATCAAGGGCAAAAGAGGTTGTTAAGCACACGAACAACGCTAATTGAGGTTGTTCAGCACACAAAAAAGGGCAAACGAGGTTCCTAAGCACAAGAACAAATGCAAACGAGGTTCACAAGCAGAAGATCAAGGGCAAAAGAGGTTGTTAAGTACACGAACAACGCTAATTGAGGTTGTTAAGCACACAAACAAGGGCACATGAGGTTTCTAAGCACATGAACAAATGCAAATGATGTTCATAAGCACAAGATCAAGGGCATAAGAGGTTGTTAAGCAGACAAACAATGCATATTGAGGTTGTTAAGCACCCAAACAAGGGCAAACGAGCTTCCAAAGCACAAGAAGAAATGCAAATGAGGTTCATAACCACAAGATCAAGGGAAAAAGAGGTTGTTAAGCTCACGAAGAATGCCAATTCAGGTTGTGATGCACAGAAAAAAGGGCAAATGAGGTTCCTAAGCACATGAACAAATGCAAACGAGGTTCATAACCACAAGATCAAGGGCAAAAGAGGTTGTTAAGCACACGAACAACGCTAATTGAGTTTTTTAAGCACACAAAAAAGGTCAAACGAGGTTCCTAAGCACAAGAACAAATGCAAACGAGGTTCATAAGCACAAGATCAAGGGCAAAAGAGGGTGTTAAGCACACGAACAACGCTAATTCAGGTTAATAACCGCACAAACAAGGGCAAATGAGGTGCCTAAGCACACGAACAAATGCAACTGAAGTTCATAAGCACAAGATCAAGGGAAAAAGCAGTTGTTAAGCACACAAACAACGCATATGAGGTTGTTAAGCACACAAACAAGGGCAAATGAGGTTCCTAAGCACAAGAACAAATACAAACGAGGTTCATAAGCACAAGATCAAATGAAAAAGAGGTTGTTAAGTACACGAACAACGCTAATTGAGGTTGTTAAGCACACAAAGAAGGGCAAATGAGGTTTCTAAGCACAAGAACAAATGCAAACGAGGTTCATAACCACAAGATCAAGGGCAAAAGAGGTTGTTAAGCACACGAACAATGCTAATTGAGGTTGTTCAGCACACAAAAAAGGGCCAACGAGGTTCCTAAGCACAAGAACAAATGCAAACGAGGTTCACAAGCACAAGATCAAGGGCAAAAGAGGTTGTTAAGCACACGAATAATGCTAATTGAGGTTGTTAAGGACACAAACAAGGATAAACAAGGTTCCTAACCACAAGAACAAATGCAAACGACGTTCATAAGCACAAGATCAAATGAAAAAGAGGTTGTTAAGCACACGAAGAACGCTAATTGGGGTTGTTCAGCACACAAAGAAGGGCAAACGAGGTTCTAAGCACAGGAACAAATGCAAACGAGGTTCATAACCACAAGATCAAGGGCAAAAGAGGTTGTTAGGCACACGAACAATGCTAATTGAGGTTGTTAAGCACACAAACAAGGGCATACGAGGTTCCTAAGCACAAGAACAAAATGCAAACGAGGTTCATAAGCACAAGATCAAGGGCAAAAGAGGGTGTTAAGCACACGAACAACGTTTATTCTGGTTAATAACCGCACAAACAAGGGCAAATATGGTTCCTAAGCACATGAACAAATGCAAATGAAGTTGATAAGCACAAGATCAACGGCAAAAGAGGTTGTTAAGAACACAAACAACGCATATTGAGGTAGTTAAGCACACGAACAAGGGCAAACGAGGTTCGTAAGCACAAGACCAAATGCAAACGAGATTCATAAGCACAAGATCAAAGGTAAAAGAGGTTGTTGAGCATATGAACAAAGCTAATTGAGGTTGTTAAGCAAACAAACAACGGCAAATGAGGTTCCTAAGCACAAGAACAAATGCAAACGAGGTTCATAACCACAAGATCATGGGCAAAAGAGATTGTTATACATACGAACAACGCTAATTGAGGTTGTTGAGCACACAAGAAAGGGCAAACGAGGTAAGCACTTGAACAAATCCAAACGAGGTTCATAAGCACAAGATAAAGGGCAAAAGAGGTTTCTAAGCACAAGAACAACGCTAATTGAAGTTGTTAACCACACAAACAAGGGCAAATGCGGTTTCTAAGCACACGAACAAATGCAAATGACGTTCATAAGCACAAGATCAAGGGCATAAGAGGTTGTTAAGCAGACAAACAATGCATATTGAGGTTGTTAAGAACACAAACAAGGGCAAACGAGGTTCCAAAGCACAAGAACAAATGGAAATGAGGTTCAGAAGCACAAAATCAAGGGAAAAAGAGGTTGTTAAGCACACGAAGAATGCCAATTCAGGTTGTGATGCACAGAAACAAGGGCAAATAAGATTGCTAAGCACAAAAACAAATGCAAACGAGGTTCATAAGCACAAGATCAAGGGCAAAAGAGGTAGTTAAGCACACGAACAACGCTAATTGAGGTTGTTCAGCACACAAAAAAGGGCAAACAAGGTTCCTAAGCACAAGAACAAATGCAAACGAAGTTCACAAGCACAAGATCAAGGGCAAAAGAGGTTGCTAAGCACACGAACAACGCTAATTGAGGTTGTGCGGCACACAAAAAAGGGCAAACGAGGTTCCTAAGCACAAGAACAAATGCAAACGAGGTTCACAAGCACAAGATCAAGGGCAAAAGAGGTTGTTAAGTACACTAACAACGCTAATTGAGGTTGTTAACCACACAAACAAGGGCACATGAGGTTTCTAAGCACATGAACAAATGCAAATGAGGTTCATAAGCACAAGATCATGGGCATAAGAGGTTGTTAAGCAGACAAACAATGCATATTGAGGTTGTTAATCACACAAACAAGGGCAAACGAGGTTCCAAAGCACAAGAACAAATGCAAATGAGGTTCATAACCACAAGATCAAGTGAAAAAGAGGTTGTTAAGCACACGAAGAATGCCAATTCAGGTTGTGATGCACAGAAAAAAGGGCAAATGAGGTTCCTAAGCACATGAACAAATGCAAACGAGGTTCATAACCACAAGATCAAGGGCAAAAGAGGTTGTTAAGCAGACGAACAACGCTAATTGAGTTTGTTAAGCACACAAAAAAGGTCAAACGAGGTTCCTAAGCACAAGAACAAATGCAAACGAGGTTCATAAGCACAAGATCAAGGGCAAAAGAGGGTGTTAAGCACACGAACAACGCTAATTCAGGTTAATAGCCGCACAAACAAGGGCAAATAAGGTTCCTAAGCACATGAACAAATGCAAACGAGGTTCACAAGCACAAGATCAAGGGTAAAAGAGGTTGTTAAGCACACGAATAACGCTAATTGAGGTTGTTAAGGACACAAACAAGGATAAACAAGGTTCCTAAGCACAAGAACAAATGCAAACGAGGTTCATAAGCACAAGATCAAATGAAAAAGAGGTTGTTAAGCACACGAAGAATGCTAATTGGGGTTGTTCAGCACACAAAGAAGGGCAAATGAGGTTTCTAAGCACAGGAACAAATGCAAACGAGGTTCATAACCACAAGATCAAGGGCAAAAGGGGTTGTTAAGCACACGAACAATGCTAATTGAGGTTGTTCAGCACACAAACAAGGGCATACGAGGTTCCTAAGCACAAGAACAAAATGCAAATGAGGTTCATAAGCACAAGATCAAGGGCAAAAGAGGGTGTTAAGCACACGAACAACGCTAATTCAGGTTAATAACCGCACAAACAAGGGCAAATAAGGTTCCTAAGCACATGAACAAATGGAAATGAAGTTGATAAGCACAAGATCAAGGGCAAAAGAGATTGTTAAGAACACAAACAAGGGCAAACGAGGTTCCAAAGCACAAGAACAAATGGAAATGAGGTTCATAAGCACAAAATCAAGGGAAAAAGAGGTTGTTAAGCACACGAAGAATGCCAATTCAGGTTGTGATGCACAGAAACAAGGGCAAATAAGGTTGCTAAGCACAAAAACAAATGCAAACGAGGTTCATAAGCACAGGATCAAGGGCAAAAGAGGTAGTTAAGCACACGAACAACGCTAATTGAGGTTGTTCAGCACACAAAAAAGGGCAAACGAGGTTCCTAAGCACAAGAACAAAATGCAAACGAGGTTCATAAGCACAAGATCAAGGGCAAAAGAGGGTGTTAAGCACACGAACAACGCTAATTTGGTTAATAACCGCACAAACAAGGGCAAATAAGGTTCCTAAGCACGTGAACAAATGGAAATGAAGTTGATAAGAACAAGATCAAGGGCAAAAGAGGTTGTTAAGAACACAAACAAGGGCAAACGAGGTTCCAAACCACAAGAACAAATGGAAATGAGGTTCATAAGCACAAAATCAAGGGAAAAAGAGGTTGTTAAGCACACGAAGAATGCCAATTCAGGTTGTGATGCACAGAAACAAGGGCAAATAAGGTTGCTAAGCACAAAAACAAATGCAAACGAGGTTCATAAGCACAAGATCAAGGGCAAAAGAGGTAGTTAAGCACACGAACAACGCTAATTGAGGTTGTTCAGCACACAAAAAAGGGCAAACGAGGTTCCTAAGCACAAGAACAAATGCAAACGAAGTTCACAAGCACAAGATCAAGGGCAAAAGAGGTTGCTAAGCACACGAACAACGCTAATTGAGGTTGTTCAGCACACAAAAAGGGCAAACGAGGTTCCTAAGCACAAGAACAAATGCAAACGAGGTTCATAAGCACAAGATCAAGGGCAAAAGAGGTTGTTAAGTACACGAACAACGCTAATTGAGGTTGTTAACCACACAAACAAGGGCACATGAGGTTTCTAAGCACATGAACAAATGCAAATGACGTTCATAAGCACAAGATCATGGGCATAAGAGGTTGTTAAGCAGACAAACAATGCATATTGAGGTTGTTAAGCACATAAACAAGGGCAAACGAGGTTCCAAAGCACAAGAACAAATGCAAATGAGGTTCATAACCACAAGATCAAGGGAAAAAGAGGTTGTTAAGCACACGAAGAATGCCAATTCAGGTTGTGATGCACAGAAACAAGGGCAAATGAGGTTCGTAAGCACATGAACAAATACAAACGAGGTTCATAACCACAAGATCAAGGGAAAAAGAGGTTGTTAAGCACACGAACAACGCTAATTGAGTTTGTTAAGCACACAAAAAAGGTCAAACGAGGTTCCTAAGCACAAGAACAAATGCAAACGAGGTTCATAAGCACAAGATCAAATGAAAAAGAGGTTGTTAAGCACACGAAGAACGCTAATTGGGGTTGTTCAGCACACAAAGAAGGGCAAATGAGGTTTCTAAGCACAGGAACAAATGCAAACGAGGTTCATAACCACAAGATCAAGGGCAAAAGGGGTTGTTAAGCACACGAACAATGCCAATTGAGGTTGTTAAGCACACAACCAAGGGCATACGAGGTTCCTAAGCACAAGAACAAAATGCAAACGAGGTTCATAAGCACAAGATCAAGGGCAAAAGAGGGTGTTAAGCACACAAACAACGCATATTGAGGTAGTTAAGCATCCAAACAAGGGCAAACGAGGTTCCTAAGCACAAGAACAAATGCAAATGAGATTTATAAGCACAATATCATGGGAATAGGAGGTTGTTAAGTACACCAAGAACGCCAATTGAGGTTGTGAAGCACACAAACAAGGGCAAATGAGGTTCCTAAGCACAATAACAAATGCAAACGAGGTTCATAAGCACAAAATCAAGGGCAAAAGAGGCTGTTAAGCACATGAACAACGCTAATTGAAGTTGTTAAGCACACAAACAAGGACAAACGGTGTTCCTAAGCACAAGAACAATTGCAAACGAGTGTCATAAGCTCAAGATCAAGGGCAAAAGAGGTTGTTAAGCGCACAAACAACGCTAATTGAGATTGTTAAGCACACAAACAAGGGCAAATGAGGTTCCTAAGAGCAATAACAAATGCAAACGAGGTTCATAAGCACAAGATAAAGGGCAAAAGAGGTTGTTAAGCACACGAACAACGCTAATTGAAGTTGTTAAGCACACAAATAAGGGCAAATGAGGTTTCTAAGCACATGAACAAATGCAAATGAAGTTCATAAGCACAAGATCAAGGGCAAAATAGGTTGATAAGCAGACAAACAACGCATATTGAGGTTGTTAAGCTCACAAACAAGGGCAAACGAGGTTCCTAAGCACAAGAACAAATGCAAATGAGGTTCATAAGCACAAGATCAAGGGAAAAAGAGGTTGTTAAGCACACGAAGAACGCTACTTGGGGTTGTTCAGCACACAAAGAAGGGCAAACGAGGTTTCTAAGCACAGGAACAAATGCAAACGAGGTTCATAACCACAAGATCAAGGGCAAAAGGGGTTGTTAAGCACACGAACAATGCTAATTGAGGTTGTTAAGCACACAAACAAGGGCATACGAGGTTCCTAAGCAGAAGAACAAAATGCAAACGAGGTTCATAAGCACAAGATCAAGGGCAAAAGAGGGTGTTAAGCACACGAACAACGCTAATTCAGGTTAATAACCGCACAAACAAGGGCAAATAAGGTTCCTAAGCACATGAACAAATACAAATGAAGTTGATAAGCACAAGATCAAGGGCAAATGAGGTTGTTAAGAACACAAACAAGGGCAAACGAGGTTCCAAAGCACAATAACAAATGCAAATGAGATTCATAAGCACAAAATCAAGGGAAAAAGAGGTTGTTAAGCACACGAAGAATGCCAATTCAGGTTGTGATGCACAGAAACAAGGGCAAATAAGGTTGCTAAGCACAAAAACAAATGCAAACGAGGTTCATAAGCACAAGATCAAGGGCAAAAGAGGTAGTTAATAACACGAACAACGCTAATTGAGGTTGTTCAGCACACAAAAAAGGGCAAACGAGGTTCCTAAGCACAAGAACAAATGCAAACGAGGTTCATAAGCGCACGATCAAGGGCAAAAGAGGTTGTTAAGCACACGAACAATGCTAATTGAGGTTGTTAAGCACACAAACAAGGGCAAATGAGGTTCCTAAGTAGAAGAAAAAATGCAAATGAGGTTCATAAGCGCAAGATCAAGGGTAAAAGAGGTTGTTAAGCAGACAAACAATGCATATTGAGGTTGTTAAGCACACAAACAAGGGCAAATGGGGTACCTAAGCACATGAACAAATGCAACTGAAGTTCATAAGCACAAGATCAAGGGCAAAAGCAGTTGTTAAGCACACAAACAACGCATATTGAGGTAGTTAAGCACAGAAACAAGGGCAAACCAGATTCCTAAACACAAGAACAAATACAAACGAGGTTCATAAGCACAAGATCATATGAAAAAGAGGTTGTTAAGCACACGAACAATGCTAATTGAGGTTGTTAAGCACACAAAGAAGGGCAAATGAGGTTTCTATGCACAAGAACAAATGCAAACGAGGTTCATAACCACAAGATCAAAGGCAAAAGAGTTTGTTAAGCACACAAACAACACTAATTGAGGTTGTTCAGCACACAACAAAGGGCAAACGAGGTTCCTAAGCACAAGAATAAATGCAAACGAGGTTCACAAGCACAAGATCAAGGGCAAAAGAGGTTGTTAAGCACACGAACAACGCTAATTGTGGTTGTTAAGTACGCAAACAAGGATAAATGAGGTTCCTAATCACAAGAACAACAGCAAAGGAGGTTCATAAGCACAAGATCAAGGGCAAAAGAGGTTGTTAAGCACACGAATAACGCTAATTGAAGTTGTTAAGCACACAAACAAGGGCAAACGAGGTTCCTTAGCACATGAACAAATGCAAACGAGGTTCATAAATACAAGATCAAGGGCAACAGAGGTTGTCAAGAACACAAACAACACTAATTAAGGTACTTAAGCACACAAACAAGGGCATACAAGGTTCCCAAGCACAAGAACAAAATGCAAACGAGGTTCATAAGCACAAGATCAAGTGCAAAAGAGGTTGTTAAGCACACGAACAACGCTAATTCAGGTTGGTAACCACACAAACAAGGGCAAATGAGGTTCCTAAGCACATGAACAAATGCAAATGAAGTTCATAAGCACAAGATCAAGGGCAAAAGAGGTTGTTAAGCACACAAACAACGCATATTGAGGTAGTTAAGCAGACGAACAAGGGCAAACGAGGTTTGTAAGCACAAGACCGAATGCAAACGAGGTTCATAAGCACAAGATCAAAGGAAAAAGTGGTTGATAAGCATACGAACAAAGCTAATTGAGGTTGTTAAGCAAACAAACAACAGCAAATGAGGTTCCTAAGCACAAGAACAAATGCAAACGAGTTGCATAACCACAAGATCATGGGCAAAAGAGATTGTTATACACCCGAACAACGCCAATTGAGGTTGTTGAGCACACAAAAAAGGGCAAACGAGGTCCCTAAGCACA
This sequence comes from Carex arenaria, assembly GCA_964058825.1. Taxonomy (NCBI): domain Eukaryota; kingdom Viridiplantae; phylum Streptophyta; class Magnoliopsida; order Poales; family Cyperaceae; genus Carex; species Carex arenaria. The sequence goes on from CAXKVW010000189.1 coordinate 560,391, forward strand.
AGAACAAATGCAAACGAGGTTCATAAGCACAAGATCAAGGGCAAAAGTGGTTGTTAAGCACACGAACAACGCCAATTGAGGTTGTTCCGCACACAAAAAAGTGCAAACGAGATTTCTAAGCACAAGAACAAATGCAAACGAGGTTCATAAGCACAAGATAAAGGGCAAAAGCTGTTGTTAAGCACACGAACAACGCTAATTGAGGTTGTTTACCACACAAACAAGGGCAAACGAGGTTCGTAAGCACAAGAGCAAATGCAAATGAGGTTTATAAGCACAAGATCAAGGGAAAAAGAGGCTGTTAAGCTCGCCAAGAACGCCAATTCAGGTTGTGAGGCACACAAACAAGGGCAAATGAGGTTCCTAAGCACAAGATCAAATGCAAACGAGGTTCATAAGCACAAGATCAAGGGCAAAAGAGGTTGTTAAGCACACGAACAACTCTAATTAAAGTTGTTAAGCGCACAAACAAGGACAAACGAGGTTCCTAAGCACAAGAACAAATGCAAACGAGTTTCATAAGCTCAAGATCAGGGGCAAAAGAGGTTGTTAAGCGCACAAACAACGCTAATTGAGATTGTTAAGCACACAAATAAGGGCAATTGAGGTTCCTAAGCACAAGAACAAATGCAAACGAGGTTCATAAGCACAAGATCAAGGGCAAATGAGGTTGTTAAGCACACGAACAACGCCAATTGAGGTTGTTCAGCATACAAAAAAGGGCAAGCGAGATTCCTAAGCACAAGACCAAATGCAAACGAGGTTCATAAGCACAAGATCAAATGATAGAAGAGGTTGTTAAGCGTACGAACAAACCTAATTGAGGTTGTTAAGCAAACAAACAACGGCAAATGAGGTTCCTAAGCACAAGCACAAATGCAAACGAGGTTCATAACCACAAGACCATGGGTAAAAGAGCTTGTTATACACACGAATAACGCTAATTGAAGTTGTTAAGCACACAAACAAAGATAAACGAGGTTCCTAAGCACATGAACAACTGCAAACGAGGTTCATAAGCACAAGATCAAGGACAAAAGAGGTTGTTAAGCACACGAATAACGCTAATTGAAGTTGTTAAGCACACAAACAAGATCAAGGGCAAAAGAGGTTGTTAAGCACACAAACAACGCTAATTGAGGTTGTTCAGCACACCAACAAGGGCAAACGAGGTTCCTAAGCACAAGAACAAATGCAAACGAGGTTCAGATGCGCAAGATTAAGGGCAAAAGAGGTTGCTAAGGACACAAACAACGTGAATTGAGGTTGTTAACCACACAAACAAGGCCAAATGAGGTTCCTAAGCACAAGAACAAATGCAAACGAGGTTCATAAGCACAAGATCAAGGGGAAAAGAGGCTGTTAAGCACACGAAGAACGCTAATTTGAGGTTGTGAAGAACACAAACAAGGGCAAACGAGGTTCCTAAGCTCGAAAACATTGCAAAGGAGGCTCATAAGCACAAAATCATTGGCAAAAGAGATTGTTAAGCACACAAACAAGGGCAAACGAGGTCCCTAAGCACAAGAACAAATGCAAACGAGGTTCATAAGCACAAGATCAAGCGAAAAAGAGGTTGTTAAGCACACTAATAACGCTAATTGAGATTGTTAAGCACACAAACAAGGGAAAATGAGGTTCTTAAGCACAAGAACAAATGGAAATGAAGTGCATAAGCACAACATCGAGGGCAAAAGGGGATGTTAAGCACACAAGCACCGCCAATTGAGATTGTTAAGCACACAAACAAGAGAAAATGAGGTTCCTAAGCACAAGAACAAATGCAAATGAGGTTGATAAGCACAAGATCAAGGGCAAAAGATGTTGTTAACCATATGAACAACACTAATTGAGGTTGTTAAGCACACAAATAAGTACAAATGAGGTTCCTAAGCAAAAGAACAAATGCAAGTCAGGTTCATAAGCACAAGATCAAGGGCAAATTATGCTGTAAAGCGCAATAACGATGACAAATGAGATTGTTAAGCACAAGAACAAGTGTAAATGATGTTGCTAAGCACACGAACAAATGGCAAAAGATGTTAAGAAGCATATGAACAACGACAATTGAGGATGTTAAGCATACAAACATTGGCAAATGAGATTCCTAAGCACAAGAGCAAATGCAAATGAGGTTCATAAGCACAATATCAAGGGCAAAAGAGGTTGTTAAGCACATGAACAACGCCAATTGAGATTGTTAAGCACACAAACAAGGGAAAATGAGGTTCCTAAGCACAAGAAGAAAATCAAATGAGGTTCATAAGTACAAGATCAAGGGCAAATTATGTTGGAAAGCACAAGAACAACGACAAATGAGGTTGTCAATTATATGAACAAGTGTAAATGATATTGCTAAGCACACGAACAAGGGCAAAAGATATTTAGAAGCATATGAACACGAGAATTGAGGTTTTTAACCACACGAACAAAGGCAAATGAGGTTCCTAAGCACAAGAACAAATGCAAATGAGGTTCATAAGCACAAGATTAAGGACAAAAGAGGTTGTTAAGCACACGAACAACGCCAATTGTGGTTGTTCGACACACAAATAAGGGAAAATGAGGTTCCTAAGCACAAGAACAAATGCAAATGAGGTTCATAGGCACAAGGTCAAGGGTAAATTATGTTATAAAGCGCAAGAACAATGACAAATAAGGTTGTTAAGCACATGAACAAGTGTAAATGATGTTGCTAGGCACACGAACAAAGGCAAAATATGTTAAGAAGCGTATGAACAATAACAATTGAGGTAGTTAAGCACACAAACATGGGCAAATGAGGTTCCTAAGTACAAGAACAAATTAAAATGAGGTTCATAAGCACAACATCAACGGCAAAAGAAGTTGTTAAGCACATGAACAACGCCAATTGAGACTGTTAGGCACACAAACAAGGGAAAATGAGGTTCCTAAGCACAAGAACAAATGCAAACAAGGTTCATAAGCGCAAGATCAAGGGCAAAAGAGGTTGCGAAGGACACGAACAACGTTAATTGAGGTTGTTAACCACACAAACAAGGCCAATTGAGGTTCCTAAGCACAAGAACAAATGCGAATGAGGTTCATAAGCACAAGATCAAGGGCAAATTATGTTGTAAAGCGCAAGAACAACGACAAATGAGGTTGTCAAGCACAAGAAGAAGTGTAAATGATGTTGCTAAGCACAAGAACATGGGAAAAGATGTTAAAAAGCATATGATCAATGACAATTGAGTTTGTTAAGCACACGAATAAGAGAAAATGAGGTTCCTAAGCACAAGAATAAATGCAAATGAGGTTCATAAGTACAAGATCAAGGGCAAAAGAGGTTGTTAAGCACACGAACAACGCCAATTGAGGTTGTTCAACACACAAACAAGGTAAAATGAGGTTCCTAAGCACAAGAACAAATGCAAATGCAAATAAAGTTCATAAGCACAAGATCAAGGGGCATATTATGTTGCAAAGCGCATGAACAACGACAAATGAGGTTGTCAAGCATATGAACATGTGTAAATGATATTGCTAAGCATGCGAACAAGGGCAAAAGATATTAAGAAGCATATGAACACGACAATTGAGGTTTTTAACCACATGAATAAGGGCAAATGAGGTTCCTAAGCACAAGAACAAATGCAAATGAGGTTCATATGCACAAGATCAAGGAGAAAAATGGTTGTTAAGCACACGAACAACACCAATTGAGATTGTTCGACACACAAATAAGAGAAAATGAGGTTTCTAAGCACAAGAACAAATGCAAATGAGATTCATAAGCACAAGATCAAGGGCAAATTATGTTGTAAAGCGCAAGAACAATGACAAATGAGGTTGTTAAGCACATGAACAAGTGTAAATGATGTTGCTAAGAACACGAACAAGGGCAAAAGATGTTGAGAAGCGCATGAACGATGACAATTGAGGTAGTTAAGCACACAAACATGGGCAGATGAGGTTCCTAAGCACAAGAACAAATGAAAATGAGGTTCATAAGCACAACATCAAGGGCAAAAAAAGTTGTTAAGCATATGAACAGCACCAATTGAGATTGTTAAGCACACAAACAAGGGAAAATGAGGTTCCTAAGCACAAGAACAAATGCAAATGAGATTCATAAGCACAAGATTAAGGGCATATTATGTTGCAAATCACAAGAACAACGACAAATGAGATTGTTAAGCACAAGAACAAGTGTAAATGATGTTGTTAAGCACAAGAATAAGGGCAAAAGATGTAAAGAAGCATATGAACACCGATAATTGAGGTTGTTAAGCACACGAAAAAGGGCAAATGAGGTTCCTAAGCACAAGAACAAATACAAATGAGGTTCATAAGCATAAGATCAAGGGCAAAAGAGGTTGTTAAGTTGAACAACGCTATTTGAGGTTGTTAAGCACATAAAAAAGGAAAAATGAGGTTCCTAAGCACAACAACAAATGCAAATGAGGTTCATAAGCACAAGATCAAGGGCAAAAGATGTTGTTAAGCATGCAAACATGGAAAAATGAGGTTCCTAAGCACAAGAACAAATGCAAATGAGGTTCATAAGCACATCATCATGGGCAAAAGAGGTTGTTAAGCACATGAACAACGCCAATTGAGATTGTTAAGCACACAAACAAGGGAAAATGAGGTTCCTAAGCACAATAACAAATGCAAATGAGGTTCATAAGCACATCATCAAGGGCAAAAGAGGTTGTGAAGCACATGAACAACGCCAATGGAGATTGTTAAGTACACAAACAAGAGAAAATGAGGTTCCTAAGCACATGAACAAATGCAAATGAGGTTCCTAAGCACATCATCAAGGACAAAAGAGGTTGTTAAGCACATGAACAACAGCAATTGAGAATGTTAAGCACACAAACAAGGGAAAATGAGTTTTCAAAGCACAATAACAATTGCAAATGAGGTTCATAAGCACAAAATCAAGGGCAAAAGAGGTTCTTAAGCACATGAACAACGCCAATTAAGGGTGTTAAGCACACAAACAAGGGCAAATGAGGTTCCTAAGCACAAGAATAAATGCAAATTAGGTTCATAAGCACTAGATCAAGGGCAAATTATGTTGTAAATCGCAAGAACAATGACAAATGAGATTGTTAAGCACAATAACAAGTGTAAATGATGTTGCTAAGCACATGAACAAGGGCAAAAGATGTTAAGAAGCATATGAAGAACGACAATTGAGGATGTTAAACACATAAACATGGGAAAATGATGTTCCTAAGCACAAGAACAAATGCAAATGAGGTTCATAAGCACAATATCAAGGGCAAAAGAGGTTGTTAAGCTCAGGAACAATGCCAATTGAGATTGTTAAGCACACAAACAAGGGAAAATGAGGTTCCTAAGCACAAAAAGAAATGCAAATGAGGTTTATAAGCACAAGATCAAGGGCAAATTATGTTGCAAAACGCAAGAACAACGACAAATGAGGTTGTTAAGCACAAGAACAAGTGCATATGTTGCCTATTCTATATAATGGTAACTTTCTATAAATGAGAATTGGCTTGAGTTGCTTTTTTATCCAAAAATAGTAACCTCAATTTTTATTTAGCAGATTATGATTATATGATTAACCTAATGGGTGAATTTGTGAAATTAATATGGATTAAACCAATTGGGCCGCATAATTATGGGCCGTAAGACGTCTCTGATTAGATGCAGCTGAATAAGTGCATTTGAATGAATTCATCTAGCAGGTGCAACCAACTGGTGTGAAGCATTATAAATATGCATGCATATAGTTCATTTTTCTATTGGCTTATTAGTTGCTTGGATGTGCAGTGAGGCCCAGTTCAATTGAGGATGACCATTGGACACGTAAGGGTAGGAGTGGATACAAGATTTTTTTCAGGGAGAAATAAGAATCAGATTAAAATAGTTTACAGTAAGTATTACATAATAAAAAACAACAAAATAATATTATTTTACATATTAAAAAACAACAAAGTTGATACAAATCCATAAATTTCTATAAAATTTCTATAAAAATAACAAAAATTTTCACTAACAGTGGTCTGGCGTGCTTCCCAGTTCCAGAAAGAGATAAAACAATTTTCAGAGATGGACAAAGTTGTATCGAACCTATATTTTTCCTCTGGTTGTGTGTGGGTGCGCCCCTGCTTAGGGAAGAATAGAAAAGATAGAAGAGATAGGCTCGGTCAGAGGATATGGGCAGACCGAACCGCCCACATTATCTGTGACTGAGAGCGGGGCCGATCCACTTATAAATGGGGACTGGATAAATTTTGTGAACCATTCATGATGCCAGGGATGACAGCAATCTCATTAATTTTGTGAACCATGCAGAGACTCCACAAACATATAATTCCAAATTAAAAATGCACTTTTAACGAAAGAAATACCGACAAATGCAGCATGCAGCTCCAGTAGTAACAAAATTATGTATACGTCCATTACAATCAATAGTTATTTCTGAAATATATACGCCTTACATTTCCCACATAAATTTAGACTCTGAAATAATGACAGCCTCCAAATACATTAATTAGATTAAACAAACATTATCCAAATACATTCATTAGATTAAACAAGCAAACCCTAATTTATCTGCTTGGCATCAAGAGCTTGAATTTGCTGTTGCAACTGCACTCAATTAACACAAATTAGGAACTTGTATGTAACTCATAATACAGTTTTGATAACAAGAATTACTAAAATGAAGGGCAAATATTCTTGATCACTAATTAAATATGTTTTTACATATTTATACTTGGCAAAAAACAATTTAATTTAAATTCCACGATCGTGTGCGATATCATTATGTCTATTGTAATAAGTTTGTGAACTAATTAAAGGTGCATAAAAAAACCAACTTTCGTTTTTCAAGAAAAGAATAAGGCAAAATCTAACTTCATTTATTATGAAAATAATTCACTTATTTTACCTGAAGCATAGTCTTAAATCTCATGTGCAGCTCATCAAATTCACGCCTGATCTCAACCATTGCTGCTATACACCTGCTCCAGTAGACATTCACAAATCATATTGAGAAATTTCAGAATAATGTTAAAAATAATTAACTATATTATAAATAATATGTTGATGTGATGCTCTAATAAAGATGAAGTTTTAAAAAAAACATACGAGTACGTATGATTTCATGTACGTATATCCTTGCAAAATCTAAATTGACATAGGTACCTTCTGAAAAATATTTGACCTAGCTACTAAAGTTCAAAAGCCATCTAAATCACCCATCCAAAATTTGAAACATATAACACAGATATGTGCAAACTTTATTTTAAACTTTTGTGTTATATTTTGGAAAGACCAAAAAGACAAAATTTAATTCTTTGATCAAGTAGTTTAATTCATGTATTATGAAATAAAAGAAATTAAGAACTTGGAAAAAATTCATGCTAGCTAGGAATCAATTGACAAAGGAGTTAGCTTTAATTAAATTTATCCATCAATTCTACCATTCAGTGTTTATGCCATGAATAAGTGCAGGTTGTAACCAAACTTATTACATATATAAATAAAATAAAATAAATATAAAATAAAACAGGTTCATCAATCTTGTAGAAAAAAAGGGCAAATTATATTTAAAAGAATAAGAACAGTTTCCAAGGCATACTCTTCTCTGTCATTCTCTTTATAAACCTTGAGAAACCTGATGCACCCCAATCCTACCCTTTTAGCACCCACACTGCAAAATAAAAAAAATAAAAAAAAAAACACAAATTAAAACTTCTTTCTAAGAAGTATTACACATTCTATATTGGGAACACTCTTCAAATTTATTGTTGAAAGAAGATGGTGTTATAACAAGACTGCCAATTAATGTGACAGAAGAAATTCAATACAAGCTATTTAATTATAAAGAATGGTCTTATTTATTGGGTGCTTATAATTCAGGATGCTCTAATTAAGTTATGCTCCAAACAAGTTTATTTTGTGTGTATATTTTCCCAAATTTATACACGACCAGTCATAAAATCAAATGTCGACAGAGGTTGCAGAAGTTACATACACACACGCACACACACACGACAGTCCGTAAAATATCTTAACAAAAAGAGAAAAAGAAAAGAAAGGTAGGAGAATGTGAAACTAACTAGGAGGAGCTTCCCTTGAACATGTGCACACATTCAGCAACCTTCTGAAAATCAACAACTGACTCTCTCCTTTACCAATCAAACGCAAAAATCATAATTAGAATAGACGTATGTATTATACTTGCTATATATACAGAATTGAACACTAGCCCGTAATTTAACAAATTAAGAGGAGTGTCATTGTATCATAAATGGTGCCATTTCAGTTCCCATAATCTTTCAGGAAAAGAAATTAACTTGGTGATGAGTACATACGATAGCACTTACAACTGAGAGACAATCTTCTCGCCTTGATCACAAAAGACAGACATAATTTCTACCAGAAAGCCAGGGTTGTCATCTTCTAGCCTCTGCACTACTGTAAATTGCTCATCCAAAATACCCTATTCATTTTTTTTTTCCAAGTTCTAATCACAATTAAGAGAGTACTGATAAGTGTTAATGATATAAAAAACCAAGAAAAAAAAAACATTCATCACAATATGCTTACTTTTCCCTGTCTTGGAAAAATTATGTTTGGTTGACATTCAACTCACTGAGAGTGTCTATTCAGTTGAAAACTAAAATATTAACAAAATTATACATTTATACTTTCAGGGTTCTGTTTTTAACTTAATTTGGGGGAGAGAGACAACATCAAATTATAGAGAGCAATAATATAATTGGATTTACCATGGCAAACATGGAGTTCACGAGGTAGTTGAGCTGCGCCTTTAGTGGAGTCGACATCCTTTTCAAAATTTGGAAAGACTGAACACTGTGAGAAATCAAAAATATTTGATAGAATATTTAGCAAGATTTATTGAGAGCTGTGTTGGAAGGTTCTCAAAGCATTTTGTATAAATCATGTAAATTGTACTTGCAAAATAAAAATAAAAAATAAATAATAAAAACAGATATTGAAGATAAGGCAGCAAGAAATCCTTAGTAGATTCATAGAAAATATGACCGTTTGAATATTTCTAAATACATCTATTGTAAATATAGAAAGAAAAAGGCTGGGTTACTTTCACTAGCCAATTCCTTTAGGAAAGTAAGCAACGGCTAATTACTTTGTAAATCTATAAGTATGTATTGTAAGCATCTGAGAAATACAAGAAATACCATCATTTTCAATAAGCATTTTCTTATTCAAAATTGTTCAACAGAATCTTTTTTCATCTCTACAAATGGCAAGGGGTGTTTCTATGGACATAAAACAAGAATATTGCATTATCTTGTTAAAAAATGAATTCTAACATAAAAGAAAAAAAAATATGCTAATTGAAACAAGGGCATTTCCATCTACCATGAAGATAAATTCCGTCTCACACATCTCAAGTAGCCTCAACTATGTATAAAAAGGAATTTCATTTATGGATTTTTGCATAGGTACAGCTCTAATTAACTAGTACCATATTAATTTAGGTCCTCAGAATATCTTTGGAGCAAAAGTTACAGCTTCTACAAGATCTAAGTACTGGGTACAAATAATATGCAACTCCCTAGTTTTCAGATGAACATTGTACAAGTATTTAATGGTTTTGAATAAGATGCAACTAATTAAGACTATTCTTATGCTTATATCATCCTAAAAGGTCAGATTTCATAATGAAATTACATAAATGTGTATTCAAACCTCTTTCTTTTGCTTGTTTTGATCTTTAATTTGTTCTTCTTATTCTTGAATCCTTTTTGTGTTTGGTTAAATAATTTATATACAAGGTCTAGAATGTAGAAAGAGGTACTAACATATATACCTATGAAAATTTCAAGTATGCAATCTGTATGAAAAACATAATCATTCATCTCAGTCAACACAAGGATGTATTTTTTTTAACTGAACTTAATATATCCAAATTAGTTGCATTGTATCTCTAAGATGAATGCATTTAACTATCATATATCTCCATGCTGTACAAGATTTAGGGGAAATGAATCATAAATTCTCATATCATGCAACCAATCTCCAGTGCTTTGGCCTTCATGTGTTGATTAATGAGAGGAATCGATCGGATAATAACAATAAAGAATATCGACAGGTATTTTAATTTCTTAGTGCAAAACCATGGTAATTATTTTTCCAACCAATACTATAATTAAGTTTGTGACAAATACAAAACTCCAGTTCTATCTATGCACAGGCTATCTTTTAAAATTTAACAATTCCGTTTCTGATTATTTTGCTTTTTGAACTTGTAAACATACATTTCCCTAGACTTAACAAGGAAGGCACAAAATTAAGTATGATAATTCAACTGTCGGCATAAACGCCCAAAAGTATATCAGGCCTGGGTCGAGATTTCTGATGATACTAACTGGTATAAGAATTTAGTAGTTTAATTCCTTTGGAAGTTATGCTTATAGAAATACAGTTTGGTTTGAGCAATTCATCAAACACCTTAAATGGATTGATTTATTCAATAAAATCAACTCAAATATTAACTTTTAAGATGAGATTACTTACAGCTAGTGTGTGATCTTGACAGCCTTTTTTTTTTTTTTGTGATTTTGCTTCAAACTTTGTGCCTGGAGAATGTTCAGCCTTGAGGTATGAGGTTTAGCCGTCCAAATATTGGGTGCAGTGGTGATTAAATAATTGAGAAAAATATATAGTAAGAAATCAAACCAATATTTATATTGTATAATCCAAGTATCCAACAGGATTCATGTTGCCTTCTATGCTAACAATACGAGTGAAGAAAAGGAAAGAATTATTTGAGATCAAAAGAAGAAAGAAAAATATACGTGTTGCTTTTGTAGCATTTTCACATTAAAAAATATTTTTTACACCATGTCAATTAAGTAGTTCATGTAAAACGCATTTTAATTAACTTTTTTAATGTACAGCTCAAGCTATTTTCTTATACAAAACTGTATTATTTTAATAATGCATCCCTTAATTAATCATGTCCTGCTTAAATTACATTGTTAGCTTTATTTTTAATCACCGCTTAATAAACCAATGTGGCAAAGTTAAGCTTACTGATCAGAAGCGCAACAGAGGGGAGGCACCGGAGGAAATTAGTCCATTGTTAAGTACAATGACAAATCATAAAAATTATTTCTGAGCTGCTCTGTTGTTATGTAATATGTAAATTAAAGGTCCAGTAGGTAAAGCACGGATAGTTGCTGTCAAGTACTATGACACATTATTAGGGGTGTCAATAGCACCCTTTGATCTGTTTATCCGATTCATTTCGTATCTGAAAATACGAGTAAGGGTAAAATTTTTTTTTTCCGTTAATTTATTGGGTACGTGTATAGGTAAGGATAGTGATTTTAATTTTTCCATTATCTTATCCGTTTTAGTATAAGATAATTTTTAAAAATAAAATTATATAAATAGATATATATTTGTATGAAGATGATACAATGATACAATAAAGTTTTGTATTTTATTAAATTTTCATAATATAAATTAGTTGTATTTTTTTTTCTTGTTTTGAAAAATATTTTATCAAAAGTACAAATCGAAATGTCAATGGTACTTTTTTATCCATTATCTGACCCGTACCGTATTCGAAAAGACGGGTAAAGGTAAAGATTTTTTTTCATTATTATAACGGGTACGTGAATGAAAATGCATCCATTCGACCTGTATCGTACCCTTTGACACCCCCTAGATGCATTATAAAAATTCTGTCACTTATTTACTTCTATTTTATACCAGGATATTAGAAAAAGGGGACAATGCAATTGATACTAAAAAAAGTTCTTTTGCAAGGAAATTAGTCTGGCCGATTTGAAATTAGCAACTAATTTGTTCAAAAGAAAAAACAAATTCAGACAATCTAATGGCATATCAAAACAAATACTTGAGTTAGCTAAGTCAATCGGACATTAGTTGCAAATAACATAGTTAGGTGGTTGTACATTTTTTATCGGAATGTGAAGAAAAAATAAGCATATATTGAGATCATGGCCTCCTTAAGAAGAAGTCAAGCATCATAGAAAGAGAGCCACCAGAGAAGGAAGAAGTTACTGTCAATAGAGAGGCGAAGGTGGTTGAGGGATAAAATCTGAAGGAAATAATCAGCAAGTGATTAATCCGAAGGAGCAAAATAAGTAAAGGGTGGAGGGGTAAAATCTGCAAATACACACATTACTAGGTTATGCTAAGAGTACACAACTATTTCAGCATTTCATCAAATACCATTTATACATTAATTTATTCAATAAAATTATCACAAAAATTCAAGCTTTTCAAGTGCAGGGACTACAAATTCGAAATTAATGATGAAATGAGATTATTCACAGTATTTCATTTCAAGCCTACTAGCCTTCAGAACGTCCTTGAACTGACAGCACTTTGGGTTCGATGTCCATCGGACTTAAATTTGCTTACGGTATTAGTCAACTATGGTTTGTGACTCTGTATGTATGACTAATAAGCAACATGTCTTGCTGATATGTGGTTTTTGAGTGTCAATTGGTTGCAACAGCTAAGTGAGAGTATGCAGGGACTACTAATACATCGATCTTTTTTATCAATTCAATCTTATTGAGAACTCTTTTAAAATACATTTTTCTTTCGCAGATGAAGGAGAGTTTTCTCTCTTTTCTCCCATTTTCTCTCTTTTTCAATGTTCAACACCAAATTTTCTAGCCTTACGCTCTTTTTATATCTCAATATTTCACAAATAGCCAATATATTTTTTATCTATGTCAATTTCCTTCTCAATATTCCAAAGTAGAGACCCTATGATTCCAAATCCCTCCCTTCATTTCTTGGATTGCACAGATCTCAAGAACAATTATTTTTTATGCCCACGAATCTCAAAACAAATTAAGGGAGGGATTTGAAATCGTAGGGTCCCAACAATTCTTTGGAATTGCATCATATAGCTAGGAAGTTTACATGTCTGAAATTTCAATGAGAGATTCTTTACAATTATTAAATTAGTTAGATAGTTTGATCCCAACTTTACTAAAACAAAATAATATTCTAATAATATAAAGGGACAAAATTCAATTGTTCCACTTCATTTCAGATCTGAACCTATTAGATTTTTCAATTACATTTTTGTAAGTATAGTAATTGTATATGATAATATGATCATTTGCCAATAATTTTGTAATATTTTCATAGTCATTGTTACATAACCACAAAAAATACTCATTATATTCGTTAATACATGATAATATTTGTGTACCCTTTAAGACAGTATACGTTCGGATAAATAATAAAGCTCGTATTCCGCTGTTAGAGTACGTCCGGTCGTAAAATAAGAATAGCTAGAATAATCAAATCAAAAATAGCTATTGTTTGTCTTATTAGAATAGTCAAATTTCAAAACTTTTATAAATAATCTATTCTAATAAGATTAAAAAAAAATTGAATTTACTATTCAAGCTATTCTAATCCAATCAAACACCAAATAAACTATTCCGAATAGCCTAATCCAAAAATAGAATCCGAATCTGCTGAAATCTGAGACGAATGAACATTATTCCTAAAATCTCTGTAATCCGGATCCAGCCGTTGAACTGTTCCGAGATACGTGCAAGGAAAAACTAGGTGTTCTATTACAGCTAGCATACTAAAGCTGGCAAGTCAAATATGGAAGGCAATTGCAAAAATATGTGACGAGAATCAAAGATTTTATTATTTTCCTTTCTTCTATATTATTTCCCTCTCCTCTGTATTTTTACTTTGTTTGCACATATAGGTTTAGCATATATTCCGCTGCTCATTTTGTATCAAAAGACACAGAGAAATAAATTGAATTTGGTTATCACCATCAATTAATCAAAGTTAAACGGTTGTCTCAATCTAACCAAACATACCCTTAATTGATTTGTTACGAAATACATCAGAGAATTTTAAATAGAGAATCCGGACTCCATGAGACATTGACTTGACTTGTAGGTAGCACTTAGCTGTTGGCCCTTGAGTTGGCTCCAGCTAATATCCACTACTCTTTCTTTCATTTTTCCCTTCTTTTTTTTGTATGTGTGTGAGGAGCTTGATAAAAATTCCGAGAGCATCCAAAGGTGAGGTGACGTTGGTTTCTTTGTAGTGTCTCCTTGTGGTTTCAAGTGGACAGAAATGCTAGAGTCTCTAACATAATTTTCTCTGGTCAAAAGAACACGCGTTCACCATCACTGATTCCATATCTTCTTAGGAGGTAAAGAGTAGAAAGATAGGAAGCGTATGTACACCAAAAACAAAGAAAAATATGAATGGAAAGAGAAGTATGTAGTTGGATTAGCTAATATTTGTGGATTAGAAATTCATGTCAAAAAGTTGAAGGAATAATTAATAGGGATATCAATTTCAACAAGTATGTTCTTAATTATGTATTCCTAACTATCATCCCATTCCTTTCAACACAAAGTTTCACATTCTAACTTCACTAGTTTTAATAATACAAGAAAAATAAGCTCTACAATATATATATATAGAGGTTGGCTAAGCTCAAAACGTTTGTTCCTAGCCTCAGGAACAAACGATTCGGTTCTCTGATTTTCAAAGTCCAAACGGTCAATCCAAATCAACAGATGTTTAATCTATATTAAAATATGCTTGGAGACCAAATTTTACATTTTTTAGAATTTTTTTACTATTTATTAAGATGGTTTGAAAATCGCTGTTTTTCAATGGTGCATAATTTTTATAAAAACAGTAATTTTCAAATCATATTAATAAATAGTAAACAAATTCCAAAAAATGTAAAATTTGGTCTCCAAGCATATTTTAATATAAATTAAACATCTGTCGATTTAGATTGACCGTTTGGACTTTGAAAATTAGAGAATCCAATCGTTTGTTTCTGAGACTAGGAACAAACGTTTTGAGCTTAGCCAACCTCTATATATATATATATATATAGAGGTTGGCTAATATCAAATCAGTTGTTCCTGAGGTCCCGTGCAACCAAGTTATTTTTCAATTTTCGAAGTCCAAATCGTCGATCCAAGCCGTTAGATGTGTTCTCCATATTAAAATATACTTGGAGACCAAATTTTACATTTTTTGGAATTTTTTTACTATTTATAAAGCCACTTTGAAAAACGCTGATCCAACGGTGGCTTCTAATTTTACTGTTTTGTTAAGCCACCGTTGGATCAGTGTTTTTCAAAGTGGCTTAATAAATAGTAAAAAAATTCAAAAAAAATGTAAAATTTGGTCTCCAAGTACATTTTAATATAGATATATATATAGAGGTTGGCTAATATCAAATCAGTTGTTCTTGAGGTCCCGTGCAACTAAGTCGTTTTTCAATTTTCGAAGTCCAAATCGTCGATCCAAACCGTTAGATGTGTTCTCTATATTAAAATGTGTTTGGAGACCAAATTTTACATTTTTTTGAAATTTTTTACTATTTATTAAGCCACTTTAAAAAACGCTGATCCAACGGTGGCTAACAAAACAGTAAAATTAGAAGCCACCGTTGGATCAGTGATTTTCAAAGTGGCTTAATAAATAGTAAACAAAATTCAAAAAATGTAAAATTTGGTTTCCAAGCACATTTTAATATAGATAACACATCTAACGGTTTGGATCGACGATTTGAACTTCGAAAATTAAAAAAACAACTTGGTTGCACGGGACCTCAGGAACAACTGATTCTAAGGAAATTCATACTTTGTATGTTCATTTCATATTTAAAAAATTATTATGTAAATTATAAAAATTGATTTGTTCTCCATCATTTAGACATGACATGTCTCAAATTTGAATATATTTGATCATTTGTCAAAAAATCGCTCATTTTCAAATCAACAGAAATTTAATATACATATCCTACTAAAATAATGAACACATCTAAAATTTTAGTTTTTTTTCAATTTGAATAATACTTTTAAAAACATCAACTGAATACACTATCAAAATCTGATGTAAGACAAAATTACTCAAATATATATATTGAATTTTTTTTTCTGATATCATATGTTTGGCAACGTTTCTTAGTGAAATAAAATGTATAAACTCTAGATCGAAAAAAATAATAATAATTCTTTCACTCTAAAGGCAGGGCTACATTCAAGGAATGGAGGTCAATTGACTCCATTTATTTTAATTTTGTTTTATTTATAGACAATTTTCTATATAGTCTAGGATAAAATGCTGTAGATATGGTAATACTGACTATCATTTGTAGTATGAAAATTTTATATAATTAACCCTCATAACTTGAAAGTCTGACTCTACCCCTGCTGTTATAAGAAATAAAAGTTACTCTTTCATCTTTCACTTTTTTCTATAATGCTTAAGAATATATTAGGAGAAAAAAAAGTAGGATGGTGATGTTAGTACATAAGTATATTTATTACTTTAATTGTCCAGACAATGATATGTTTTTTGACTAGTCGGACCAAAACGACTCCAAGTCTTTGCAAGATTTTGACTTTCTGAGACATTCTACAAGTAGCAAAATATAAAACAGATTGAGTGTAGAGCTGAAGCGACATGAGACCAAGTAAAAGCAATTTGCTACATGTTTTGGTTCCCAAAAAAATGATGCAGAAGACTACTGGTCTCAATTTAATTCCTTTTTTTAACTTGAGAAATGAAGTACATTTCAGAAACTGCAGAGCACTTGAAACATATGCAACTATGCACCTCTACTGGTTTTCCATTTTTCTGTCACTATGTTTCACCTCTGTATCTTTGCCACTCAATTCTGTGGCACATGGAGAAGGTGAAACAGGTAACACTTCAGATTGCAACTCCGTTCCATACCCTTTCGGAGCACCGGGTTTTGCATTAGAAGGTTTCGAGGTCATTTGCACAAGCACCCCAATAGAAAATCGCACTAAAAATTATAACCTTTATTGGAACTCGACGCAAGCCAAGCCAAATCCCTCGCTTCAGTTATCTACTGGTACATATCTCATTCAAAACATTTCTTTGCAGGGTCAAGTGAATATTTTCACTGGACCGATCTACCAACAGTACTGTAATGATAACGGAACTGAAACACTTCCCCATGGAAATGGCTGGCTAAATTTGACTGGTACTCCATTTACACTGTCGAAAAATGATACAACTTTGGTTGTCCTCGGGTGTGACGATATTGTACTGATAGAAGGTTTTACTGGAGATAGTAACAGTACTGGTAACAATTTAAGGAGGGGTGGTTGTGTGGCATTTTGTAGTACTCCTAGCAGTAGAATTGATAAGTCTTGCTCTGGTCTTGCGTGTTGTGAGATGCCATTACCAGGGCCAGGAGACCTAAAGAGCTTTGAACTGAATTTGATTAAAGTTCCGAATACTGGAACCAGGCAACTCACAAATTGTAGTACAGCATTCTTAACAACGCGCAATGAGTTTTTATTCAGAGCAACACACTTTGATAACAGCGGGTACTTTAATGATAACGAAGCTGATCACGTTGTAGTTCTGAATTGGGCGATTGGAGAAAAGTCCTGTGAGGAAGCCCAGAAAAATTTAAGTTCTTTTGCTTGCAAGAAAAACAGCTATTGCTACGATTCACCGAACGGTGCAGGATACTTGTGCAATTGCAACACAGGATATGAAGGGAATCCTTATGATCAAGGTGGTTGCAGTGGTAAGTACTAAGTACACATATGCCAAATTTAATAATATAACTATATAAGAGCAGCTTGAAAACTAAATTGTAGACTATATATGCAAATCCAAAACTTATCTCACTGCATACATAATTACAATGTAATTGATTTATAAGAGGAGGTTAATTAATATTGATTAATAGTATATTTTTTCTCTGACAGTTTATTGTGTTTCTCTTGTGGATTCTGTAGGTATTGACGAATGTCAGAATCCCGAAAAGTGTATGGGACCCTGTACCTGTACCAACACAAACGGAAGTTTCATATGTGGTTGCCCTTCAGGAAAGACTGGACCCGGTAGCAGCAAAAAGGCATATACACTTGATGTTATTTTGGGTATGCAATTCTCATTTTTCTAAAATATATGAACTGGTAATTTAATTCTAGTGCGATGTTATGCTTGAAATGGAGGGCACTAAACTAAAAGATCGCAAAGACTATTCCTCCGGGTTAATTTCATTTAATTGTTAAAACTATCCAATTGTTTCTAAATTCTTATAGTGACATTCAGAGTTTTCTCTACATTGTTGATCATTTACACAATTTTTTGTATTGCAATATGATAATCTTTCTTTCCACTTGCCTTAATTAAAATGTAATGTGTTGTAGGAATATGTCTTTGTCTTGTTTTCGTCTTGGCGATGGGAAGTTTCTACACTTATTCAAGACTACAAAGAAGAAAACTATTTAAAATGAGATCCGAGTTCTTCCGACAAAATGGAGGTTGGATCTTACAACAAAGACTGGCTTCTCAAGGTATTGATTTGACAACAAAGATATTCACCGCAGAAGAACTCCAAAGAGCCACAGATGATTACAGTGAAAACAGAGTTCTTGGTCAAGGCGGATATGGCACTGTTTACAAAGGCGTTCTTTCAAACGAGCAAGTGGTTGCCATAAAGATATCTAAACTCATAGATGAGAACCAGGTAGAGCAGTTCATAAATGAGATTACCATATTATCACAAATAAATCATAGAAATGTTGTCAGACTCCTGGGCTGTTGTTTAGAGACCCAAGTTCCATTATTGGTATATGAATTCATATCCAATGGAACCCTGTCTGAGCACATTCACAGTCAAAATTGTTTGCCATGGGAAGATCGCTTAAGAATATCCAGAGAAACCGCGCGTGCAATCGCATATTTGCATTCGGCTGCTTCCTTTCCTGTCATACATAGAGATATAAAATCTAGCAACATACTTCTCGACGAAAACTATACCGCTAAAGTATCTGATTTTGGTGCTTCAAGATCGGTCCCCTTTGATCAAACTCATGTAACTACTCTAGTTCAAGGGACTCTGGGATATTTAGACCCTGAGTACTTCCACACAAGCCAACTAACAGAAAAAAGCGATGTGTATAGTTTCGGTGTTGTTCTTGCTGAGTTGCTAACAGGACAGAAGCCCATCTCTTTTGCTCGGCCCGAGGAATGTCGTAATCTGGCCACATACTTTGCATCATTGGTTGATGAGGGTCGTCTAATCCAAGCGATGGAGCCACGTCTCCTAAAGGAGGCTAAGTTTGATGATCTACATTTTGTGGCTCATCTCACAAGAAGGTGTATTAATGTGAAAGGAGAGGAGCGTCCGACTATGAAAGAGGTGGCATTGGAGCTAGAAGGATTGACAAAGCCTTTAAAGAAAAAAATTAATGATGAAAACATTCAAAAAAGTGAAAGGTTGATTGAAGAAACAGGGAGTACCAGTACAATCAGTGTAGTCTCAGAGAGTAGCGGACAGTATAGCCTTGAGCGTCAATTGTTATCTATCAATATTGAACACGCAAGATGATAGATTGTTAAACTTAATCTTATCTTTTTTATTTGCTAAACTTTTTTTTTACTTGAGAATAATGTAAGTTGTAATTATTAGGAGGATTGATCATTTGACATTCTGGGCTCGGCTCCTATGCTGTTATTATAGAGTCAGGTTATACTTTTGGCTGGGGTGACCAGTTATTGACTTCACCATTCCCTATCTTAATTTGTAAATTAAATTTAGATTATGCAACAAACATACATAACACCTTTCAACAACTTAACATAGATTTGGATGATTAATACATGTCAAATTCAAGATAAATCGGAACTTTAAAGATTAACACAAAAATTAAAAGATTACCTTGTTAGAAATCGGAGGAAGAGAGACTACAAATAGTTTATGCAAAATAATACTATTTTGCATCGTTTTGAATCTTTCTTTGCTTTGTTTTAGCTGCCTACCTTGCATTCAGACTGCATCTGAATCCTCCATCCCCATGACGAAGACGAAGAACAAATCCAGAAAGCCACAAAATGAAAGAGGAGGAAATCTTTCGTTTTGAGTCTTCCACGTTTCATTTTGACCTCCTACTTTAAATAACAAAAAATCTAACTGAGTTTAGAAAGAAAAATGGATTAGAGTGTGGGAACGAAAGTGGTGTTGGTTTCGACCGCAAGCTTTCAAAAAGAGCAGTGCTAAAACCCTAAGAAAGAGGATTGAAGTGAGAAGAGAGAGACAGAGAGAGATGAGAAAATTATTAATTTAATTAGATAAGATAGCAGTGGGAATTAAAGATAGGGTAGTGATCGAAGAAGCGAGATAAAAAACCATAAGGACTATTCTTATATGCTACATCGCAAAAACCGTAAGGACTATTCTTTCTAAGTAAACCGTGAATATATAACTTACAAATGTATTTACAGAGTAATCAAAACAGTGCGAAAAATTAAAAATTCTAACAAGATTTATACACGATTATTATTTAAAAACCGTTTATAAATCTTGATGTTTTAAACTGATAAAGCAAATTAAGTTAACCCACAAGAGAATCAAAAATAGATTAAAAAAAAAGTAAACATCTAAAATGTCAATCAAGCATCTGTATAGCAAAGAAATATTTGGGTACAACCGTACAACCCCAAAACATAAATAAATGGTAAATATATACAAGTCTCAAAAGCCTAGAACCTAGACATATGAATGCGGCCGATACAATTTCTAATCTCGATAAAAAAATCTACACTGAATTACAATGATACTACTCATCTACAACCAAATCACCGAAGCTAAAATGGGCAACCTTGTCATCCCTAGAATGTTGGCAAAATAAAATGAAGAATATACCTCTGTTAAATGGGCTGTCTCCCTAAACTCACACCTCAATACAAGGGTTTACGAAGACATACAATTCATAGTGGTAAGTTTTTGATAAGTTAATGCTCAATACCAAGTATTGTGAAACCTAATCCTGAAGTCCTCATAACTTTTGATGTATGATTCTTACCTCGATCTTAATGCAGAAAAACACTACAGAAGTGAGATAATTAGAACAAATATCTAGTCTATTCTAATGATTTATAATTTTTTGTTCAAGATAATTTAGCAATATTCATTTTTATAGGTTTAGAACAGATTGAATTGTAAATAATTTAGCAATATTCATTTTGATTGTACTCCAATATCTCACTTCTTAGCTTGATAAATTGTGAGTGATAATGAGATAAGTTATATATAGAAGTAATTATTGAAATCAATGAGTTACAGTTATTTATATTTTTGTTTTAATTGTTGAGATATCTTAGGAAATATCTAGTTTATTTTCACGCATTATATTTTCAGTCCAAGATAATTTAGCAATATTCATTTTGACATGTGTAGAACAGATCAGATCGTTAATAATTTATTGAAGTGAAGAATTGATCTTTTATTATTGAAATTTGATTTGCATGAAGTAGTCACAAAATTTACATGACAGAATTAGAAAAATTAAAATATTTCTTTGTGTGTTATTAGAAAAAAAATAAAAATATTTTGAATCTGAATTATTGATCCCGGTTCAAAAGTCACTTCTAGGTAAATACAGAAAATATTATGGTCTTTCTATTTTTGAAAAAAATAAAAATTTAACAAAAATTAAAACACTGTTTGTGCAACTTTGTAATCATTACAAACAGTATTTTAATCTAAGTCGTTCGTTGTTTTAATCTGAGCCATTCGTTATTTCAAAAAGTGTCCAGAATGCATCAAAAATCGTGCAAGGCTAAAACTGATGGTTTAGTCATTGGTTTGACAAATGTGGAACCGATCACTGTGTCATCGGTTTGATAAGCTGTAACTGATTATTTTGTAATCGGTATAGATAGATTTGGAAATCCGAATAAAAAATGTATAGATTGTTAAATTAATTTTGGGTTTTGTATATTTATAAAAATTTCGGTAAAAACACTATGGGTATTTTTAATATAAAAGAGTTCAAACGATGTTTTATATCAACATAAAAGCTACAAGTTTCATATAAGTGCATATGTGGAATAATTATAATTACTATTGCTCTTTCTTTCTTTTGTTTTTTCAGAACGTTGGAACAAAATACTGTTTTATATCACAACAAAATTCATTAGTCATCTATTTTGCATTGCTTCGCTCACAAGAAATGAATGATAATTTTCTTGATTGTGGAAATAATTGAGAAAATAACTGTACCTAAAAATTAAGTAATAATTGAACTTTCAATGTTGAAAGACCGATCCATTAAGTTAGTATTGTTTGGATAATAGAGAGACCCATCAATTAATTTGGGCTATGCTCATATTAATTAAAATAAAGGTACTACTTACCTACTATGAAAGCTTAAATTGGACCAATAATCAGGCTATGTATGACATTGTTACGTATTTAATTCGAATTTGCATGGATCTTAATGTATGCCGATATTCAAATGTTTAAATTATAACAAATATAAGGGCTCAAATGCCTCATTATTTTCATGCTCCAATCATACCTCATATTTTTTATCTCTAATTTCAAACTCCAAAAAGACAATCCGAACTATTCAAAATGATATCCACATTAAAATGTACTTGGGGACCAAAATTCTTATTTTTTTTTATTAATAATAATGGTTCCTTTATATGAATATCGCTATAACAAAGGTGTCCATCAATAATGTTACATATTTAGCAAAAAAAAAAAAAAATTCTTATTTCATGTTTACACTCTTGATACGGAACAACCAATTAATTTTAAACAATGAATGTCCGGTTGTGAGGTATTGTTTTAAGGTTCTCTAAACAAAATTCAAGTTATATTATTGAAGATCAAATTGGAAATTTGTTACCTTTACGCAGTCAAATCGGCATACTTTGCAATGATTGGTCCATCAATAATGTTATTATTTAGCCAAAAAAAAATGTCATATTAAGAATAACAAAGATCACAAAGCAACAATCATTTTTGAGCTTGAGAGGGCGAGTGGCAGTTAAAAAGTCACATTAAGAATAATTAACAAAGAACAAACAAAGCAAATTTTTCCAAAAAAAAAAAATTGCACAACGAATTGTGCACACAACAAGAAAGGACGTTTTGATCATATTTCTCATTTCTCTATTTATGTTCTTACTAGTTACTACATTAGCAATCCAAGGTTAAGTCCATCTTCCATCCTTGGATGCTGGGCGCCGCCGAAGGGCTGTGATCTAGCATGAGGGTACAAATATTGCTCAATTGCTATGCGCCAAGTGTCAATGGGTTGAACTGAATAGAGCAGTGGTATAAGTTTATAATGCGCTTGAGGGCTTGCCGAGCTCTAGTGGTTTGCGTGTCCTTATCTTGTGAGAGATTGCCACAGGGGGTGTATATTGTTTTCCTATCATGCTACGAGCACTATTACAACATTCCAGCTATTAACTGGAATGTAATTGGTTTTGTGTGGTGCTGGTTATCTTGGATAGGTGTGGCGCGCATAGAACGTGTAGGAATCGAATTGAAGAAGCACGGTTCATCGAATGCTAAGATTCAAAAATATTTATCGCTACTTTTGGGATTTCCAGGGCCCCACCTGATAATTGCATGAGGAAGGCCGGAGGCAGTGTTGCTTTAAAGTAGAAGACATTTTGATTATTCTCTGATATCTCATTTATTATTCTTTCAAGAACAATAAACCATATATATAGAGAGAAAAAGAAAATTTTACGGAAATTTATCATTGGACTTGTTCCTTTTAAAAACAATATGGGTGATTTATTTTTAATATAAAAGGGTTCGAACAATAAACCATATAAATACTGTTTTATATCACAACAAACTTCATTAGTCATTCATTTTGCATTGCTTCGCTAACAGGAAGTGAATGATAATTTTGTTGATTGTTGAAATAATTGAGAAAATAACTGTACCTGAAAGTTAAGTTCTATTTGAACTTTTGAAAGACCGATCCATTAATTAAGTTGGTATTGTTTGGGTAATAGAGAGGCCGATCAATTAATTTGGGTTATGCTCATATTAGGTTTTACTACTAGCTTAAATTGGGTTATTAATCAGGCTAGTCATACTTACGTATTTAATTCGAATTTGCATGGATCTTAATGTATGCCTATTCACACGTTTAAATTATAACAAGTACATATAAGGGCTCAAACGCTCATTGTTTTTATGCTTCAATCATATATCACATCTTCATCTCTAATTTTAAAATTCAAAACAACAATTTGAACCATTCAAAATAATATCCACATTAAAATGTGTTTGGAAAAAAAATTATATTTTTTGAAATTTTTTACTATTTTTTAAGATAGATAAAAATTCATTGTTTTTTAAAAAAAAAAAAACTGGACCATCTAAAAACAATGATTTTGTATTTGTTTTAAAAAATAGTAAAAATTTCAAAAAATATAAAATTTGTTTCCAAGCACAATATATGTGGATATTATTTTGAACGGTTCGGATCATCTGTTTGAACTTTACAAATTGAAGATAAAGATGTGAAGTAAGGCCGCCTCCTAGAAAAGAATTGAAAGAGCTAAATATATCCAGTGTTCTAAAATGCGGTTTTCATGCGGTATGCGGAAGGCCACCGCATACCGCATATACGGTATGCGACCGCATATGCGGATTTTCATGCGGACTTATATATGCGGATTCTTTTGTAAATTATTAATATGACATGCTCAATTTAATTAAATATTTAATATGCTTTCAGTGTTTCTGTGGATAAATTCGGAGACTCATAGCAGCCAGATTCATAATCATGCAAATACAGGATATTTTAATATTTAAAGGGACTCATAGGCTCATAGCAGCCAGGCTATATGCATTAAACGAATTGAATATAAATATAGTGCATTGGCCCAAAACTAGCAGCGGCCCAATTTGAAATGTTTCCGGTCAATAATTGCTTCTACTACATTAGTCCCACAATTCTAACAAACAAAAATCATACCGCTCCCTCCCCTATAAAACAAACCATGAGGCGCTGAGGGAGTAACCTGTGCGGGTCCGGGCTCATTTAATGGGTTTGGACTCAAGAATGGGTTTAAATCCAACTCAGATAATGGGTTCGGATTTTGAGTTTAATTAATAAAATATTTTAAGTGGGTTGCGGTTTTGGTTAATTCTGAAATCCGATCCGCAAAATCCGCATATTAGATCCGCATAGTCGGATTTTATGCGGCCGAGCTCCGCATACGCATATGCGCCACATAGAACCGCATTTTATTACCTTGAATATATCTGAGCGACATATTCCAATAATAACGAATTCAATTTTTTTTGTTCCAGGCCATTTTTGCTTGGATAAACACAGGCAAGTCAAAATCGATCTATCTCTATCATTTAATAATTAGTAGAGGATGGTTCAAATGTCTATTTTGTTTGTGCCTTCGGCTCCTCCAATAGGCTTCTATTTTTAAAACGTTGATAACTCAAATTTTAAATTATGAACATCAAAATAAAACCGTTAGATTTGATTATGTTATTTTCTCTATGGGCTTGTAAAAATATATCATATTTCAATTTTGTTTATATGTGAATCAATAAGTTGAAAAATCAATGTTTAGAAATTATCCACATTAGTGTGTTTTGACAAGCTCTTAATGACAACAAAACAAAGTTAAAATATCAAAAAAAATTACATGTGCATAAATAAAATGGTGTAGATCATATCCAACAGTTTTATTTTGACTTTTATGTTTTAAATTTTGAGTTATTAGTTTTTAAGAATGAAGACATAAAAATAAAAGCATTTCAACCTTCCTCAAATTAATACATCTAATTAAAAATTAATTTTATTGATTCTGGACCACTGACAAAATCACCGTTTTTCATCAACTTCTGACATTATTAACAATATCTTAATACATGATCCTCACAATAATGAACCGTATACATAATTAACAATTTAAAAAAACATTAGCATTAGATAAATTTTTGAAGATAAGTTACTTTTTTAAGCAATCTTTCTTGATAATTAGAAGAGATTTTGATTATTCTCTCATATCTCATTTATTATTCTTTCAAGAACAACAAACCATATATATAAAAAGAAAAAGAAAATTGTATGGAAATTTATTATTGGACTTGTTCCCTATTAAAAACACTATGGGTGATTCATTATTAATATAAAAGGGTTCGAACGATGTTTTATATCAACATTAACAAGCTACAAGTTCCATACAAGTGGATATGTGGAATAATTATAATTAGTATTGCTCTTTTTTTATTCAGTTTTTTCAGAACGTTGGAACAAAATACTGTTTTATATCACAACAAACTTCATGAGTCGTCTTTTTTTTGCATTGCTTCGCTCACAAGTGAATGATAATTTTCTTGATTGTGGAAAAATTTGAGAAAATAACTGTACCTGAAAATTAAGTTCTATTGAACTAGCAATGTTTGAAAGACCGATCCATGAAGTTGGTATTGTTTGGGTAATAGAGAGGCCCATTAATTAATTTGAACTATGCTCATATTAATTAAAATAAAGGTACTACTACTATTAAAGCTTAAATTGGACCAAAAATCAGGCAAAGTATGACATTGTTACGCATTTAATTCGAATTTGCATGGATCTTAATGTATGCCGATTCACATGTTTAAATTATAACAATTGTAAAGGCCAAATGACTCATTATTTTCATGCTCAAATCATATCTCATATTTTTATCTCTAATTTCAAACTCCAAAAAGAAAATCCGAACAGTTCAAAATAATATCCACGTTAAATTGTACTTGGGGACCAAAATTTATATTTTCTAAAAATGTGTTACTATTTTTTAAGACAAGTACAAAATGATTATTTTTAACAAAATTTGGGAACATCTAAACACAAGTGATTTTGTGCCTATCTTAAAAGATAGTAAAAAAAAATTCAAAAAATATAAAATTTGGTTCCATGTACTACTATTGGACTAATTAATCATCTACTAAGTTTGTTTGACTAGATTGGCAAAATATATATTTGTTGAATTTAACAATTTTCTTGAGTTAAGATATATGCAGATTAATAAGATTTAGAATTGCAACATGACTATTGAGGCTTTTTCTTTGTTTTTAAGATAATTGACTGTATCATTATTCTGATAAAGGTTAAAACTTCAAAATTAATATATACTCCTCACAACCTTCCCGAAAAGTAATCATATGCCAAAATAGGACACTCGAGTGTCGAGATAAGTCAGTTTGAAGATTGGTGAAGATGGCTGAAATTTCACAATGCATGATAAGCGTTGTAACGATTGATAGGCATCTGAAAGTTAATTTTTAGCCACAGTTGGATCATACGAACTCCTATTTGAGTAAACACATTACACCACCATGTGTACACTCGTTCTTACGGGATATAAGTATGTGTATATGACAACTTCATTTACAGTTGGGACATGACAATTGATAAAATTGGTGGTTTTCATTTTTCAACATACAATGAAGTATTTAAAAGAAAACAAATAACACATTTTAAAAGCAGTTCCAAAATATATGAACTGGTTATTTAATGAGCGCGATAGGATACCATTTTTCAGTGTAAAGCAGGCTCTTGTTGTACGAACTGGATAGTACATAGCTGAGCCTGGGATTAAATATCTGTGTGAATCCGTATTATCATTAATGAATACAAAAATAGACATTATAAAGTACATGTATTTGGACAAATTTAATTAAAGGATTAATATAAGAAAATACCGTATATATTGTAGCACCAAGTATATACTATATAAATCTTTAAAATTCAGAAATAGTATACCTATTAAGTGATGCAAATGAATAACTAATTAATTCTAACCAGATATGAGGCATCACGTTGCTTTGATATCACTATCACTAGTACATAAAACACTACTAAGGCTAAAAAAATAGGCTTATTCACGATTTTCCAACCGTGTCTACGAGAGTTGTGTACGGTAGGCCGATAAATTTTACAAAGTTTTTTCCATACCATTTTTGCCTGGATAAACAAGGTAAGCTAGGCAAGATCTATCTCTGACATTTAATAATTTGTACATCTTCATTAATATTTTTTTATTGCCTATTACAACATTGTAAAAAATAATCGCATTGCATATTTAATATTAATTGTTTAATTACAAATATTTGCACTTTAATATTTAATCATCTAATTTTTTAAAAATATTTTTAGATAATTACAAAATTATTGTTTTTCATCAACTGATGTCATTATTAACAATATCTTAATACATGATGGATCCCCATAATAATGAACTACATACATTTCTATTTCTATCTCTTTTTTAAAAGAATGGGTTCCGTGATCGGAAAGATCACTCAAAAAAAATCTAATGAACTTGCACTGAAGCAGGAGATTTTTAAAAATACTAGTTTGATAAATGTCACAAATGTCACTGTGGTAGAACACAACATTTCGACCACTCCTATCTTCTATTTTGTGAAGAAAATTGCAAAAGCTATTTTATTTTTTGTTCATTGACATATTTTTTTTATTTGTTATTCTTTATTTTAATCACCACAATCTATCTTGATAATTAGAATAGATTTTGATTATTCTCTTATATCTAATTTATTATTTTTTCAAGAACAACAAACCATATATATATAAAAAGAAAACGAAAATTTTACGGATATTTATTATTGGACTTGTTCCCTATTAAAAACAATATGGGACTATATATGGGTGATTTATTGTTAATATAAAAGGGTTCGAACGATGTTTTATATCAAGATTAAAATGCTACAAGTTTCATTACTATTGCTCTTTCTTTCTTCTGTTTTTTTCAGAACGTTGGAACAAAATACTGTTTTATATCACAACAAACTTTATTAGTCATCTATTTTGCATTGCTTCACTCACAAGAAGTGAATGATAATTTTCTTGATTGTTGAAATAATTGAGAAAATAACTGTACCTGAAAATTAAGTCTAATTGAATTTGCATTGTTTGAAAGACCGATCCATTAAGTTGGTATTATTTGGGTAATGGAGAGGCCCGTCAATTAATTTGGACTATGCTCATATTAATTCAAATAAAGGTATTACTATTATTAAAGCTTAAATTGGGCCATTAATCAGGCTAAGTGTGACATTCTTACGTATATATTTCGAATTTGCATGGATCTTAATATATGCCTATTAATATGTTTAAATTATAACAAGAACAAGGGCTCAAACGCCTCATTAATTTTATGCTTCAATCATATATCACATCTTCATCTCTAATTTTAAAATTCAAAACAACAATCTGAACCGTTCAAAATGATATCCACATTAAAATATGCTTGGGACAAAATTTATATGTTTTGAAATTTTTTACTATTTTTTAAGATAGATAAAAAATTCATTTTTTTTAAAATAAACTAAAAATAATGAATTTTTATCTATCTTAAAAAATAGTAAAAAAATTTTAAAAATATAAAATTTGGTTCCAAACATATTTTAATGTGGATATCATTTTGAACGGTTCGGATCATATGTTTGAACTTTACAAATTGGAGATAAAGATGTGAAGTAAGGCCGCCTCCAGAAAAAGAAAGAGTGAAAAAAGAGAGCCCTCCAAGCGTTTTCAAACTCTAGCCTGCCGCATCCTCTCTTCTTCCAACACACCTCTACTTTCAATCCACTCCTCTGTCACCTCTTTTAGGCTTCTTTTCCGACAAAGCACCTCCTCTCTCTCACCTCTATCTTTGAGAAGAGAGGAGAATGAGAGAGAGGGGAGGAACCGGAGTTGAGAACGCGGTATTGTCAGAGTTCGGAGCGTTGAGTTTCTATGCCATCTTGATCGGAGCGCGGGTGAGTAGATCCGGTCGTTGGAGCACGGCAGCAGTTGAAAAAGCGGATCCGGCCGTAGAGAGCATTAGGAAAAGGTAATAGGGTAATTACGAGCGTATATAAGTGAGATTAGAGATATTTAGAGTAGTTTGGAGAATTTTGTGAAGAATAAATAGTGAATTTAGGTTTAGAGTTGTCATTTAACTCATTGTAAGTTTGTTTTTTTATCAATAAAATTGTTAGTTGCCACTTAAAATCACTAATTTTTTCAAAAAAAAAAAATGTGAAGTATTATTAGAGCATGAAAATAATGGGACATTGGTTCCTCCTCATGCATCATAAAATAATCGCTATGAAGCTTTGTTTTAATTTTTAATTGGCGGAGCGTAGGTTCTATAAATACGTATCACCTAAGCTTATAAGTATATTAAAATACGGTCCGTATTTGCATATGCACGAGCGATGAAATATCTGAGCGACATTTTCCAATAACGAATTCATTTTTTTTTGTTTCTTCCAGAGCTAGCATTTTTACCTAGATAAACAGGTAAGTCAAAATCGATCTATCTCTGTCATTTAATAATTAATTAACGGAGGATAGTTTAAATATCTTTATTTTTTTTGTATCTCCTCTATGTCTTAATTTTAAAAATATTGATAACTTAAAATGTAAATTATAAATATCAAAATAAAACCGTTATATGTGATCTATATTATTTTCTCTATGTGCTCATAAAAAATTATCACATTTTAATTTTATTTATATTTTCTATGTACTCATAAAAAATATTACATTTCTTTATGTGTTCATGAATCAATAAGTTGAAAAATCAACGTCTATAAATTATTTATATTAATACGTTTTTATAAGCTCTTGATGACAACTAAAACAAAGTTGAAATGTTATAATTTTTTACACGTGTATAGATAAAATGATGTAGATTATATCTAACGGTTTTATTTTGACTTTAAAATTTATAATTTTGAGTTATTGAAGTTTTTAAAAATAGATACATGATGGAGACACAAAAAATAAAGACATTTGAACCCTTCTCTAATTAATACATATAAAGTTAAATTTTTTTTCTTTTTTAGATTGATATAAAATTACTGTTATTGATTATGGAGCACTGACAAAATCATTGTTTTTCATCGACCGCTGACATGATTAACAATACAGATTTGATCCTTGATAAATGATAATAAACGAATTTTTTTACAAAATGCCCTACTTACTGAAATATGAAACAAAATATCTTGCCATTAAAATTATTGACAAAATACCTTTGTCGAACCCAAATTACACCTCCCTTCTTCTCACTTTTATTTACAATCACTTTTTAATTATTTATAATTATTTTTATATGCTGAAGTGGTGAGTTG
Source organism: Carex arenaria (assembly GCA_964058825.1). Taxonomy (NCBI): domain Eukaryota; kingdom Viridiplantae; phylum Streptophyta; class Magnoliopsida; order Poales; family Cyperaceae; genus Carex; species Carex arenaria. The sequence goes on from CAXKVW010000189.1 coordinate 591,358, forward strand.
AGACCAGTGTTGTAAAAAACATCCATTTAAACCGATTAATTGGCCGATTGGTTATTGGCAGTGATCAAATTATTACGGATTTTCCTGATTAATTGGTCGATTATTTTTAATTATGATTAATTATTTTCAATTAATCACTTGACGGTGCCATGTCCGTCCGACAACCACATATATTTTACTGATTTTTTCCTTTAAAGGGTTGATTTAGTATTTTTAGTGGACTGCAAATGTTGGAGACGTTAGTGAACCAACTTCCATCTCTTGTCTTTTCAATGAAGAAAACTAGAAAGACAGCACAGTGACTGGGTCATTTTGTCAAAAATTGATTGAGAAGGACATTTTGTTGATATTTTCGATAGATAGGTACTTAGTTTGTAAAAAATTTCATTATTTTCCGTATTTGGAGAATGAAAGCATCTAGTCTACGCACAGTATTCATACCTGAAAGACCTAATTTATCAATCGATTTTTGTAAAGCTTAGCTAGTAAACAAAAATAAAATCTAGAAAAAATACCTAAAAATCAATCGGACTCAATAGGCGTCGCTTCGTAAACTCCACAAGCTTTCTTCGGTAGTATCACCACTGAAGGCTATTCAAAGTTTGTCGTTTTGAGAGTCGTAATATATACTAGTTCGGTTGTTCCGCTCCGCCTCACCTTCATTCCTTCTCGTCTGCTTTGTTCATCTCACCTCGCTTTATTCTAGCAAATGACTCTACTCAAGAGTTCTGCCGCTCATCGCCTAGCTAATCAGTCTCTATTTTCTGAGTTCGACTGAGGGTGTTTTGTATTCGCTTCCATCCTTCTAGTATCTACTATAACTATATATGCAAATAAGGTACATTTATAGTTAATAATGATGATGATGCGTTGACCTCTTACTCCTTTGTATATTTTTCTCCTTCCTTCTTCTTATCTCATTTTTCTGTGTTTTCTTTTAATAATCCAGGTACAAACCTCATCTGAGCGGATACTCCTTTCTTGTCTTGATCAAGCACTGATTTGTGCCAACAACAAGAAATTATATAGATTCTCAATCTACCAATCTAAGCACAAGCATAGAAATCATGCAGGCTCAATATATATCTACCAATCTGAGCGCAGAAACTCTTGGTTCTGCTTTTATTTTCTTGTTTACTTTTGTAAGAAGGTTCAATTATAATATTTTATGTACTGGTACAGATATTGCATGTATTAGTATGAAACTATGTAACTCGTTTGTTCTAATTAATAGAAATACCGCCTACGATCTTTTAACCAAATAAATAAATAAATAAAATCTAGAACAACCTATCTTTCTTTGTAACCTTTCTTTGCTCCGTATAAATTGTTATGCATTGGTAGCAATTACATTGAATTCAATTAATATCGATAATTTCTAAAATTACCCAAAATTGATTGGAAAAAAAAAAACAAAATTACAGTAAAACGATCAGAACGTCTCCTATCATTAATCCAAAATTGGAGAATAGCTGCTACAAATTTCCACATCAAAACTTAATTATACAAATATAACCAGAAAAAAAAAATACTATGTACCCTTCAAAAATTTCCTACTCCTGATCGATGTCCGGTCGGAACCATCCGATCCACATTAAAGTACGTGTGCACTTGATCCGGACGGAATTTAAAGTTGTTAGCACAAATCTTGATGCAAATTGGGATTTTTTCCTAGAAAAATTTCCGACGCCTGAGGCTCTTTAGCGAAACCTGAGAAACCAATAAACCAACTCCCACGCATGCCACCCATAGCCCCACATCCGCCACCCATCCTCCCTTCTCATTCTCTATCCTTTCATCCCAGCCGTCCATTTCCTCCTCTATATATACTTCCTCCCTTATCTCCTCCTCATCTCCTTCTTCCCCTCCTTGACAACACCGGCATTCACAGCCGTCCGATTCCTCCGGTATCTCCTCCAATTTAGAACAAAATCCCTTCCTTCTTCCATTTCTTCTTCTAACTTTTCCTAAAATATCTACCTTCTCTTTCATCACCACCCCGCTTTCTCCTACCACGCTCACCTCACAAGTTTCGGCAGTTGCCTTCTCGGCTGTACACCTACACTCTATTCTCCATCCATTTTCACAGCATCTGAAAACGCCATTCACAACCTTCTCATCACCTACATACGCCTCGAATCGGGCGCAATCTCCAGCTCTAACATGATCCCTGTTCGCAAAGACTACACCCGGTTCATCAGATCGAACCCGATCTAACGACACTATACCAGGTGCACCAGAACAGACTTTTGACCCGTTAACCTCCATTGCACTGATCCCGTCAATCCTCGGGAGGTACACTAAGGTAAGCGTTGAAGGAAGTCGTACACCCTTGACACCCGTTAGGCGGAGGTAGAATGCACGAATCTTGAGGCGTTCTCGGTGGTAAGAAGGGAAAGCATTGGTTGATTGAACCCAGGTGGTGGCTACGCGTTTCATCTAGATCTCCTTTTTAGTTCTCTATTTGCGTTGATTTGGGAGAGAATATATATAAGAGAGAAAAGGATTTGCTTTAAAAAGGGAATGGATGTGAGGAGGAGCTAAAAAAACCAATGGCTTCTAAATTCTATGGTCGTGAACCGTGGAACTCCAGCTGTTTTTCTAAAAATACCGTGGTCGCATGCAATTCTATGTTCCTAAAGTAACATAATTTTTGAGTTTAGATGAAAGGCGTCAGATTAAAGGTGATCCGAATCCAGATTCGAATTGAACAGTCCAGATTTAAAATAAAAAATTAAGTTACTTTAGGAAGCAGGACCAGGTTTTCTGTGGATTGTGGTTGGTCCATTCAGTTCAAATCTCCTAAAGTAACCTGATTTTAGAGGTTAGATACGGGCCGTTAGATGAAAGGATCCCGTGCGCTCCACCTCGATCGGATTGGCCGGATTAGAATCAGACGGTCCATATTTAAAACAAAAAATTAAGTTACTTTAGGAACCAGGACCCAGTCGCCTGTGGATTGTGGTTGGTCCATTCATACAATTGGCAATGGCACACGGTTTTCATCGAGGTGATAACGACGTGGCGGAAGGTGATTGGAGGAAAGGAGACAATTGGGTGTGTGACGTTTGACTTGTTATGGGTTTTGTCGTGTAGCTAAGAGCGGCTGGAAAGAAACATGTGAGGAATTTGGAAAACAAAATACATGTGACAAATTGTGTTTCATTTCTCGAGGAGAGTTGATCGGTAGACGTATCCCAAAATAGAAAATGACAGGGAATGGTGAATATAATTTCCAACGCGTTTCAACGGCACATTTTCAGACGTGTCGTGTCTAATGACACGGATAAAGACACGGATCGTTTATTCATTCTTTTTTGCAATATGTTTTTTCTTTTTAAAAAGACTCCGTAAAATTAGTGAAACAATAACAAAAATTCCATGGAATTGGTAGAAATTTTTTGAAAAAAGTTGAGTTACTCAACATTCATTTTTTTGAAAATATTTTTTTGAGGAAACATTTTTGGAAAATATTAAGTTACCAAAGTTGGGAGTTGGGACTACTTGATTTTTTATTGTAATCAATTCCTTCAATAACTCAAAACTTTGTTATTTTTTTTTCTAACAGTGTATAAATCAAATTGTCATGCTCATGCATCCAATTATATTAGAAATAATTAGCTATATGGGGTGGCAAAAAAGCTCGTAGCTTATGGCTCGATTGTGACTCACATCTGGCTTGTTCACTAACAGCTCGCTATTAGCTCGGTCCAAAATTAATGAGTACAAGCTGGGGCCTAACTTGTTCGCCAGCTCGCTCTGCTAGGCATTAATTTTTGAATTTGTATGAATTTGTGTGCATTTTATACTGTCAAGCTCAGTCCAGCTCGGTTAAGCTCGATCCAGCTCAGTTAAGCTCAGTCCAACTCGGTCGAAAATGTTTGTAGAATTTATTTTCTTCTTAAAACAAGGTCCAGCCAGACTCAGTGAGCCAGTTCGTCAGCTCACGAGCTAGCTTGGGCTGGCTCGTCACAATTTTGAGCTAAGGTTTTAGCTCGAAAGCTCTAGGTCTAGCTCGCTTGACTGTAGCTCGGTCTAGAATTAACGAGCTGAGCCAAGGCCTAGCTCAGACCAAGCCAGCTCGTTGACGCCCCTGGCTACATATTCCTATTCAGATTTTCAACTATAGAGGTGCTAAAAATTGTATTATTTTTTTGAGATAAAGATAAATTTCAAATTATTTTTGTATTTTTTTTGTAATATTTAGAATATTTTTTAAATTGAGTTTTAAATTTGCGACATTCCCTGCTATAAAGTATACCATTTTTCATAAAAACAACATGCAATGAGAAGAAACTAAGAAGTGTACCACTATGCAATGAATCGATCAATTAATCATAATTTCATTTATTTGACATGCAAAAAAAACAAGGGGGAATTTCATGTATACCCCTCAAAAACTTCAAAATTACGTATTTCCCCCTCTAAATTTTGAAATTACATATTTCCCCCTCTAAACTTCAATAACTCACATATTTACCCATTTTATTGTTTTTTGTAATAAAACTCATTCTAAATTTATAAAATACCCATTTTACCCTTTATTAAAAGTATAAAACGCTCCATCGAACTCAAATTAGAATCTGAAGGGTTCCTTTACCGTCTGATCTGCACGCCTCGCAGTAAGATCTGTGCGTATTCGCTTCAAGATTCGTGCTGATCTAGTGCGCACGGTTTTTAAAGCAATTTGATCCGCGTGCATCGTATTAAGATCTGTGCACATTACTTCAATATTCGTGCGTGTTCGCTTCAAGATTCGTGCTGACCTAGCACACGCAGATTTTAAAGCAATTCGGACGGTAGAGAAACCTTTCAGATTCAAATTGGAGTGAGATTGATGTTTTATACTTTTTAATAAAAGGGTAAAATGGGTATTTTGTGAATTTAAAATGTGTTTTAATGTAAAATATAATAAAATGGGTAAATATGTGAGTTTTTGAAGTTTAGAGGGGGAAATATGTAATTTCAAAATTTAGAGGGGGAAATATGTAATTTTGAAGTTTTTGAGGGGTATACATGAAATTCCCCCAAAAAAGAAAAATTATGTGCATGTTTGAAACTATAACAGACAGTATACCAGTGTTTGATTTTGGACTCATTTAGCCAATGGGCCTCAGACAATTTGGTATCATTTCACTGACCTATTTCAGGCTTTTCAGCCCATGTGATATTTTATTTCTCTGACAATGTGTTGGATCCTGAATTTCTCTTAGATTTTTTTTCATCAACTTAACATTATATAAAAACATTGTGGACTCAATAGTAGAATAGAGAAATATTGTGAAAAAGAGATTATATTCCTGCCGAACAAGAGAAGAAGTGAATTGAGAATAGTGAAATTAAATTTGAACTTTTGTAGTTAAATCTATGTCTTTTACATTTGGATCCCTCCTCTATTTCTCCATAAGCCAATTTCCTATTCCATAGGTAAGGTGGAATAGAAAAATTAGTATATTTTTTAAGAGATGGATTTGGTTCATTTATCTATACACTTTTAGTTTTTTACTCTTCCATCATCAACCGAACATGACTGAAATAGTGAGAAATTGAAGCCTATTTCAAATTCCATTTTTTTTTTCTCACTTTTCCTCTATTCCAATAATTTGCCGAACGAGCTCTATATTATTCAACAATCCGATCACATTTGAAATGAAGATCAAGACCTAGCAGAAGTTAGAAAAAAATAAACAACTAATGGATACAAAACGCTACCTTGTGTTTGTCAATTAGATCCCAAGTCCTATTAGATTGCTACAAACAACTCGTCTCTTGAAAAAGATATAGAGTTTAAGAAATAGAGACCCTTTATTTCTTCTTTCTATGTGTTGTGGAGACTGGAGAGTAGAGTTGATGGATATAAAATTTAGATGAACAAGACGAAAAATAGAGAGAGAAAAAATAGAGTTTGCCGCCAACATTTTACGCGTCTTGCTTCTCTCTCATTTTCTCACTCACAAAAGATAAATTAACTTTAGAAACATTTTGAGCATCATCAGTTGACAAATTGCTAACCGTCATGTGTATTGATAATAGAAAAAAAAAATTAACGATCTAACTTTTTATTAAATAAAATAAAATTAATTACAAGAACAATGTAATTGAAAATAAACAAAAACATTGTAGCTCCTCGCATTATCCCTCTCTGTGCACTCTATAACTGAGATGTTGTAAATTGGGAAGTCAATCTGCTGCAATTCTTTGGAATCGCAGGGTCCTGCTTTTCCAAATCTAACCATTCATTTGTTCTGAGATTCATGTATAAAAATCCGCTGTTTTTGGAATTTGTGCATTTTAAAAAATAAATGGTTAGATTTGGAAAAGGACCCTGCGATTCCAAAGAGGATCATAGCAGATTTATTTCCTGTAAATTGTAGATTGTCAAATTTAAACGTGACTTTGTATATTGTCAGCATATATATGTTGAATTTAAGTGAAACCTTATAAATTAGGGGAAATTTCATGTAATACCCTCAAAATTATAAATATTACGTATTTCCCATCTAAACTTCATAATATCATATTTATTCTTCTAAACTTCAAACACTTACAAATTTACTCATTTTAATCCCTTTGTCTATTAAAACCTATTTTAAATTTATAAAATATCCATTATACCTTTATTAAAAAATAAAAAATACGTAGTCTATTTAAGAAAAATGTCAATAGTCTAATTAGTCGGTTTTCAAGAGCAAATAGTTAATTTGTCTACTTATGTACGTATACACACAATTAAATGGATAATATAATTGAGCAATGACAAACTATTAATTGTAAACCTTAAAAAACATTTGATGGTTGCTAATAGTAACAAATTTCAAAGTGATAATGTTGATGAATTCTTTATTTGTGTGAACACATAACTAATGAAGTAATGGTTGTTAATATATAGATAATTGTTTCTAATGAACAACTTAAAATTTGTTTATTATAATTAAGTATATAACATTGAATGCAAGATATTAAGTTATAAATTTCAAAGCGGTTGGCATTGATCGAACACATTGTCCAATAAATATTTAGAAAGTGGATATAAATGTGTAAGGAGATTAATTACATAAGCAATTAAAATTCTTATATGAGGTACAATATTTTTTGTTTAGAAATATGAAAGGGGTAGGATATTGCACAAATATTTTTTTAGTTTTAATTTCAATTTTGCATAATATTATGGATTAAGTCTCGTATCATTAGCTACTTGATATTCGAGGTGATAACTTTTAATATTAGCCATCATTTCTTATGTGTGATCTATTCATGTAAAACTTGTTCACTTGAAGTGAAAATATTTTCTAATAACAAATGTGTTGAAAGCATAGTAGTTTATTTACAATAAACCTTGTAAAAATTGAATAAAAGAAAAAACTTGCTAGAAATTTCAATGAAAAATGGTGTATTCATTTATTATACACATCAAACAATATTTATTATTGAGATATTAGAGAAAATCACTAAAAATTAATATGTTTGCCTTTTTATTTTAGTTGTGTATTAGGCTCAAAGTTTCAGTGTCTGAATGATTTTTTAGTCCTAAATGTGTCGAGATCTGCTTTGGATAATGCTATTACGGTGTTGGACATGCATGCAAAACCCTTAATGAAAGCCGCAATGAAAACCGTCCAGAAAACGCTCAAGAAGCTCGAAGATGTTTTCTCTCTACTTTGCCGAGGCTTTAAGAATTTTGCCTATACGAGATTTGTTCCAAGAGGGATTTGAGCAGTACAAGCCAAAGATCATTGTTAACTAATGTAATATGCAATTAGCTCGCAATTGGGATAAAATATCTCTTGGATTTCTATCAGGATCCTATTCAACATTAGAGTGTTTTGGCATAGACAATGAGATAACACTAATATTTAATTTTTTTAATGAGCATTAGTGCATTGCTTAGATACAAAAAAAAAACAATTATTGTTATCTATCCATATCATGTGTTATGTATTCAAATCTTTATTTTTAAAATTCAAGTAATAATTCAAACTGATCAAACAAACACACGAATAAAAATCATTTGATGTAAAATAGATTAAAAAAATAGTAAATATTTTACATTTTTTTTATTTTTAGAATAGATTAAAAAAATCATTTGATGTAAATATTTTGAATTATTCAAAAATAGTAATTTCCTATTTATGTAAAAAATTAGGAATAAAAAAATGTAAAATGATATTTTTTTTAAGTACATTTCATATGAAAAATCATATTAATAGTTCGGATCGACTAATTTAAACTTTAAAAGTAAAATTTAATTATAAAACCGACCTCTACTATGTATATCATCATTTTGGATATTTATTATCATTAATGAAGTATGACATTTCACAAAAGCAGACTAATAGTAGGAGTTAAAGGAGCATATTTGAAAAAACTGAATAAATTCTCACAATTAATAGGAAAGTAATTTGGTAATTTAATAATTTATTCAACGAAAATGAGGAAAAATATATTTTTCTTTTATTTTTAAATAAAATATTAAAAAAAACTTTCATCTATTTGTTTTTTTTTAAATGCATCTTAATTTTATCTTATACGAGATTCATCATCATCTTTTCGTTTCATTGTGGAAAATCTACATTACCTTATCGTATGAGTTTGAAACTACTCTTCTCGTTGTAGCAGCGATTTTGTTTGTCACCAAGTTTTTCC